>JAFIRS010001636.1:0-319830 GCA_018342105.1 Gonioctena quinquepunctata
GTGTTAATTCATTTGAAGTGCAAACAAAATCCTTAGAATTTATGCTTGGTTTATGCAACGTTCCCAAGAACTAAGCGAACTAATAACTAAGGATTCAACACTAGCAAATCAATGAGCGCGTTTATGGAACCCCTAGTACAAGAACTAGAACCATGACTAGAAAGTTGCCAACTTTTAACTAAGAACTTTGGTTCTTACTTGAAAGCTGGGCAACTTTCTAGTCATGGTTCTTGTACTAGGGGTTCCATAAACGCCTCTTTGATTTCTAGTTGAATCCTAGTTATAGTTCTTGGAACGTTGCATAAACAAGGGTTTAAAATATCGGAGATAAAGTCCCACTTATTGATTCCATAAACTTTTAAAATGTGTTATATTAGCAATTTCACTCACCTGCATTGGTTCGGCAAAAAATCGACATCCTGTGACTGACCACACAACATACAAACACGATCCATTTCAATGAATACAAAACATTGGTAATTATAACTGAGTTTTGCAGAAATAACAATTCACAAATCATAACCTCAATCGGATTGAAAAGCATTCAAATTTTCCAATTGGTTGGAAGTTTCATAAGTTATATGTCCGTATTCCGCATCAGTGTGCAGGTTGCCTAAGGTTGGCGAATGCATTTTGTAATGGCCAAACAGATCCAATTCGTTGAACTATGTCAATTTGTCACCATCTATTGTGAAAAATTTGAAGTAGGACGCGGGAATCTCTGCTAAAAAGTCTAAACAAAATCGAATCAGTACATACACCAGGGTTTCTAGACATCTTAGTTCAATACAAATGTAGGTATAGCATGGAAATTATCTTCATAAAAAAAATGAAACAAAAATATGGAGATTTTTTCATGTTTTGTATTTTAATATGTATTGGAGTTCCTAACCAACTTTAAAAATTCCTATGTTAGCATTTAAAAGAAATGAGTGTATTAATGTTGAAAAATGAAGAAAAACTTAAATCGCAAAAATAGTTAGTCTGCATAAATCTTATTGTGTAAAAAGTTTGGCCATGAATTATTGTTACTTACATGATATTGTTCAATCTTCCATAGCATACTTTCATGAAACTGTTCCGTTACGAGGGGAATACAAAGAGTAATTTTTTATAAAATCTGAATTATATCAGCAGATTGTGAATTCGAAGTATGATTGTGATATATCATTGGAAAGGTAATTTTATACCGAATCGTAATTTTCAAAAAAAATATATACTTTCCATTTGAAATATAAAATTTGGATGCGCTTTCGGTCAAACCGGAAGTGTAATATTTGGTTTGATACTTGCTAAATTGTACAATCATAACATCAAATCGAAGTACCGAATTTGAAACATCCATATAAAATAACAACGAAGATACAGCGGGATAAATTGGTTCCGAGTCACCCGGTATAGAAATAAGTTTATTCAACGATATTGTTGGAGAGAGACATTGAGATATAGAAAAATTGGAGTACTCCTTCATCTTCTCTATTGGTTGCTCGACATAGTAGTCGGTGAGACGTTGGCCGAAAAAAAAATTAGAGCTTATCTCACTCAACTTCAAATAATTTCATGTCTTCAGTTAGGCAATGTCACTGTTTTCGTTTGAGAAACATTTTCCTTAATATATTTTGCTAAAAATCTATCAGTAAGTTTCAAAGAGTGTGATTTTCAACCAAAGAATTCCACATTCCACTAAATTAGACAAATTTTCTATTTTACGAACTTTCCACCGATTCTCTTGATAAATTTCGGACTCAATAATCAGACACTGCTTTCTAGGAACGTACCGATACTTCAAAGACCCGAAAAAATATACAAACGCCGATGAAACAATGTTTGTTAATTCAATTGCGACTTGACTAATAAATCGTTCGACTTGGCGTTCTTTACAAAGAGAAACCGTAAAGGCAGGTCACATCATACAGTGCTTCTCAAAAGTCCTCTCCCCCCTCTTATTCTTGGAACGATTATACATAAACAAGTGAAATTTGGAAACTGAATATTAAAGGTTGTAAACTTCCCTACTAGTGATGATAGATGACGAAATCGTTGAAGATGACGTCACAAGGCCTTTGTGACCAATACTTTTAAATGGAACCCTACGGCAAGCGACACCTCTTTTAAAAGGTATCGAAAAAACCTATTCAATGATACTAATTTTGTTTGTGTTTATGACAGTTTTAATGGCTCATTAGTAAACATTAAAATTTAAATTCCATTCAGTATGATATTAATTACAGATTTAAGAATCAGTATCTACTTAAAGACATTGCTCGAAGTGACCTCCATTTACTTCCTGACAGTGAAATATCCCATTTTTAAACTCCTCTCGTACTTTTGCAAATGTGTCTGCGGAAACAGCCTCACATTCTGCAACAATACGTTGTTTTAAAACGTCAATATTGTCAGGTTCAGTGGCGTAAACCTTCGATTGAAGGTACTCCCACAGGAAAAAATCCAAAGGTGTGAGGTACGGTGATCAAGCTGGCCATTCCGTTGAACCTCGTCGTCCAATCCATCTACCACGATAATCCTCATCCAAATACCGTCTTACTGCACCGTAATAGTGTGGAGGAGCACCATCCTGTTGGAATATTATTTCCAAATTGCCGAATTAATCTGGATTATCTTCCAAAATTTCAAGGATTAACGGTTCTATTGCGTTTTGCAACAGCTCCAGATAAACCTCACCAGTTAAATAAGTATTTAAAAAAAGAGGCCCAACGATGTGGTTTCCCAGGATACCTGCCCAAACAATCACCTTCTGGGGAAATTGGGTATGTGTTTCACGAAACAGGTGAGGATTTGCGTCACTCCAATACCTCACATTCTGTGTATTTACATTTCCATTTAGATAGAAAGTAATTTCGTCACTAAAACAAATTGTTTTGACATAGTCTGGCTGTTGGTTAATTTTAGTTTCCATATTTTCACAAAATTCTAGTCTTCGGTCTGGGTCGTCGTCTGAGAGTTGATGAACCATTTTTAATTTGTATGGATGAAATTTGTTTTTTTTTCAACACCCTGTGTACTGTACTTCGAGTGACTTCACAGGTAGATGCAACGTGAGTTGTTGAAGAAGTAGGATTAACTATTACTTCTGCCATTTCGCTTCTTGAAGCACTTAATCGTTCGGCTCACAACAGTTTAACAAATTATTAAAATGTACAAAAATATTAAAAGTACCAAAAGCTGCTAAAACAGTTAAACGTTCGATCAACAATACACAAATTATTAAATGTACAAAAACTTGGACAATTACAAAAACGTCGAATTAGGGAGACTAACGAAAACGTCAGCTTATTTGACAACTATCCAGAGGCAGAGCTTGAATTTGGAATTTTAGTATTAACTGATTGAATTCGTCACAGCTTTGCGTTTTTATGAAGCGAGTTGCCAAAACTGCCATAAACACAAACAAAATTAGTATCATTGAATAGGTTTTTTCGATACCTTTTAAAAGAGGTGTCGCTTGCCGTAGGGTTCCATTTAAAATTATAGGTCACAATGGCTTTGTGACGTCATCTCTGACGATTTCGTCATCTATCATCACTAGTAGGGAAGTTTACAACCTTTAATATTCAGTTTCCAAATTTCACTTGTTTATGTATAATCGTTCCAAAAATAAGAGGGGGGAGGGGACTTTTGAGAAGCACTGTATACATTCTTTGTATTACAGCATTTTTATGTATACCATTTGTTTCTACCACGGACCACATGTACCTAATGCGATTACAAATTGGATAAAAACTTCACGGAAAAAATAGTAAACCGAAAGAATGGTAGACGAACAGATATACATAGTATAAGTTCAACCATTTTCAATAGCAGAAGCTGTTTCTATAGGGAGCAAATCAAAAACACGAGCGATATGCGAAGAATCGGAACGAAATAGTTATTTGTGCAGCCAGTTGAGAAAAGCACTATTTTTCGTAATGAGCGAGCAAAAGAAAGCGAATTATGAAAAATTGGGTTTCCCAACGTGTTTCACACAATATTTTTTCTAATTTTGATATGTGATCCTTTTTAATTCAAGTTAAAAATATAAATAAAATATATTTAAAAAAACTAAAGAACACGCTTTCAAAGCACTAAAAATTAAAAAAATATTTTAATATTCAACGACTAGGCCGAAAAGCATGGGGTGCTTTTTGGTTACGTATCTTTGAGAAACATAATACTTTTAGAGTAAGATCCCAGATTGCCGGCTCTACCTAACTCTAAAATACTTGATTCCTTTAAGTTGTTTGATTATATTTGAATTGAAAAGTACTTTTTCGATCTTGGGATATTTTCTTTCTGCTGTCATGATTTACTAATAATGATTTGGAGTAATTTTTGGTTTTTCACTTACGATTAGAATATTATCGGTAATCAAAAAAAAACACCAGATGTGAAAACTCAAACAAATATATGTCGTTTGATAAAGCTTTTTGAGCCTCACAACTTTTATTCGAAAAGTTTTTCCTTAGGATGTAGATACACACAAATCCCTGAAAATTACCGTTGATGTTTAGTTCGTCTTTATTATACAGAGTGTAATCCAACTTCTTGCACAACCGCTAACAGTTGATAGTCAATCTACCTACCTCATTTTAGCAAAGCTGAAATTTTAAGTATGAATAGTGTGATATGTCTGACGATTTTTTTTTTATTTCTCACTTTGGAATTGAGAAGTGATATAGTTTTGAGATGAATATTCAAATAAAAAGAAAACGCAAATCATTTCTCAATTTCGATGTTTTTTTTTAAATCGTCAGGCGCGGGGATTCGAACCCTTGCCAGTTTTTGATATTAGAGCTTATATCTTGCGCCTTAGACCGTTTGGCCAACTAGACGATATTAGGGGAGGGTGGGGGAATCACGGACGGCGGGTAATGGCGAACACTAAGGTATTCGCATGTTAGAAAGAAATAGTAGATATCTCGAGTATCGCAATCGTGAGTCGGACCCGAACTTAGTGCCGAACAGTAACTGGTGAGGTGAAGCCGCGCTCGGTGTTCAAGGTAAGTTAATCTTTTTTTCTTCTTGTAATTTCATCTAATTTTTTATATAAATTGTATACGTGTATAATACTCTATGCAAAACATTGTAATCTGATATTTTTGTTGTGAAGTAACGACTAAATATATAACTTATTTAAATAATCACCACGTGCATTGCAAGTTTGTAACCTCAAAAAATTAAATAGTTTTAGGTTTCTGTGTGTATCGGGTATTGGCTGGCGGACGAATTGAGTGGGGCAATCTCGGACGTCCGTGATTACCCCGCTTACTATTATAGGTCCAGTTTAACAATTTTTAAAACGTCAAACATATTTCAGATGCCGCGTGATTATAAAAGGAAGACGGAGAAAAAATATAAATTAGAAGACCTTGAAAGAGCCGTTCAAGAAGTTAAAAATAAATCACTTTCACTGGGAAAAGCAGCCACTGTATATGCTGCTCCAAAAAGCACTATACACGACTATCTCAACAAAGATATTGTAAAGATGCCACAAACTGGAAGGAAGGCCATATTTACTGAAGGACAAGAAAAGGAATTAGAAGAACACATTTTAAAATGTAGCAGATTATTTCATGGTCTAACTATAGAGATGGTGCGAAAAATTGCTTTCAAATTTGCTGAAGTAAATAAATTAAAGCACAATTTTGATAAGAATACTGCAATGGCGGGAAAAGATTGGTTTTATGGTTTTAAAAAAAGACATCCCAATATTTCTTTGCGGAAACCTGAAGCCACTTCCATCAATAGAATATCAGCGTTTAATCAAAGTGAAGTGAAGATATTCTTCGATAACCTCGAAGCCTCACAAAAAAAATATCAGGTTAATGCTAATCGCATTTACAATGTTGACGAGACCGGCATTACAAATGTGCAAAGAAATTCGAGGATTTTAGCTCCGAAAGGACAAAAACAAGTCGGCATGGCCACAAGTGGTGAGAGAGGTACCACAACAACTGTTGTTTGCGCATTCAGTGCTTTAGGGAAGTATGTTCCTCCGTTTTTTATTTTTGAGAGAAAACGAATAATTGCTCAACTACTGCGTGGAGGCAACGCTGATATGGTAGCAGCAGTTAGTGATTCGGGTTGGATCAATGAAATCCTATTCATAGATTGGTTACATCATTTTATCTCATAGGCCAACTGTTGAAGAACCTATTCTACTCGTGTTAGACAATCACGAAAGCCATGTAAGTCTTGCTTGCTATCTGCTATGTCGGCAGAATGGGCTAGTGCTGATATCCCTTCCACCACATACATCGCACCGTATGCAGCCACTGGATTTAACATTTTTTGGACCGCTTAAGACTGCATATAACAAGGAATGTGATTTGTACATGGCTTCAAACATTGGACGAAGAATTACAGAGTTTGAAGTTGTGGAACTTTTTACTAAAGCCTTCAATCGCATCAGCAATATAGAGAAAGCAGCAAATGGCTTCAGATCAGCTGGTATTTGGCCATTAGAAACTACTAAATTTGACGAAATGTTCTCCGACTTGAGATCACCTGACATTCAGATAGCATCGGCATCAAATGTACAAAGAGCAGTAACACCTAATATCCAAATGGCACCATCTATCCAAAGAGCAACGACACCCGATGTTCAAACAACATTATCATCATTTATGCAAAGAGCAGTTACACCTGATGCTCAGATAGCTCCAATGGCACTTTTACAAAAAGTAGTGGCAGTAGATCAGAAACTCGACGTCATCTGTACAAAAGCGGGGCACCTGAGCCATATAGAATTGTCAAATCTATACTAAAAATAGTGACACCTGAAGCTCAGACATCCCGATGGTACCTGTAATTAAAGGGGCCGTCAGATACCATCGTCACCATCTTTGCAAAGGGCAGTACCACCTGAAGCGCAGATTGTTCGGCGCAAATCCTTAACCGTTCCAGCTTCACCAGTATCCAATACATTAACTCCTCTACGAAATATCATCAGTATTCCACAACTACCACAACCAAAGAATATACAGAATTACAGAAAGAAACATTCAATTATAATAACTAGTACGCCAATGAAAGATACTTTGGAAGAAAAAGAAGAAAAAAAGAAGAAGAAAGCGGACCAAAAAGAAAACGTTAAGACGAACGAAAAAAGAAGAAAAAAGGGGAAAAAGAGGAGAATAAGGCTGATAGTACCAATAAAAGAAAGAAAGGTGTGAAGAATTTTAAAGGTTTTGAAGATCACCAGGTTTTATGCAAGAAAAATAAGTCCACTAAGAGAGGTACGGAAAATGAAGAAGTATATTATTGTTTGATTTGTAATGAAAAGTATGAATCTCCAATAATCGAAGACTGGATAATATGCAATAAATGTAAACTCTGGGCCCACGAAAATTGTACCAGTGGTGAAAGCACGTCTAGAGGATTTCTCTGTGATTTCTGTGCCGATTAGGCTATGTTCGTGATTACCCCATACGCCATCCGCAATTACCCCACATGCTGCGGGTAATTCCGGACACCAAGTGTTTTGTTTTTTCCTCAAAATTTGATTTTATACTAAATATTTATCAAAGTTGATTATGAGAGTACAAAAATGATTAGTTTAAGATAACATTTATCAATAAAAGACTTTTATAACTTTATTTCTTTTTGTTTTATTACAGTTCTCCCTTAGGTGTTCGCAATTACCCCACCTTCCCCTAATTGTCAAACGCATTACCATACTTCAACGTAAGTAAGAAAGTTTTTATGTACTTTTATACCAGCTAAAAGGGCCCCTTTTAAAGCCAGCAAGTATGCATACGTTCTAACTACATATCACACTACCCATACTCAAAATTTCAGCTTTGCTAAAATGACGTAGGTTTGCCGGCTCTGGGATCTTGGACTATTTTCATTGATTTCGACAAAGCAGCCCACCCTTTTTGGCATATTCATTGAATATTAAAATAATTTTTTATATTTTAGTGCTTTAAAAGCGTGTTTTCATCCTTGGAGAGACTTCCATGGAAACAACGGAAATTAATGCTACATAGAAAACTACGTTGTCAGCTGCGGTCCATATCACCAATTGTTCAAATTATGTTATTAATATTTATAATTAGTTTTTACCATACATATTATGTATTGAATCCGAATAAAATTTAATCTTCAGGTAGTTTAGCCTCAAAATTATAACATATTTTATTTCTGTATTTTTTGCAACTGGTGGTGAAATTTACTTTTCATCACCAGTTGCGAAAAATTTTACTTTTCGCAACTAATGATGAAAAGTAAAACATTTAATAACGTCAACGAGTTTTGAAAAGTGTCACGATAGTCAACGTGGGTTTGAGTGACAGCTGTCTAGTTCTTCAGCAGTCAATTAAAACGGACCACAAGCCAATGATAATGCTTTTAGGTGTGTCTATACGTTGAGACTAATAAATCACCAGTTATATACGTGTTTCAGGGGGTCTGAATACAAAAAAGCCAATAGCGTCTCTGGTCTGGAGTCGAAATAGGTTTTAAAATATTCTATAGTTGTGATGTGTTTTGTTGGAAAATATGTTTTTTTTCGACCATGGAAAATGAAATAATGATGATCCGATTGCCTATTAATACATACTTCCTCGTTTATGGCATATTTTTTTATTTAAACGTATTTTTAAAATATTTAAATATCTAAATAAAATTAGTAATCCCCGCCTCTGCTGCTCAAAGGATTCCGCCTCATGACTGGGAAACTTGTTTTTTATGCTTCTGCAATTGATAATGGATGAATTATACCTACGAATCCCAAACTGAACATGTAGTCCACTGGTGTAGCCCTTTAAAGCTAGACAAATGGATATCAACACATAATTCTAAAAGGCTTAAATGAATATTCAGGGAAATAATGTCAATTAAACAAGAGTTATTTATGATTTGAAGCAATAACCACGCCAATGGAACTAACATTTGATCACAGTTTTGCAAAATATCAACTTTTAGCAATCCAATGCACATTGTATTTTCCAGACAAAGATCAAATCATAGCAGTCTATATGGATGACTTACTATTTCAAGCTTCTTCTGAAGAGAAGATAAAAATTGTGGAATACTTTAAGAGTATCTTCTGTCGATCGAAATAACTTTTGAATTTTTTTTTGGGTTATCTTTGTCCACATACCAAAGATGCATAGGTGATCATGGGTTTAACCACAGTATTGTATGCCCAATACACCATTTTGGGACTTAGCCCCCATGTTTTTCCGTGTGCTGTCTGGCTACCATTTGTGTCACCTCAGCTTTCTTCTTTACTTTTGCCAGTTGTTGGTTCCAGGTTCAATCAATCAATCAATATATACTTTATTGTCTGAAGAGTTGATTCTTATTGACAAAGCATGAAAATAGAAAAAAATAAGAAATGTATAGATACGTGAATGTCAAATGGATAAAATGTACAACATAAAAGATAAATATTACATATATGAATAAAAAACATATTGTCAATCTCCTTTAAAAAAGAAGGACTATTGAAACAACACATTATAAAATACGATGTCATTAACAAAAGGGTAACTAACAATTACCACCCTTAAGATTTAACAGTAGTCTTGTATAATAAATCAAAACATATGAGAAAAAAAACAAAAAATAAATGAATAAATAAAAAAAAAAAAAATATTGTCAATCTACTTTAAAAAAGAAGGACTATTGAAACAACACATTATAAACAAACACATTATAAAATAAGATGTCATTAACAAAAGGGTAACTAACTAACTAACAATTACCACCCTTAAGATTTAACAGTAGTCTTGCATAATAAATCAAAACATATGTTAATTTCGAGTCTAGGATTATCGCGAGATATTTAACTTCCCAGGTCCCAGGCCCTCTAGCTTCCTTCTTCGGGTAAAAGCTACAATGGTTGATTTAGAGGGGCTGATATTTAAACCCTCTTCATTTATCCATGTACTAACCAGATTAAGGGCCGTTTGCATTCTCTCCTAACTGTGGTGTTGAATTTTCCTTGGACTATGATGGTTTGTTTAATTTAAATTAAATCGATGACATTTAAAGAAAGTTATGATCAAAATAAAAAAACTGTTGATAATTTGTTGCAAACTAAATATAAGCAAACAAAATTTACTTGTCTTAGAAAACGATACATAAATGGTAATTTAACATAAAACGTTTTATTTTGTTGCTATGTACAATTCTTGACATATTTTAGTTTACGCACTAGTGCGTAATAGTATATTATAGTTTTCCCAATATCAATTGCAGAAGCATAAAAAAGTCTAGCGACGAAATCCTGTGAGCAGCAGTGGCGGAGATAACTAATTTTATTTAGATATTTTAAGATTTTAAAAATACTTCATAAATAATGAAAAATGAAAAAAATTAAAGACAAGCTTTTATTTATACAAATACATTAAGAAAGAAAAATAATTTCTTTCATTGTTTGATGTAGGTTATTATTATATTATGAAGTAGAAAAACTCGAAGTCGTCTCCACAATATAATATTAACAATCATTGTGGAGACGACTTCGAGTTTTTCTACTTCATAAAATAATACCACTCCACTTCGAGATACAATGGACTTCTACCACAGGTTTATTATTATATCCTAAAACGTATTTCGATCGACACACACCAAGACCACATACGCTACTGGTTTTTGATCTTTCAGAGCTATTAAAACACAAATATAACCCGTGATTTATGACCTCCCATCGTAGAGACACACCTGCCAGCATTGATGTCCGATTTGATTGGCCCAGACGAATCGGTTGTACAACAGACAGCCGTCACTCGAGTCCACGTTGTCTATCGGCTCTTTTGATCTACCGTTTGCCGACGGAAAATGTTTACGAGTAGTACATATTATTTTTCGTTCCGTTTCTTCGCATACACGCTCGTGTTAGCGAAGTGAGTTTTCATTTGCTCCCTATAGAAACAGCTTCTGCGATTGATATTGGATGGACTATACTATACTTTACCTACGGCCATATACAGTGTGCCAAAAAAGTCTGGACTACTTTTAATATTTTCATTATTATTAGGGTGTTGAAAATGATGCTTAAACACGTCGATTTTTTATTTTAGTTGTCGTTTTTTGTTGTTCGTTTCATGTATACAGATATATCTAAAAACTAGTTATGACAGGGTACTTCATTTCTTCAAATGGGATACCCTGTATATTATTGCATCTTTAGATTTTTTAAAAATTTTTTTTTTTATAGGATATAATTCGATCCATTTACTACTACGTTGGTTTAATTAACATTAGGAACATTATAATTCTGGTTACTATACAATCATTAAATATATTAGAAGTATTTCGATGTGTCGTATCATATGCTACACCATAGAAGAATTTTTTAATTAGGAAACTTAATTTTAAATGTAATATGTAGTCCATATGCTTTTCATGTATGTGCGAATAAATGTGTACTTACGTGTGTAAATATGTGAATATGTGAAGATAACAATTTATTCAATCAAATGACTTGGCTGTTATATTACGTGTATATACTCTCACCCTTTGACATTTTTCACAATTTTCCTGTATTTTTTTTCACAAGTTAATTGCTGAAATAAAATTATTATTATTATTATGACATTGTAATATTTTCATTTGTTGAGGTTGTATTACTATTATGTAAAATAGCGGAGGATATTATCGATGAAGATAGTTCTTTGTTTTTTAAGGAATTGTCAACATAACCTTCTGCTACTGAAGACGATTGCCAGCCACCATATGTCTCTTCAAATCCAATAGATCCCCGCCAGCATCGACTAAAATAGTTGCCGAAGATCTGCACAGTGTCCTGTGTAGCGATTAGGATTTTCTAGTTTAAGAAATTTTGCAATATCATTTGGTGTACTGCCTAATTTGTTTATCTAAACGGGTTGTTTGGTGCATTTTCCATTTATATATTTAAAAAAAAAGATAAACTTTCCTTTAGTATTGTCTTCTAGATTAAACATGGCCAGAGATCACAAAAGAACGTTGAATTTTGGTTTTTGTATTTGGAATTTTAATAATGAAGGATTGAAGGATGCACCACTTATGCCAATTATAAGAACAATCTAAAAATTAAAATTAAAAGTGTGGAAATAGTATTACTGGACATATTTTACCTTCATAAACAAGTACTGATTGTCAGGAGCCGTTTCAAGAAAATCTTGAATATTTTTGGGCATCAAAATTTTAGATTTTGTGCTTCTAAAGCCATCCGATTTCCTTTTTAATAGCGCTATTAACTTGGAATAGGCTTCTATATTTATATTGTTTTTTATGTTTAGAGTCGATCTAAGCATTGAGTAAAAGGCACATAGAGAGCTAGGTTTCATTTTTTCCGATAGGTGCTACCAAAACATTTTCGGAGAAAGAATTCACCTTTTTTACACGCTTTATATTAGCTTCACTGGTATGTTTGTTTGTAAGGGGGCGTCCATAAATTACGTGAGGTGTTTAAGGGGGGGAGGGGGTCGAGTCAAATCTCATCTAATCTTACGTTGGAGAGAGGGGGGGTCTCGGCAAATATCAGGCAATTTTTTTTCTGATTCAAACAAAAAAAAAAATTATACTATTTTGGTTCATTTAATCCAGATTGTGTGATCTGCATATGATTCTTCACGACCGTTTTCTGCCACCTCCATACCCTATCACTCAAGTTGATGGACATTTGACAATTCCGGACTTTAAAGAGCATGACGGAAAGTCATTTGCTCCATTTCTAATACGCCACTGCCTACCGATTCAACCGCTGAATGCCTTCATCAGCACGCCTTATGATCTCTATTGCCCAAGTGTACGTGATGATTTAGAGAAAAGATGCTGCAGTACATGCGGTATTTACTTTGCATCTAGCACAAGAGCTGCAAAGCACAGGCGATCAGCCCACATTGCACCAGCTAAGCAAGCGCGTATGTTCCGCAAAGTGCGACCCTCACGGATTGTCACAAGACGAGCTATTAGCTCGTCAAGTAACTCATTAAGGGCCGGTATTATAAACATGTTTTGAAGTTAACTTTAATTTTATCGGTCAAGTTAACTTGAGCTTCAAAATGTCAGTTTTATAAAGGTACCATTTTTTAAATAAAAAGAAGAAGAAGAAGGCAAAAAGGTAACCTACAATTTTTCTCTTGGCAAAACGATCCTGTTGTACTGGAATAAGTTTTCATCATTTTCAATGAGAAAATTAACGTAACGTTCTGGTGCAGACTAATCTAGGATTGAGCGAGTTTTTAGACAGACGATGGGCTCTTGAAGAAGAATCCAGTCCCTTCCCAAAATCCTACTGTATCGTCTGAGGGCAAGATAAAAGTGAAAAACAGAACCTTCATAGAGAGTTGTGAGGAAAGAAAACAGAGTTAAGAAGAGAAAAAAGGGATATATTCAACATACCGAAAATTATTCATACAGTATGGAATGGAATGTATGTTATATCCAAAAATCCAGGCATTCTACGCAGTAATTCCACAACGCAGTTGCAACATTGTTGCAAGAGCAAATAGGACAAAGCCAAGTCGGCATTTATCCACCTGTGCTCCAGAAGCCGTAAACAAGGCTCAGTTCTGAGTCAGCACCACCGCATCTATAAGAGGATCCCAAGAACCGAAGAACGTCACTTCTATCTCAAACTTCCATTTTGCACTTCGAATAGTTGTCATATTCAAAATCATTTTTTGTAACCAAAGTATAAAATAAAGTTTATTTTAAAAAAGTCATTTTAGTGAATATCACTACATGTATATCTAGGTGATGACACATTGTTTACTTTTCGAAACATTAATGTTAATATGATTTTAGCCATTGTACACTTAAAACTTGTCGAATCTCTTGTGATTGTTGATTCGATGAAATTCTGGTTTACCTGGTGAATATTATGTTGACTATTGTGTGTGTGTGGCCAAGAAAAAAAGTGAAGAAAAGAACCTTTGAAGAGAGTTGAGAAGAAAAAAAAAAGAAACTTAAGAAGAGAAAAAAGATATATTATTCGACATACCGAAGATTATTCATACAGTATGGAAAAAGAGTGACTATATATGTTTATCTAGGTGATAAGGACACATTTTCACACCATCTTGTTTGTTTTAAATTAAATAAAAAAACTTTTTGTTAGTTTTATTTTTAATTCAAACATTCACAAGTAATAATGTGTAACATTTCTTCAAAATAAATCCCGATGACTTTACTAATCACACCCAGAAACTCCGAAAAAGATTTTTTTGCAAGAATTTAAGATATTTTCTCTTCAAAGAGTTTTCCAAATGATATTGTCTTAATTTAAACCTTGAGTCTTGAAATGAATAACACTACACAAAAAGTCTCTGGCATTTTTATGTAAATAGAGGATAACAAATTTCCCATGTGACCTTTCTAATAACACTGCTAGCAGTTGACTTGTGAATACCTCCAAAATCTCCAGCAACTACCAAGAATGAACCAGTTGCATAAAATCTGAGTGTAATCAACACTTGTGTTACTGGCTATATAGGATGATTTCTAAAAATATGTATAATTCTACAAGAATTAAAATAGGTACTAGAAATGCTGACCTATTAGTTGGTCTTTGTAAATTTGCTTCAATTACCAAGCGTACAGACTCTCTTGATAGTCGAAATCGGTTTTTAAATTATGTTTTCTTCCACAAGGTGAAATGGTCTAACCGATTCCTAAATATCCTTTGTCGCCGAGGGGCTTCAACAATATTCACAGCATCTTCTTCATCATCGGTCAAAAGTTCCTCAAAAATAACGTGGATATCGTTTGCTAACATTTTGCGAAAACGAAAAATCAAAACAATAAAATTGAGGTTATATGACTCATATATATGCAATATTGACAGGAGCAGGAGAATTGTCGACGATCGAAAACCACCATTTTCTACAAAGTTAACTTTAACCGACACCCGTTCCACCCGATAAAGTTAACTGCTACATTTTGAAGTTAACTTTGACATGTGACGTCATCCACAAGTTAACTTCTAGTTATCTGTCGAAATAGTTTTATAATACCCACCCTAAATGAGTTACTGTGTGCAAGTGCCAATGGCTTAGAGTGGCTAGATCAGAACGAAGTTGAAGGAGCAGATGATTTTACTGAAAATCATATGGACATGTTGGTTCCAATAGTCTCTCTTGAGACCGTGCATGATTCTCCATGGATTGAATTAGAGTAGATATTCTTTTTTTAATCACAGTAGTTACGATTTAAGTATTCTATTGTTAAATTTTCATTACACTTATAATTAAACTCTCAGCAATATTGATTACTAGTCTTAACTAGTCGTAAATAAAAGCACGAAGCAAATTTTTTTTGTCTTTTTACAATAACAATCCAACGCGTTTACGTAAGAAACCCACATTTCGAAAAATCTCACGTGAGATTGGGGGATGGGGGAGGGGGTTGAATAAAATCTCACGACATCTCACCAGGGGGGGAGGGAGGGAGGGACAGAAAATTTAAAAAAACACCTCACGTAATTTATGGACGCCCCCTAACCGACTCCTTTGGGCGCGATTTTGACCCACTTCCAGAAATACGAATGATTTGAAATTTGGCAGGTGTACATAATTCCGGTGACAATGCATTAAGAAATTTTTGTTTGAAAAAAAACCAAAATGGCGGCTCCGATATGGCGGACGAGTTTTGTGATTATGGTCCGATTCGCTTCAAAATTGGTATCTGAGGGTTTTCGTGGTCGGAGATTATGATTCTTTTATCAAAACTGAAAAATTCAAGATGGCGGATCCAAAATGGTAGACGAGTTTTGTGATTATGGTCCGATTCTATTCAAAATTGGTATGTGGGGGTTTTGGGGTCAAAATTATGATTATTTTGTAAAAATTGAAAAATCTAGATGGCGAGCTCTAAAATGGCGGACGAGTTTTGTGATTATAGTCCAATTCTATTCAAAATCGGTATGTGGGGGTTTGTGGGGTCGGAGATTATGATTATTTTGTCAAAATTGAAGGATTCAAGATGGCGAGTCCGAAATGGCGGACGAGTTTTGTGATTATGGTCCGATTCTATTCAAAATTGGAGAATAATGGTTAAAAAAACTAAATAATAATAATAATAGTTTGAAAAACTAAAAAACACGCTTTAATAGAAAACAAAACTAAAAAGTTGAAAATAAATAATAATTTAAAAATTAAAGAACACGCTTTAATAGAAAACTAAACTAAAAAGTAGAAAATAATTTTAAATTAGTTTGAAATAAGAATACAGTGATTAACAACAAATGTATTCCATCGTAAAAAAGCGTGGGGTGCTTTTTAAGATAATTTCATAATGATTCTACTTTTACCAATATCTGTCCATGAAATATTAACAACAATTGACATCAATCACCCCACGCTTTTTTACGATGGAATAAATTTGTTGTTAATCACTGTATTCTTATTTCAAACTAATTTAAAATTATTTTCTACTTTTTAGTTTAGTTTTCTATTAAAGCGTGTTTTCTAGTTTTCAAACTATTATTTATTTAGTCTCCAGTCCATGAATCAACTGTAACAATTTTCGTATCGTTCGCGGGATTTACTTGGCAGTAAATCATTCGTTGCCATTTTTGCCATTGCCATGACGTTGGGAGGAGTTAAATTTTCGTTCTCACTATCACTTGACATGTTGAAAATGTAGGTATTCTTTTTCAAACAGTATGTATCTTATAATTATTAACTAGAACTTATTTGTCTTTCAAAAAAGTTTGTTTGTATTATTTTGATGTTTGTTGATGTGACTACGCTATTGACGGGTGATTGCGCGATCATGACCTACTTGCGGAATTATTAAATGTTCCGCTTACTTTTACGTATAAATGTTAATATATTCAATCTGTGCGTTTTGTTTACGAAAACTGTGCGATTGGTTTACCGTGCGTAATGAGCTATTTACTGAGGCTGTGTGTCGTGTGTTTTTGCCTATTTTCTACAGTGGTCGTAGGTAAAGTGTTTTTCTTCACGCAGTAGTGAAAAAAAGTACAACTTTACGCATTCCGTAGCGTGCGTAAAGTACGTACTTTTACGTACGGTAGTAGAAAAAATAATATTTGATTCAATGAGTAGATCGTCAAAACTTCCAGAATGAAGGAAGTTAACTTGACAGTATTTGGGTTTTCTGTATGATTCTCTATTATCAGGAATCGAAAAGCTTCATTTCTCCTATCCGATACTAGAAAGTATTCCCCGTTTAGATGGTTTATTCTAACGTTTTCAGAGAATAGAATCCTCCACAACATTACTGGACCAACAATAAATAACCAAATATTGATTTTCGAAACCTTACTGTACAATATGTTTAATGTGTTATTTGAAATAATGTTTCCAAACCTCACACGAACACCGCTACATTACCAAAAGGAAAAATCCGCCTCACCGTTGTCTAGATCGGGATCGTCCATGTCGCAAGTTCTGAAAATGTATCTTTTGCACATCCCCCGTATGCCTGGCGCCGAGAAACAGCAAAAAAGGACGATGATCAACAGCACTGCTACCATAACGATGAGCGTCGCCGTGCCTTGGTCGCTTGAAACAGCCGCGTTGGATGACTTCCCTGATGATGAGCCTGGAAAAGAAGAAACGTATTGCAGAAGTTATTTTTGACGAGCCAAGCAGCGCTTTTTCTTCCGACTCAATTTACAAATAAGATTTCGACCTAAAAACTTATTTTTATCAAAATGAAGTATAGCCTGTGTTACTCAGAGATAGTTTAGCTTTTCATTAGTGATTTTTGGAACGTAGTTCCTTATCGCGCGTTGCGAACGGGGGCTAGAGGGAATAAATTAAGACCAAAAGTTGTAACGAGACTTTCGCTATGGTTGTAAGCCGTGTGGCGTGCGCGTGTTTCTCTGTCTGTCTCTCTCTCTCTCTCGCTCTCTCATAGAAAGCAAGCCACTTATTTTCGTTTCGTCTTTCTATTTCACATTGAACAGTGTGGTGTCGCGACGATTATTTTTGTTGAATGTATACAGGTTTTTTGTACATAATAAATAATAAAAAATAATAACAATAATGAATCCTGACAGTGTTTCTGCACAAGTTCCGGATATTGCTGATGGAGTTAGGTAGTAGAGATTTTATAGAGATTTTATAATAATAAATGCTTGTGTATTTTTAGCAAGTACGCATTATAACCTCTCTTTACTATTGTGCTAACCAAGTCATACGCGTTATAATCTCTCCATTATTGTGTGTTTAGCAAGTGTACGCATCATAACTTTAATAAATTCAAAAGCAAATTATATTTTACTATTACAATATCAATGCGTATGTATTTAGCAAGCCGTGCGTGTTCTAACCTATACGCTGTTGTGTTTACGAAGTCGAGAGAGTATATATATATATATATATATATATATATATATATATATATTGTGTTCACAAAGTCCCGCGCATCTATGACGTGTACGAAAGAATAGACAGACAAAGTGCATATATATATATATATATATATATATATATATATATATATAAAATATTATTATAATTAAAAAAAAAATATTACAATTCCTTTACTAATTAATCGAAAGGAACTTCGTTCCATCCGGATGTCCCTTGACACCTCTCAAGTTTTTTTTTTCAAATCGGTTCAGTAGTTCCAGAGATTATTCCCTACATACAAACAAACAAACAAATTTTACCTCTTTATAATATTAGTATAGATCAATTCCACAACTGTTTCTTCAATTACAATGATATACATTATACATTCAGTGCTTTTCTTTAATGTCCCCCCCCCTTTTATTTTTTGAACGAGTCAACTAAAAAAATTTAAACTTGGGATAATGAAATTGATGCATGAATATTATATTTTGGAGTAAAATTGATTAATATCGATAGATCTAGAAATATTTGTTTTTCTCTGCCATATGGCAATCCCAACAACCCGATAAGGTTTGATAGGTTATTTTTTGTTTAAACAAAAAATGACAAGAAATGTCAGTACGACAACGAACAGTTAAAATATCCTCATTTAGTTTTCGGTTTTACTAGTAAATAGATACCTCGTGCACTATCTCTAAAATGGTCAATTCTCGTCCATTGGAAGAAAAAATCGAAGCGATTTTTATTTACGGTGCGACGCGTAACTTTCACGAAACCGAAAGAATTTTTAATGATCGTTTCTCGAATCGTCCTATCTGTAGAAAATATTTAAGGGAACTTGTAACCAAATTTACAACTACAGGTAGTGTACAGAACAAAAAGCCCCCAGGTCATCCGTCCATTCCGGAAGAACAGCAAGTTCAAATAATTGGTGAGATGTTAGTAAATCCTCAACAGTCTACTTCCTCCGTCGCGAATGTTTGTGAGGTGTGTCCTTCTACTGTGTGGAGACTTTTGAAGAGGAATAAGTATCATCCATACAAAATCAAAATGGTACACCAGTTAACTGAAGATGACCCTGATCGAAGAACATAATTATGCGAAATTATGACGGAACCATTGCAAGGCATCCTACCTATCTCCACAATATTTGTTTCGGTGACGAATCTACATTTTATCTCAACGGCAAGGTTCACAAACAAAATTGCCGTTATTGGAGTGACACCAACCCTCATATTTTCCGGGATACTCATACTCAATATCCAGAAAAAATTAACGTCTGGGCAGGAATATAAACCATATTGTAGGACCTCTATTCATTGAACAAAATTTAACAGGGGAACTGTATTTGAATATGCTGGAAAATACTGTTGACCCTCTAATCACCGAAATCGTCGAAGCGAATCCTAATGAATTCGATATGGATATTGTATTCCAACAAGATGGAGCACCACCACATTACTACGGACAAGTAAGAAACTATTTGGATAATACTTTCCCCGGTCGTTGGATTGGCCGTCGAGGTCCTACGGAATGGCCAGCCCCCTCGCCAGATTTGACACCTGTAGACTTTTTTTAATGGGGCTATTTGAAGCAAAAGGTGTACGAAACTGAACCTGCTTCAATATTGGATATACGGCAGAGAATAATAAATATTTGTAGAAATATCGACGTTACTGTGTTCGAAAATGTTCGGCGTGAAATATCGGATAGGTTGTTCTTATGTCAAGCAGTTCAAGGCAACCGTTTCGAGCACCTTCTGAATTGAACTCAGCTTCTTTCCTCAAATTATGAAGTTAAACGTCGATGTATTCAGGCAATTATTAAATGTTCCGCCATTTTGTAGTAGGTGAAGATATTGACTTTATATTCTAGGGTTGTGAAGTATTCGTCAGGAGCTTCAAAAGGATGTGTCACAAGACCCCTCTTTCAATTTTTTTTCACAGGTGGCGCCCATCTTGAAAGTTTCCTCTGTCAATTCTACTTCAAAATATAGTATTCATGCATCAATTTCATTATCCCAAGTTTCAATTTTTTGAGTTGACCCGTTCAAAAAATGAAAGGGGAGGACATTAAAGAAAAGCACTGTATACTAATAGTAGTTAATAATGATCATTCGCCGCTTTTTAACCCACTAAAAAACCTGAAATATATATAATTTTTTTACTATGAAATGAAATATTTTTTGTTCCGGGAATCGATCATAAAAAATGATAATCCTCAATTTGAATTTGGATACCGCTAAAGTGTGTTTGAAAAAATGATTATACAAATGCATTAAAAAGGAAAACATGCGACATATTTCAACTCAAATTAGTGAGAGAAGTTGTACTTTTAATCGCTAGTGATACTTTTTTTCACAAGTGATTAAGTGTTACCTAGGTTACCAATAAACAACTATCATACACATTGCTCATAGCACTAGTGCGGAAAAGTAGTTTTTAGTGGACTTCCTATATTCTTTAACTTTTGCGTATAACTTTTTAAATTGGTTGACAGTAGCGAATGACAAGTTCATCCATCTAAGATACATGGTACGTTGTACGTTCTTCTACGAGTACATTATCTCGTTACCATAGAATCGGGTAAATAAGTAGTGTTTCGGCTTATTAAAACCTTTTTCTCTATTGATTCTTTTTCATTCCAAAATACAAATTAACAAGTGAATCTGACACATTCCAAAAAATTATGAACAACAACCATATTTTGTTTCAAAATTGAAATATTAATATATATATATATATATATATATATATATATATATATATATACAGGATGTAAAATGAGATGTCACATTTCTCCCCCCGATGAGGAAACTTCTTTTTCTTCATCATCTAGTTTCATCTTGCATAACTTGCTTACTGGTCTACGATAAGTGGAAGTTCTCGTTTTCACATCAGCAATTCTCACTCGCCCATCAGGTCCGGGAAACAGTTTTTCTATTTTACCCATGGTCCTTTCAGTTCCGAGTGAAGGTATACCTTGAAATGTTTGACTTATTTAAAAATTGGTTTATTCGAAAAATAATTTATACTTTTCGTTTTGATCGTAAAATTGAAGTTATGAATCTGGTTTCGTTCAATTTTGTATTCACAACATACTTGATGAGCGATATACCCCAATTTCCTCATAATTTTTCGACAAATAATTAGTGTATCAGGATTTTTATGCATCCGATTTTCGATTCGAAACCATCAATGGATTCGTCATTTGAAAATAGGTACTCAACTAGTTGAGATTCTCTAAAAAAATGCAGAGGAATGAAAATAATAATCTCTAACACATGTTCTCTAGTTCTTTGGGAGAATTCAACATAACCGGATTTTCTTCGAGAATAAATTGCTGTTAACCACAAGTTATATATAATTCCATAAATACCAAACATATAAAATAATTCATACTTTGGTGGAATGCCAACGACTCAATCTCTTAAAAACGTGTTATTTCCATCGAACCAGTTGATATTTTTTCCATTTTGAAAAAATAATACCAGAAATATATAAAAATATGTATTTTTCAATTCAGTCAACTGATAACAGTAGCTGAACATGTGACAAACGAACAAATCTAATATTATCATATCCATTCAAAATCCAAAATCGGCTAATAAATAACTCACCTTTTATATTGGCAATTCCATTATAATGAATATTGCTGTTTCATTATATTTACAAGTTATCACTAGTGTTCCATGCCTTCATAACTAATTGAGTATTTCATGCCATAAATTATTAAATTCGCAATATCTTTCAGGAATCTGGAGTATGTTACAACAATTAAGCAACATTCAATTAATTTTGATTGTTTTTTATACACGGAAATTACGGTTATGTTCTGATCGCAATAAAAACTAATAAGAAATATTTTTGGAACGAACATCTCACACCTAATGTCCAGCTAAAAATAGGTCACATCAACTCAATTATTCTTCGCTGCTGACACTGATTGAGTGGTTCTTAAATGTTACGGAAAATAAAATGATGTGTATGGAGCATGGGAGGAATTTGAAAAAATAAATGAAGTAGGTGTTGGACGAACGTTGATTGAAGTCGCATGGTGGTGCATACCAGGAAAACATCAGTTAACGCGACCATTCGGAAAGGTAGATTCCACAAATTGTTGTTTGAAGGTTGTGGACGATGTGTCAACTCTAGTTTCTGGCGTCCATCATCTTAAAGAGTGAGTTTGAAATTTTTTCACGAAGTTTTGATCGCTTCTATCTGCAGTCGTCTTCTGGTGGATACGTCTCAGATGCTAGCAGCATCGTATTCTATAGGTCTGTTGGTGCATGCTACATGCATGCTCCATACTAAAAATAGGTCACATCAACTCAATTATTCTTCGCTGCTGACACTGATTGAGTGGTTCTTAAATGTTACGGAAAATAAAATGATGTGTATGGAGCATGTGAGGAATTTGAAAAAGTAAATGAAGTAGGTGTTGGACGAACGTTGATTGAAGTCGCATGGTGGTGCATACCAGGAAATTATCAGTTAACGCGACCATTCGGAAAGGTAGATTCCACAAATTGTTGTTTGAAGGTTGTGGACGATGTGTCAACTCTAGTTTCTGGCGTCCATCATCTTAATGAGTGAGTTTGAAAGTTTTTCACGAAGTTTTGATCGCTTCTATCTGCAGTCGTCTTCTGGTGGATACGTCTTAGATGCTAGCAGCATCGTATTTTATAGATCTGTTGGTGCATGCTACATGCTAAAAACAGGCCACATCAACTCAATTATTCTTCGCTGCTGACACTGATTGAGTGGTTCTTAAATGTTACGGAAAATAAAATGATGTGTATGGAGCATGGGAGGAATTTGAAAAAATAAATGACGTAGGTGTTGGATGAATGTTGATTCAAATCGCATGGTGGTGCCTACCAGGAAAACATCAGATGGCGCGACCATTCGGAAAGGTAGATTTCACAAATTATTGTTTGAAGGTTGTGGACGATGTGTCAACTCTAGTTTCTGGCGTCCATCATCTCAATGAGTGAGTTTGAAAGTTTTTCACGAAGTTTTGATCGCTTCTATCTGCAGTCGTCTTCTGGTGGATACGTCTCAGATGCTAGCAACATCGTATTTTATAGGTCTGTTGGTGCATGCTACATGCATGCTACATGCTGAAAATAGGTCACATCAACTCAATTATTCTTCGCTGCTGACACTGATTGAGTGGTTCTTAAATGTTACAGAAAATAAAATGATGTGCATGGAGCATGGGAGGAATTTGAAAAAATAAATGAAGTACGTGTTGCACGAACGTTGATTGAAATCGCATGGTGGTGCATACCAGGAAAACATCAGATGGCGCGACCATTCGGAAAGGTAGATTTCACAAATTATTATTTGAAGGTTGTGGACGATGTGTCAACTCTAGTTTCCGGCGTCCATCATCTTAATGAGTGAGTTTGAAAGTTTTTCACGAAGTTTTGATCGCTTCTATCTGCATTCGTCTTCTGGTGGATACGTCTTAGATGCTAGCAGCATCGTATTTTATAGGTCTGTTGGTGCATGCTACATGCTAAAAATAGGTCACATCAGCTCAATTCTTCTTCGCTGCTGACACTGATTGAGTGGTTCTTAAATGTTACGGAAAATAAAATGATGTGTATGGATCAAGGGAGGAATTTGAAAAAATAATTGACGTAGGTGTTGGACGAACGTTGATTGAAATCGCATGGTGGTGCATACCAGGAAAACATCAGATGGCGCGACCATTCGAAAAGGTAGATTTCACAAATTTTTGTTTGAAGGTTGTGGACGATGTGTCAACTCTAGTTTCTGGCGTCCATCATCTTAATGAGTGAGTTTGAACGTTTTTCACGAAGTTTCGATCGCTTCTAGCTGCAGTCGTCTTCTGGTGGATACGTCTCAGATGCTAGCAGCATCGTATTTTATAGGTCTGTTGGTGCATGCTACATGCATGCTACATGCTAAAAATAGGTCACATCAACTCAGTTATTCTTCGCTGCTGACACTGATTGAGTGGTTCTTAAATGTTACGGAAAATAAAATGATGTGTATGGAGCATGTCAGGAATTTGAAAAAATAAATGAAGTAGGTGTTGGACGAACGTTGATTGAAATTGCATGGTGGTGCATACCAGGAAAACATCAGATGGCGCAACCATTCGGAAAGGTAGATTTCACAGATTTTTGTTTGAAGGTTGTGGACGATGTGTCAACTCTTAGTTTCTGGCGTCCATCATCTTAATGAGTGAGTTTGAAAGTTTTTCACGAAGTTTTGATCGCTTCTATCTGCAGTAGTCTTCTGGTGGATACGTCTTAGGTGCTAGTTGCACCGTATTTTATAGGTCTATTGGTGCATGCTACATGTTGTTCGGCGCCTCTGCAGTAAGCCACAACTAACAATGAGCGGCTTTATAATTACTCTTTTTTAACCACGTTTATATTAGCTCGTGTCTGTTTGTCTTGCAATATATTTTAAACTAACTTCCCGATGAGCTAGAGACTTGAAACTTCGGAAATGGCTCAGAACCGGATGACAATACAATCTCGTTTTCGTGTTTGTCTGTTTGTTCTTTTTTTACGGAGCACGAAAAGTGAGGTTTGGATCACACAATCTCTCCATAGCCGGAGACCAGGATAGTAGAAAGTTGAAGAGCTACTAGCGCAAGGACATTAAACACTATTTTGTAGAGGATGGCCAGTTCCCTATACTGCAATGTAATCCTTTCAAGTGACGTCATCGCGATACCTTCCGTAGTTCATATTCGTAGTCCTTGATGAAGTTGAACTAATCAGATGAAGTTTGAACAAATTTAATAGAGCTTCCGTTAAATTTACTCTTCTTCAGTCTACTTTCCCGTAGAATGTTTGATGACTGACTCCTGTTTGGAGATGTGAAAGATATTTGATTTGTTTGAAAATATGAACAGGATGTTCATAAAATCAGATGTGGAATCATATTCAATTGAGAATGTTTCCCTTTTCAACATGAAAGATATTTATTATTCAGAGACTCTCGTATGTTTGTAATATACAAATTGCAATTCATAGAGCTTGTCTACTTCAAAATAATATTTATCAAAAATGTAAATGGAGGTGTTTGAAAAATCAGATGTGGAATGTTATCTACGACTGAAAGGTAAACCTCAGAGTCGCTATCTTTCATTATTCAAGGGATTTTATTCACTTGCAGATGAAGTGAAATTGAATCTTCAAAATGTTTTTCTCAATTCTTCCGGTGTTTCTAACCATTGTAGTAACATGAAATTAATTTTTGTCACCAAGTGACGTGACATGTTTCTGATGAGTACTTAGAAAAAAATAATTGCTTCATTCATCCAAAGGTTTTCTGGATAGTGACTAAATGAAAATTCATATTTTTACAAGTTGGGATTTCAAATTATCTATCAACTAATGTAGTTCAACTTCCACCCTGTATTTGTGGAGAGATAGTTGTCTTTTATTACAGAAATATTTTTTCCGAGGATTAATCTTTAATTTTCTATGAGGAATGCTTTCTTCTCGGTGTAATACCAACATACAATGAGCGTTTTTTATACTTCAAACAATGAAATAAATTCACAACAATGGAAATTAATATCAATAAAACATTTTTAAACTCAAAGAATGTCTTAGGACTCTTTGGTTTTTGGTTATGCTGAGGCATCGCGCTGACGTCACTGATAGGATGATAAAATCGGCGAATCGGCCATCCTCTACAAAATCGAGCAAGCGGTTCTCGACCTTACAGCTAATCTGCGAAATTGTATACTACTTCCTCCTAGATGAGGCAGAAAAGTCAATTTCTGCATTCCCAAACATGCTAACAGTTTCAATATGATGAATACTAACATTACTAAACCTAATACAGACACTAGAGAGCCCAGCATTGGGTCCGATGAGAAATCCGTCCTTGTCGAGGTTAACGCAAAAACATACGAAAAAACCAGAACGCAAAATTGAAAATATAGTGAAAAGAAACTGGTGAATCCAACCATTCAAAATGTGGGAATGGAAGAGGGAATAAGGAAAAACTGTCAGAAAACCCTTATTCGGAGAAAAAATATTTTTTACTTTTTAGTCCGTTTTATAAACGTGGTATATTAAAAAAAAATATCTAGATAATTATTCTAGTTGATTTCTTATATATGTTTGTTCAGCATTACCTACTTCATCTTCAAAGTTCTTCTGGTCCTTTGTATAAAATTATCTCTCTCCAGATTTTCTTTTTGTAGCCTAATGATCTCGTTCTTCATTTCTTCCTGCTTCGGATCGTGTTCTAGTTCTCTTTTCTGTGTTTCCATGTCTTTTTCTTTGGTAATTGTTCTTCAATTTTATTTGCCATATTTTGTAGCTCGACATCTTCTATCTTTTTCTTTGCACATTCCTTGGAGCTTATTACTTCGTAAGCTTCTATGACTTGGATATATTTCTTTCTTTCCATGCAACTGTAGTGGAAAATGTTGAAGCAATGAATATGCAGCAGACATTTGAACAGCATTTATTTCGAATGTATTTAAATGCGGTGTCCATTTTTGCCAGTTAGACATCCTTATTATGTGATTTCTTTATTCTACGATAAGTACTTGTGAAATAGTTTTATAACACCACTGGTGTATTTCACTAATGGTTTATCAGTTCACGTTTTTGTTGTTCACAGGTGTTAACTTTTGTTTAAGCACTGTTTTTTATTTGCTCACTTGGTTGTTAGGATAGAATAAAATATGAATTGTCATCTGTCAAATATATGTTCCAGTATTCCAAGGAAGACCAGCCAGAAGACGGTCCTCATTAGATTGATCATCTTCTAGTGTGTTTTCGTATGACAGGGATATTCCTTTCTTGATTCTGATATCTCCATGGTTATCTACTTCATCGTTCACTTGTCATTCATGTCACTTGGGTCCAGCTATCACACCAAAGCAATGGCTTTTAAAAAGATAATGAAAATATAATATCAATTTTCATCCTGGCCTGGGTTATGTTTTTTAACATGTTTATCACGTAAACTTATACAACATTCATTGATCATGATATATTTTATGGTCTTTTTGGCTTCTTGTACACCTGACGAGTAAGTAACCTCAAATTTAAAATATAACTTACTTTCAGGTACGCACTGATGATGACCTAAGGGTCGAAAGCGCTTTGCTACGATTTTAATAAATAATTTTTTGCACGAAATACAATTTTCTTTCATCGATTATATCGATACGTGCACACAGTCACACTTTTCACATGAATAAATGTTTATCGAAAATATATTAGCAATTATTCAATTTGGGTATAGAAAATTTTGTTTACAAATCTGTCCAAAACCATTCCGCGAGTCCTGCCCTCAAACTTACCAAAATGGCGTCTATATACTTTTCCACATCAAAGGCCGAGTGACCATGCTAATTGTTTCGAATGCTGTGACGAAGTCAAGTGAACAAATTTATGTATCTTTATTAATTATTAACATGATCAATCAGTTGGAATCGACCATAACCTCGTCCACATTTTTTAACCCACAAAGCACATTTAGCACACTTAGGACACAATTTTAGATGTTTTCGTTTCGTTGATTTAATTAATTTTCGACGATATTCGAGACAAGGCTTTGGAAAACTAATAAAATAATACATTGAAACCTTCATATATTCACTGGTATAAAGTGTCCGCAAAACATGGCATGCGTTGAGGCATGCGCACAAAAAATTATCTAGAATGAAAAGGTCTGTTAAATATTGTTACTAATTCACTTTTATACGCAGTTACTGATTTGTACAATGGATTTCAAATCTAAGATCTGAGAGATAAAAGTGTCAGGAAAGTGTGGAATTCAAACAAAATAAATAATAACAAGCAACACTCTTTATGTTCTGAGGAATATAAAATAATATTCAATACTGCAAATCAAACATAAACAATACTCCCTCCTAGCTTTGCTGAAAAAGGAAAGAAAATATGAATGGAAATTGGAAAGAAAGAGAAAGAAAGAAAATCCAATATGCGTGGAAAATGAAACGCATTTCCACCCTTAATCATCGTAAGGCCAATCCTCCGAATCAGGCGAATCATTCAAGCTTATGATTATGGGTTGAATGGATGACAAAAGGGAATAAACACACTCTTTTGAAATCACATGTGAAATGCATTCTGTCCAAAGATCTGTATAGGTGTTCGTCAATTTTGTTTCCAAATTTTGATTTTTTATAATTCGTAGGTATACCTCCTTTGTACGTTAGAAAATTCAATTAATATAGTCTGATTAACAAGTTAAAAAACGGGTTAATTCTTGTTCCCGGTCCTAAAATATGTGCGATAGCTCATTCGATTCGAATAACGTCTAGAAAAATGTATCTCGAGCATTTATTAGCACATAAAAAATTGCAATTGTTATTAACAAAATAAGATGAAAAAAATAAGATATTCAGTTTTTCGTTAATAACTCAAAAACCATCAATATTTAAGAATTTTTGAAAAAAGATCCTTAAAGAAGAGCAAATTTCCAATAAAAAAGTTGTGATTTCCGGAATTCGATCTCCATTATTTATAATTTTTATTCAACGCCAAAAATAGGTCTCCACGCGGCCGTTAGGCATGAGCGCAACACCGCTGGAGACAGTATATCACACAAAACAATTTTTTTATAGTATTAAATATTAATTTAAAAATTTGAAAAAATCATGGTGTCATCAGAACACTTGAAAGAATAAAGCCCCGTTAAAAAAAATTTTTATGTCGATTTTTCAAAAAGTTATACGATTGTTAATTAACTAATTTTTATCCAATCTCTGTTTTTACAAAAGTCGACATAAAAGTTTAAATAATTGACCTATACATTTTTTGCTTCTTGGAGCCCTTCTTATATACATACTTAACAAGATCACGTGATAAAAGTTTATTAAGTTTTATATTTTGTTTGTTATAATTTTTTAGATGAACAAAAATGAAATATTGAAAAAATCTTGTTAAAAAAATGTTGTTGACAAATGTTATCATACAGCTGTTTTGCATCTAACAATGGCATTAATCAACATAGGAAAAAAATTCACGTCATTTGTTAAGAAATTGTTTATAAACAAATAGTCAAGTATAATATTTAAAAAAAAACTCATCATTTTATTGTCGAGACAAAATTATGATTTGAAAAAAAAACCTTAAATAATTTTGTTAATTGTTTATAATCGTTTTTTTATATTTAGTTTGTTTAAATAATTAATAAAAAAAATCTCTTTAAAAATCATAATTGGCATAGGTTAACAAAAAAATTTTTTTTTTAACAATGATTTCATTGCTTATTAAGTTAACAATTTGTGACCTTCGGATTATTTTTTCCTGGAAGTAAAAAAAATTACAAAAACAGCCATATATAAGTAAATACTGAAAAAAATTTGTAATATTTAAAAATGTTATAAAAAATTAAAGAAAATTTTTTTCAGTACCTTGTTATATATGGCTGTTTTGGTATTTTTTACTTTTAGGAAAAAAATAAACCGAGGGTCACAAATTGTTTATAACAAATTGTTAACTTAATAAACAATTAAATTAATGATATAAAAAAAAAAGTTAACCTATAGAGAAATATCAATTATAATTTTTAAAGGGAAAACATTTCTTAATTAAATATTTAAACAAACAAAATATAAAATAAACTATTATAAACAATTAAAAAATTTGTTTGAGGTTTTGTTTTTTTTAAATCATTATTTTGTCTTGACAAAAAAATGGTAAGATTTTTTTTTTTAAATATTATACTTGTCTGTTTGTTTATAAACAATTTCTTAACAAATTACGTAAAAAATGTTTTTCCTACGTTAATTAATGCCATTGTTAGATGCGAAAACAGGTGTATAATAACATTTGTAAAAAAAAAAAAATTTACATCATTTTTTTTATATTTTATTTTTTGTTAATTAAAAAAATTATAACAAACAAAATATAAAATTTTAATAAACTTTATCACGTGATCTTGTTAAATATATATATAAGAAGGGCTCCAAGGAGCAAAAAATTTATAGGTTAATTATTTAAACTTTTATGTCGTATTTTGTAAAAACAGAGATTGGATGAAAATCAGTTAATTAACAATCGTATAACTTTTCGAAAAATCGACATAATTTTTTTTCCAACGGGGCTTTTTTCATTCAAGTGTTCTGATGACACCATAATTTTTTCAAATTTTCAAATTAATATTTAATACTATAAAAAAAATATTTTGTGTGCCTGTGTGCATCGGTGTTGCGCTCATGCCAAACTTTTTTATTCGAAATTTGCTCCTCTTTAATGATCTTTTTTCAAAAGTTCTTAAATATTGATCGTTTTTGAGTTATTAACGAAAAAATGAGTATCTTCTTTTGTTCATCTTATTTTGTTAATAACAATTGCAATTTTTTATGTGCTAATAAATGCTCGAAATACATTTCTCTAGACGTTATTCCGAATCGAATGAGCTATCGCACATATTTTTAGGACCGGGAACAAGAATTACCCCGTTTTTTAACTTGTTAATCAGACTAAAATGTCCTGTCGCTTTCGGCGGCATTTTAACCTCTTGGCCTGAGTGGTACGACACATTATCCATAACAATCACATAATTTGTTGGCATATTTGAAAATAATAAGGAACACGCATGATTTCATTTTAATTTTTCTTTGCCTCAGTTTGGTCCTCAGAAATTACATTTTGTGAAAATAATTTCTCAAATTCAATTTTTTTTCGACATTTTCAAATTTAAAGGTGCCCTTTAATTCAAACTCGATTTGACCTTCACTTGAATAACTTCCCAATTGTGGTTGTTTCAGGAATATTTATAGACAATACTATTTCTTACAACCCAAACATAATTTCAACCTCACTTTTAATTTGATGTTTCAGTAACAAATGAAAATACCATGTTAATAAAAATATGGGTACAACATATAAACGAAGACAGACGAAATTATAGTTTACAGTTCGAAGCAACTAGCGGAAAAAGTTGGAACTATGTGACGTAACAATGATACGTCCAGCAGGGGCGCTAGGAGTACGTTTTAGTATGTGATGAAAAAATGGACGTTTTTAATTTCGATTTATTAAAAACATTGAAAATATTTTCAATTCCTAAGTTTGTTGCTGAGCTTTCTAAATCTTTATGTGCAAATCAAAATAGTCTAGAAAAGGGACACATGCGTGTTCCCTATTGTTCACCGAATAAAGGTCCTCACTATAATCCGCTGAACATTTTTTCATTTGTTTAGCTGATAACAGCAACACGTTCGGTAACCTAATCTTCCACAATCTGAAAACAAAATTAAATGGATCAGGGAATCTATTCAAGTGTATAAGGTAAACTTGCCCTGATCCATTTAATTTTGATTTTATAATTTGTGGAAGGTTATAATATTTGAGAATTTTTTGTGTAATCCAAACTGAAAGTCGAGACTATAAATCTTGGAATAAAGTAACTTCGTTGAAAGAAGCAGAGTTTTCTGGACTATTTCGAGTTTTGATAAAAGAAAAGAAGACGTCAATGAATCACGTTGCACCATTTGAACATCGTACAAACTAACAATAGCTACAATTTTCCGATAATAGACTATTAAAGATTGAATTTGAGAATATGTTTATTGGTTAATTTTGAGGTAATGTTTATTGGTTTAAATTCGGGCTTACAGATCGAAACGACTGCACGCGATAATAATCTATTATTTCCAGTTTGTTTTCCGAGGAAGGGTATTTAATTTCAGTAAACAATGAAAGTTGGGAAAATCAATATTCGGGAAGCAGGATTCTATTCGTTTCATATTTTTGTACCTAAAAAGGGAAAAAGTCGTCATGTGCGAGTGTAACTATTTACATTCACTAGGACATAAAATGATGAAAAAAGTATATTATTTTCAAGGTTCATTTTAGTATGCCGTTCATCTGGAATATACTTTGAGAAGTTTGATATATTGTTTCCTCCACGAATTTTTCAGACCCTCTCATTTTTTTACTTCAAAATTGAGAATAATTCACTTGAAAAAAGTTGATGAATATATTATTTTAAACTGTAAATATTTCTCTATATGGACTTTAATAATATTAAGAAAAACATGCCATAACTCAATTTTCCGTGAAAAATTGCATGAAAAAACCTCTTTTTTTATGTCTAGCATTTCTAAAGAATGTCTAATATAGGTGTCAGAAAAAAATTTTTGGCGATAAAATGTGTGTGGCGTTTTTGTAGTATTTATTTGGAAAGCTGATACAAAATAAAACTCAAATTAAAAATTAAAAAAATCACCTACACAAAAAACCTTCAAAAAAATGCTCTCATCCCTTCATCAACTATAAAAGACCTGATGATCTTCAAACTGCTAAACATATTTCCTTGAATCATAGCTAAAACACTCTCGATCAACTCACCTTTCAAACAAGCAAAACAACAATCGAAATCGGTTCATCCGTTTGGGAGCTACGATACTACAGACAGATACACACGTTAAACGTGTAACACTCCTCTGTTTGCGCCGAGGGTTAAAAATGTATGCAACACGTACGCAAATAAACTACTAATTTGTAGCTTATTCCTTTTTCGTGAAATTCCCGAATACACAGTCATCCATTATGATCTAATGATAATATGGTCGACTCAATGTTCAGCTAACTAAATATTTACATAAAAAAAGAGCGCCATCTAGTATAAGTTATTACAGTTCCGTCCATGTCTTAGAAACAGTTATATCCATAGTACATCCGTAATGTTACCTCTTCTGGACATTGCAATAATCACATCAAAAGGTGATCTCTATTGTACATCGTAGTGATGTGTTTGCTGGGAAGTTGCGACCGCATAAGTAATATGTAAAATTTTTGGCGCAAATTTTGTGTCGAATTCTAAATTCAGTACACAACGCACATTTTTATTAATGCGGAGGTGACTTTACATTTGTTTACGTTATAAGGAAGAAAAGCGACCGATGAGGGCACCACCGTTTTCTACAAATGGCGGCAAAGAGAAGTAATCAGTAATATTTGAATGTTTACATTTTCATTTGTGCGTTTAATAATATTTAGTGTGAAGTGGTTGCTGATATACTGTGACTGAGAAACTTTCGATAGAGACTATTCAGTGCGATTGAAGACGCGAGAATAATGCCCCCATTTGTTGAAATTTTTCACTTTCCCAATCTGTTCATTTCGAGTTTTAGATTTTTTTCTGAAGTTTTGGTGGATTGACTTTGATATTCATTTTATTTCCAGTTTTCTAGGTATTTAAATGATCAATTACAATCTTATTTTCTGATTATATATATATTTTTTCGGCGTGTTTAATCTACACGAAATCGATCATTACTGACCCATATTAACCTTCAATTTCTCTTTTAATGCATGATTGGGATTCCGATCGGTGCAGGTAACCCAGTGGAATATCCTTCCATGACTGCTTGGCGGGAAGTTTTTATATTAGTCCATGTTTTCTGCACAGTATGTCCTTCGTTAAGTCATGTTTCGTACAAATAATAAATTGTCCTTCCTTCAGATCGATACTTCCTGATCGTCCTTAAATAATTTCTTCTCCAACGCACAATTTCCTCTTTATCTATAAAGAGGGACTTTCTATTCTGCTTTTCCAGGAAAAGCCTATCTTGCGTAAAAGTTTTCATAATTTGGTTCTGTCTACTTATGGTAAATCGTCGTCTTCCTGAATTGACTGTAGAACTTTGTCTATTGTTGGTATCTCTTTATTTATATAAAAAGAGTGAACTTTCCTTCGGATGGCGGTCCTATCAAAGTCATCGATTGATAGTAGCTTCCTTCCTGAATTTTGTTTTGATGCACTAATGTCTCCACTTTTTCTGTCGTTTAAAACCTGTCAATTGTTCTTTCACTCACTCCCGTCGCATTAGAACTATCTGGCGAACGGAACTCGTGGGTTGTTGATAAACAAGTGCATCATGCACATTAAGCACTATAGTTTTTTCTCTTACAGAGTATGCAACAAATGTATTGGGTTTAACTGCTATAAAGTTTGCACCCGATGCCATTTTCATAAACACTACTCAAAGATCAAAAACGTATTGAGAATAAGCAGTAGCTCGTCACAGACTCCCGTCCACAGAAAAATAGTATTCTATTGTATTTTGTAGAAACTAGCCGATGGGGGAAACCCAGAATTCCTTCATTTATTTGCTTATAATACCAACTAATGATCCTATAATGGGGCAGGTACATCCACCTTGCATTCATTATCCTTCATAATAACAATTTCGAATTGTATTGGTTTTACCCAAGAAGTAAGCAAATTTTAAATATGAGGTATTAACTAAGAACCCTCATTTTGTAATAATGTCCGATTCTTAGAAACGAATGTACAGTTAAAGTGTATTTCGGAAATGTCCATCTAAATATTGTATTTCGACCTGACTATTTACTATAGTAATTGTTCTCAGATATTTAACTCAATTCCTTCATAATTCATTTGTATTAGTATTGTTAGGTATGTTGCATTCTCACTTTTGATCCAATATCGATGTAAACTCTCATGTACTTACTGGATACTGTTGTGGACTGCAGTCTGTTTGTATCCTGAAGCTGATTATGAATAAATAAATAAATAAATAAATAAATAAATTAAATAAATAAATAAATAAATTAATAAATAAATAAATGAATAAATGAATAAATGAATAAATGAATAAATGAATAAATGAATAAATGAATAATGAATAAATGAATAAATGAATAAATGAATAAATGAATAAATGAATAAATGAATAAATGAATAAATGAATAAATGAATAAATGAATAAATGAATAAATGAATAAATGAATAAATGAATAAATGAATAAATGAATAAATGAATAAATGAATAAATGAATAAATGAATAAATGAATAAATGAATAAATGAATAAATGAATAAATGAATAAATGAATAAATGAATAAATGAATAAATGAATAAATGAATAAATGAATAAATGAATAAATGAATAAATGAATAAATGAATAAATGAATAAATGAATAAATGAATAAATGAATAAATGAATAAATGAATAAATGAATAAATGAATAAATGAATAAATGAATAAATGAATAAATGAATAAATGAATAAATGAATAAATGAATAAATGAATAAATGAATAAATGAATAAATGAATAAATGAATAAATGAATAAATGAATAAATGAATAAATGAATAAATGAATAAATGAATAAATGAATAAATGAATAAATGAATAAATGAATAAATGAATAAATGAATAAATGAATAAATGAATAAATGAATAAATGAATAAATGAATAAATGAATAAATGAATAAATGAATAAATGAATAAATGAATAAATGAATAAATGAATAAATGAATAAATGAATAAATGAATAAATGAATAAATGAATAAATGAATAAATGAATAAATGAATAAATGAATAAATGAATAAATGAATAAATGAATAAATGAATAAATGAATAAATGAATAAATGAATAAATGAATAAATGAATAAATGAATAAATGAATAAATGAATAAATGAATAAATGAATAAATGAATAAATGAATAAATGAATAAATGAATAAATGAATAAATGAATAAATGAATAAATGAATAAATGAATAAATGAATAAATGAATAAATGAATAAATGAATAAATGAATAAATGAATAAATGAATAAATGAATAAATGAATAAATGAATAAATGAATAAATGAATAAATGAATAAATGAATAAATGAATAAATGAATAAATGAATAAATGAATAAATGAATAAATGAATAAATGAATAAATGAATAAATGAATAAATGAATAAATGAATAAATGAATAAATGAATAAATGAATAAATGAATAAATAAATAAATAAATACATAAATATATAAATAAATAAAAACAAGTGATGGGGGTAATAGGTATTAGTATCATTATATATTCATTTTGTAGGTATTCAACCATATTCTCATAACTTGCTCTTAAGTGAATCCGTGTTTACAGTATAAAAGTTCGTAATAAGAATGATTGAATTTCCGTCTTACATTTTGGTAAGAAACGTAACGCCTATGGATTATGTTTATTTTATACCTGAGACCACGAAGTCATGCTGCCAGTGAAAAAAAAACAGATTATAGTTGTTAATAAAAACAAAACTAAAAAGTTAAAAATTATAGAAAAAAATATTTTTAAAGACAAGCTTTTATACAAATGCACTAAAAAGGAAAACATAATTTATTTGATTGTTGATCTAGGTTTTTCTGTGAATAACAGATTCAAAAGCTTGCCGCGGATACAAAGTAGGCAATCTTGACAATATTTTGAATCTGTTACTCACAGAATAACCTAGATCAACAATGAAATAAATTATTTTTTCCTTTTTAGTGCATTTGTATAAAAGCTTGTCTTTGTCTTTGTTTTTTTTTATAGTTTTTATTTTCGGAGAGGTTATGATTTACGCTTCTCCTACATTTATTACAACCAACACACAACAGTGTGTCTTACTTAGCGAATGAACTTTCGTCATTGTCTTTGGTATAAAAAAATCCCAATTTGATTTTTTATAGTATTCACAAAACAAATCGTGAAAATAACATGTCATATGGTGGGAATATAAACATTACTTCTCTTAACAGTTCATTTCACCTACGATAGGGGTCGTAACAGGATGATTAATTCTCCTATACGGTAATGGCATTGTCATCTACAACCTCCCATTGTTACTGAACGCAATAAATATCTGAATGATTTACTTCTAATGCGCTTTTGTGATCCAGAAATAGCCCAAGGATCGTTGTGATCCCGTTGATTTATGGTCGATTAATTCGTACAAGGAAGCAATCGCATAAATAAGTTTTTCTGAATCGATATGCGATAAAGCATGGGGGGGTTAAAGACGTTAATCGGGCGAATCTCACTAATCCCTATATTGTGCGAAGTAAAGCTTGAATTATACGATAATAAAGCACTTGGGTAGAAAATGAACAGACATTCGTATTTAAAAATTCCAAGCCAAAATATTTACCGCGAAAATAGCATTAATCCGACAGGCATCCAAATATTTACCTAAGCAGAATGATAATGGCTTCCAAGATACGAGTGAATAATCAGAATACGCTCCAAGATTTGGCAAAGAAATCAGTAGTGTGATATAGATTCACGAGAAGATAGGGAAACACAAATGGATCTGGATGAGATTAGCGAGTTTTTCTAAACTACATTCGCATTTTATTTATATTCCAGGAAGCTAAGATTTAATTTTCTCATGATGCCACCTTGAGCAGTAATCAGAGTTCGTTTAAAAAACGTTAACGTTTGAAAGTTCCAGTTATTTTTCCACAAAATTGTTAAATGTGAGTGTTACTTATTGCCTTTAGCATATGCTTTTCTGAATGTAAATATGTCAAAAATAATATCTGAATCAACTAAAATAGTTATTTATGTATTAAGAGCGAGATATGATACATTATTGCTCGAGAGTGATAGGTAATCAATCGAGAACAATGTGGTAACTTTTTCTTCGTTTTTTTTCCACAATCACTTAGAAAAGAGTGATACCTATACAATAATGACTCTTGATTATTTCGTTACGAGTATGCCTTTCCCTGCACAAGATTGTGAATTTTTCTCTATATTTTTGCAGTAAACAGATACAAAACCCGAGTGAGAATAACAAACAAGAAAAGTTTGAGGAACATGTGCTGAAAAAAGACAATGACAATTTTGAAAATATTACGAAAAAAAATCACTTTACATTGATCAAACTCTTGAATTTTTTTAATATTTAAAAAACGATGAAATATGAATACAAAAAAGTAAACAGGAAATATTAAGCCGACTTGACGAGCTTGGCTTGGGGGATTGTGATCAGTGCACAGGAGTGAGGTTTGTGCAATCTCGAGCCTGATCGGTCTCACGGCGTGTATAGTTACACCGACTCGTCGTCTAGCAGTGGCTAGAAGTTGGTACACGAGCCTAGGAAGGGATACATTGTCCAGTGCAGAAGCTATAGATAGCGCCGATGAGAGGATAGCATGTGCAGGACCCCAGGAAATATCCATAAACAACTAATAAAAAACTTTTTAAAGACAAGCTTTTATTTAAGCCATGCACTAAATCGTATAAAATAAGTTTGAGTCATCGCTGACAATGATTTAATTATTCATAATCTCCGACCCCGAAAACCCCCACATACAAATTTTGGATCAAATCGGACCATAAACACAAAACTCGTCCGCCATCTTGGAGCCGCCATCTTGAATTTATGATTTTGACAAAAAATTCATAATCTCCGACCCCGAAAACCCCCACATACCAATTTTGAATCAAATCGACCATAATCACAAAACTCGTCCTCCATCTTGGGGCCGCCATCTTGAATTTTGAATTTTGACAAAAATTTCATAATCTTCGACCCCGAAAACCCCCACATACCAATTTTGAATCAAATCTGACCATAATCACAAAACTCGTCCGCCATCTTGGAGCCGCCATCTTGAATTTATGATTTTGACAAAAAATTCATAATATCCGACCCCGAAAACCATCACATACCAATTTTGGATCAAATCGGACCATAATTACAAATATCGTCCACCATCTTAAAGCCGCCATTTTGTTTTTTTCCTCTATGAAAATTCCTTAATGCATTGTCACCAGAATTATAAACACCTGCCAAATTTCAAATTAATCGGACGACTAGAAGTCGGTCAAAATTCAGTTGCAAGATTTGACCAGAACATACATACAGTGCTTCTCAGAAGTCCCCTCCCACCCCTCTTATTTTTGGAACGATTATACACAAACAAGTGAAATTTGGAAACTGAATATTAAAGGTTGTAAACTTCCCTACTAGTGATGATAGATGACGAAATCGTCAAAGATGACGTCACAAGGCCATTGTGACCAATAATTTTAAATGGAACCCTACGGCAAGCGACACCTCTTTTAAAAGGTATCGAAGAAACCTATTCAATGATACTAATTTTGTTTGTGTTTATGGCAGTTTTGGCAACTCGCTATTAAAAAACGCAAAGCTGTGATGAATTAAATCAGTTAAAACTAAAATTCCAAATTCAAGCTCCGCCTCTGAATAGTTGTCAAATAAGCTGACGTTTTTGTTAGTCTCCCTAATTCGACGTTTTTGTAATTGTCCAAGTTTTTGTACATTTAATAATTTGTGTATTGTTGATCGAACGTTTAACTGTTTTAGCAGCTTTTGGTACTTTTAATATTTTTGTACATTTTAATAATTTGTTGAACTGTTGTGAGCCGAACGTTTAAGTGCTTCAAGAAGCGGAATGGTACGTGCTTTAGATGATAAAGTAGCAGCGATCCTAATACTTGGTGAAACTGGACAAAATATTCATGCAGCAGAACGCATTTTTAATGAGAGGTTTCCCGATCGCCCCGTTTCGAAGACTTATTTGAGGGAGCTTCTTCGTAAGTTTGAAACAACGGGTAGTAATAATGATGCGAAACGATCTGGCAGACCACAAATTTCTGATGAGAAAAAAATTAATATACTGGCAGAAGTAATAGTTAATTCTACTTCTTCAACAACTCACGTTGCATCTACCTGTGAAGTCAGTCGAAGTACAGTACACAGGGTGTTGAAAAAAAAAACAAATTTCATCCATACAAATTAAAAATGGTTCATCAACTCTCCGACGACGACCCAGACCGAAGACTAGAATTTTGTGAAAATATGGAAACTAAAATTAACCAACAGACAGACTATGTCAAAACAATTTGTTTTAGTGACGAAAGTACTTTCTATCTAAATGGAAATGTGAATACACAGAATGTGAGGTATTGGAGTGACGCAAATCCTCACCTGTTTCGTGAAACACATTCCCAATTTCCCCAGAAGGTGAATGTTTGGGCAGGTATCCTGGGAAACCACATCGTTGGGCCTCTTTTTTCAAATACTAATTTAACTGGTGAGGTTTACCTGGAGCTGTTGCAAAACGCAATAGAACCGTTAATCCTTGAAATTTTGGAAGATAATCCAGATGAATTCGGCAATTTGGAAATAACATTCCAACAGGATGGTGCTCCTCCACACTATTACGGTGCTGTAAGACGGTATTTGGATGAGGAGTATCGTGGTAGATGGATTGGACGACAAGGTTCAACGGAATGGCCAGCTCGATCACCGGACCTCACACCTTTGGATTTATTTCTGTGGGGGTACCTTCAATCGAAGGTTTTCGCCACTGAACCTGACAATATTGACGTTTTAAAACAACGTATTGTTGCAGAATGTGAGGCTGTTTCCACAGACACATTTGCAAAAGTACGAGAATAGTTTAAAAATAGGATATTTCAGTGTCAGGAAGTAAATGGAGGTGACTCCGAGCAATTTCTTCAAGTAGATACTGATTCTTAAATCTGTAATTAATATCATACTGAATGGAATTTAAATTTTAATGTTTACCAATGAGCCATTAAAACTGCCATAAACACGAACAAAATTAGTATCATTGAATAGGTTTTTCCGATACCTTTTAAAAGAGGTATCGCTTGCCGTAGGGTTCCATTTAAAATTATTGGTCACAATGACCTTGTGACGTCATCTTTGACGATTCCGTCATCTATCATCACTAGTAGGGAAGTTTGATATTCAGTTTCCAAATTTCACTTGTTTATGTATAATCGTTCCAAAAATAAGAGGGGGGGAGAGGACTTTTGAGAAGCACCGAGTTACATACAAACATTGCAAGTTAAATAAAAGCTTGTAAAAAGGCGTATATTTTAGTACCTTTTCATTATTTCAATGAATTTCGATACTTATATGACAAATTTGAATTATAATATTTCTGAAATTCGACTTTCACTCGCAAATTTACTATATTGGCAGTGCTGACTTTATATACAGTGCTAGTCAAAAGTCCTCTCCCCCCCTCGTATCTTTCGAACGGGTATACTTATAATAATGAAATTTGGAGGGTGGAAATAAACGGATGTAGGCTTCTCAACTGGTCATAACAGGTGACGCAATAGTCATAAATGACGTCACAAGGCCACTGTGACCAATAATTTTAAATGGGACCCTATGGCAAGTGACAGCTCGTTTGAAAGGTATTGAAAATACCTATTCAGTCATACCAATTTTGTTTGGGTTTCGGCTGATTTTGATTGATAAATTGAAGAAATACGAAAATTATAGTTTCGCATTTAATTAATAAAGATTTAAGAACCAGTTCTTATAATAAGTGTTCAAAATGTGCTCCATCTACTTCCTGGCAGTAATGCATCCTATTGCTGAACTCTCGTCGTACTCGTCCCAGTGTGTCAGCGGAAATTGCCCTACATTCTTCAACAATTCGTTGTTTCAGAATGGCAATACTGTCAGGTGCTGAAGCGTAAACCTTAGATTTCAAGTAGCCCCATAGAAAAAATCTAATGGTGTAAGGTCCGGTGACCGAGCTGGCCATTCGATCGAACCTCGTCGTCCAATCCATCTACCACGATATTCTTCATCTAGGTAACGTCTTACTGCACCGTAATAGTGTGCAGGAGCACCATCTTGTTGAAACGTTATTTCCAAGTTGTCGAATTCATCTGGATTATCTTCTAGAATTTCAAGAATTAACGACTCAATATCATTTTGTAACATCTCCAGATACAATTCACCGGTTAAGTTAGCATTGAGAAAAAGAGGCCCAACTATGTGGTTTCCCAAAATACCTGCCCAAACATTCACTTTTCTGGAAATTGAGTATGTTTTTCACGAAAGAGGGAGGATTTGTGTCACCCAATACCCTCACATTTTGAGTGTTAACATTTCCATTGAGAAAGAAAGTACTTTCGTCACTAAAACAAATTGTCTGTATGTAGCCTGGTTGTTGGTTCATTTTATTGGACATAGTTTCACAGAATTCTAGTCTTCGGTCGGGGTCATCATCTGAAAGTTGGTGCACCATTTTTAATTTGTATGGATGAAATTTGTTTTTAGCCAACACCCTATGTACTGTCCTTTGACTGACTTCACAGATAGACGCAACTTGGGCTGTGGAAGAAGTAGGGTTTACTACCATTTCTCCAATTATGTCAATTTTTTGTCATCACTAATTGTTGGTCGACCAGATCGTTTGGCATCTTGAACACTACCTGATGCTTCAAACTTCCGAAGAAGCTCCCTCAAATAAACCCTCGATATAGGGCGATCGGGTACCTCTCATTAAACAGTCGTTCCGCTGCATGGAAATTGTTTCTACATTCACCAATTATTAAGATAGCTGCTACTTTGTCGGCTACAGTACGTACCATTTTGCCTATGTAAACACTTAAACGTCTCGTTAAACAATAGCTTAGGTAAATTTTCAAGGTATAAACACTTTTGACAAGTAGAGAATTCAAAAACGTCAACCTTTTTGACAATTAACCAGAGGCGTACTTTAAAATCTTTATTAATTAAATGCGAAACTATAATTTTCGTATTTCTTCAATTTATCAATCAAAATCAGCCGAAACCCAAACAAAATTGGTATGACTGAATAGGTATTTTCAATACCTTTCAAACGAGCTGTCACTTGCCATAGGGTCCCATTTAAAATTATTGGTCACAGTGGCCTTGTGACGTCATTTATGACTATTGCGTCACCTGTTATGACCAGTTGAGAAGCCTACATCCGTTTATTTCCACCCTCCAAATTTCATTATTATAAGTATACCCGTTCAAAAGATACGAGGGGGGGAGGGGACTTTTGACTAGCACTGTATATAAGTTAGCACAGCCACCCACTATGAAAAAAATTAAAAGCGCGACAATTTTTTTGTATTTACGACGAATTCACGAGAATTATTCGAAAAATATTGGGCTAGGTTTGATTGATTTTTGCTAACTTTATAGGGGTTCTAAATTGTGTTTGATTATTTCATCTCCAAGCTCTGCTTTATTTCCCTTCACACTTCTTACGTTCCATATGCCTATCTTTTATATTTCTCGATTCATATATCCACTTTTCTTGGTTATCCTGACTTTTATCATTTTTATATTTAGTTTTCCTTGTTTCCAGTTGTTTTAGTACTAGTCAGTTCCTCCCTTCAATTCATAGGATAGACACCGGAAGGAACAATTCCAAAAACTATGAAAAAAACATTAAAAATCGCATCAACATTATATCGTGTTGGTGTGTGGACGTTACATACGTGAAACTTCCAGATCATTGCAAGTTCGCAAAAACAAACATCAGGGTTATATAGAAACCAACAGGTTATAATATACAGATTGTAAGAACACGTTCAATGACTAGTAAAAAGAAAAAAGTTATGACAAAATAATTTCAGGAAAAAGAAGGAAATTCAAAGAAACCGATTAAATTAGACATCTGGCAAGAAATGCATATCAACGATTTTTTCTGCAATCGACCATCTGTTGTATCCATACTGAAAAAGGAACTGCGAAAGGGGATAATGCTAGTGAAAAAAAACATACATCAAACGGACTGAAGTTTGAAGGATTGCTATTTTTAATTACACCCCAACATGCAATCGCAGTTGTGTAATAAGCGAGATCACAAACGCGTAAATTTGCTTCATATGTGCTTGAAGTTGAAATATAGTGATAAAATATTATGTGTGCATAGTTTTTCCTAGAAGATATTGGGTAATATTCGAATAAACGCTGCTCTAAAACCCTCCAATTCAGTGAGACGTGAGACGCTTGGCAACTCAGCGATCGGCAATAGTTCTGTACTTACGTCACATCCTGGCGCGGTTTCCGCAGTGTTCAAATAGGAACATTTCTTTGGTAATTTTTTTTGAAAAACTACTTCGTAAAAAAAAATTAAAAAAATCCAACCACTTTTCTCGTCGTTCTGGACATAGTGGTATTTTTCAAAAAATTAGCGATCTCGCATATTATGCGACTTCTGAAAGATGTTACATCAGTAGAAGGAACAGCAATATTCAAATATATGATGTATGTCATGTTCTCAGCACGAATATCGTATTTTGTTTAATATAATCAATCGCCGAGGCAATAGGGCGCTTCTAAATATTTGTGCATATTATACACCCACTCATATTTACCTGCAATAAATTATCGAAATCTGGTTAATATTCGACGGTCAATTTGGAAAATATTTTCGCTTCCTAATATTTGGAGCGGCGAATGGTTTCTGTAAAAAGATGATTACTTTAATTCGGACCGTAGGTAGACAGTTTACAATTTATACAAACTGGAACTTTCTAAAAATAAAGTATTAGTTATTCAGGATTAACACAAAGTAACATAATTATGATGAGGTTGAAACGATTATAATGGCTCTTAGAGATTTGCAGATTGTTTTATCATCGAGAGTATTCAGGTATTTGCGAAATTATTTTAAATTCTCGAGAACTATTTAGAACAGAGCAACAGGCGTCGACAATTTCAGTCGGTGTACAATAATGGGGACACGTTTATAGGTCACGGTCCGACAGGTAGGACCATCCCTTGCTTCGTTTGTAGGTCAGTTTATAACAGGTGAATAAGGAAGATTTTAAAGAAATACGAGGGTGGATTGAAAAAATTCCGACCCAACAAAGATATATAGTTATTTATTATTCAAGGGAAAAAGTATTCGATTTTAGCTCGAGGTTGTGTTGTCTCCCGACGCGAAGCGAAGCGGGAAAAACGACGATTTAATATTGAAAAAACATAATATTACAATATATTAAAGTCAGAAAATTATCGATGTGAAATTTGAATTTTTAAACTGGTAGGCTGTTGCTAAGGAAACCTTTAAAGTAATCAAATATCTGTCAATTTAATTCTGTGAGTTGATTTAAAAATTGCGAACTTAGTGGTTGTTTAGTAGTTATTTTGAATAATATAAAGTTAAAAAATGTCTGATTGCGAGTTTTATCTGACTCAACCGGAGTAGCGAAAGTAGCGTTACAAAAATTATTGCCAGCTAAATCGCGGAAAATTTACGAAACCGCGTATTCAAGATTTAAGAATATAAAAATGAAGAATAAACAGCCCTAAAAAAGGACAATAAAGATAAAAAAATTATGGAATGGAAGATGAAAAAGACATGCAGTTCTTTCTCGGAGACGGTGTTATTGGCTTATTTTTCGGAACTGACACAACAACAAAATCCATCAACAGTGTGGTCGAATTATCCAATGATTAAAAGTATGTTGCAATTCAATAATAATGTAGACATTTCAAAATATTTCAAATCAATAACATTTCTGAAACAAAATGGGAGAGGTTACACGCCCAAGAAAGTTGCAAATTAGTGATATTTCAAATAATGCTTCCGATGAAGTTTATTTAATGGCCAAGCATGTTGTTGTATTTGGGATTGCAGGAGGTTGTCGAATTTGTGAAATGAGCCAGGTAACATTAGATGATATTGAAGATTCGGGAACGTTATTAATTGTGAAACTTAAGCAAACAAAGAATGATGTAAACAGGAGATTTGTAGTTACTGAAGAATATATTAAATTTTACCGAATGTACATAGCCCTTCGTCCAGCAGCAGCAAAGGATCGCCGCCTGTTTCATGCATATCGCAATGGAAAATGTATCAATCAGGTTTATATATATATATATATATATATATATATATATATATATATATATATATATATATAAAACTATGAATTTGAAATAAACTTTGTAGAAAGGATATTCCTTGAGGTTGCAGTCAAATTTAATGGCCAATGAAAAAAGAAAAATTTTCAATTATGACTTACAATGATTTATACAGAAATTTTAAAACCTTTTTTAAAATTTTTAATATATATAAAAATTAAACAATTGTAAAAGCACATATTGTTTAAGAAACTTAGTTTAAACAATTTAAAATTTGACAGGACAAATTACCACATGGTTAAAGCATGACTGAAAAAGGAAATGGTGGATGACAGAAAATGCATGACATGAAGTGTCAGCTGTCATTTGTCAAAGTCAAAATGTCATGGGAGAAACAATGTGTTTTGTCCACAGAACAAAAGGCCATCTATAAGACAAAAATTGATAAATGAGAGAAAAAATCAAGAAATACTAAGAAAACTTTCAAAACTTCAGTTAGAATCAAGTTTCAACAAATAATTGTAAATGATGGTTCATTTTTTATGTAAACCATTTCTAGGAAATTCCTTTTATGGTAGTTATTCTCTACTGCTAAAATGGAAGGGTTGTATTACTAAAATGATTTGAATTTATATTATGTTCAGCTAATGCACAACTGTTTTTTTTTATTTTACAATCACTCTTATGAGATGCTATGGGCCTGTTAATTCCTTTTATCACAGTTTAGGCAAGGAATACTATAAATGACATTTGATTTTTCATAAATCGTTAAAGGGGCTTTAGTTCTAGTGTAAAGGCTAGCAATGGTTTTAATATTTTTGTTAGCAATACGTAGTTTATCTAATTTAAACACATTAGTCAGTTTAGAAGTTAGTTCTCTTACATATGGTAATGTTTTATAAATAAATGATTCTACTGGTTGTGGTTGAACAATTGAGTTTATAGTTGGAGAATTTAATGTTACAGGGTCAAAATTCATATTTGCATTTCCAGGTTCAATAATAGTAACACTGGGTTGACGATCAGTACTGAAAAGTAATTTATTAATAAATTTAATTGGATATGAGTTTTCTTTTAAGATAGTTTTTAATTCATTTAAACATTCCTTTTGAAAAGTTGGATGTGATAAACACACTACTCTGTTTTTCATACTTGTCACCAAGTTGGTTTTCATGTTTGGAGGAATATCCTTTCTACAAAGTTTATTTCAAATTCATAGTTTTTTTTCAACTAGTCCAGTCACGAGACTACCCTTTCTTCTATATATATTCCCCGGGAAAAAAGTACTCACTTTTTTCCCGGGGAAAAAATTAATTTCATAAAAAGTTATATTTTGTTACCTATCAACAGAGATAAAATGCCAAACTTTTTTCCCGTCCCAGAAAAAAGGCATTTTTTTCTTTAAATTCCGTTTTAATCTTCTACAAAGTCTCTTTGTAAGCCTATCTCTGCAAAATAATTGTTTACGCAGGATTTGATAATAATAATAAAATTATTTAATTCCAATAAGATCATTGTTACATGATATTGGAAGAGTCAATATAAAATATTCACAGAAACACAGTTTTAAAATGATATTAAAATGAAGTTCATAGTTCACATACTCATATACTTACATACTTGCATACTTACAATTATTTTATACCCTACTCACAAACGTATATATACAAAATACCAATACTCATATAGCATTTTGAACAATATACAGGGTGTTACCAAATAAGTGCGAAAGTTTTTAGGGGGCGATTCCTTGTCGAAAATTAAAGGGGGTCTTTCATCTAAACAAAAGCTCTTAGGCCTTCCTTGAAAAGTTACACAATAGTTTATTTTTCTGGAAATTGCTGAAGAGTTGAAGAAATTTTCCGCTTTTTTCACTTTTTTGTTTTTACAATCACAGGAGTTGAATGCTTTGAATTTTTACGTATATAATTGTTTGGTACCTAGAAAGAGTATTTGTAAAAATATTTATGTTTGGGTGCGTGTGATAAAATTGGTTAGCAAAATGAGCGTGGAATGACTCACTCATACAGATCACTAGATTTTGAGGCCCATAATTTAGGAAGAAAAGTTGAATTTTCTGTTATATAATTATGTACCAGGTAGTCAGCCATTGAAGAAAATGCATTTGTATTTGGAATGCCCGCCATAAAATTTTTAACAAAACATTCACTAACGTTTTCTGGAGAAAGATATGGTAACCCAAAAATATGATGGAGCCATTTTCCATGTTCCTGAGACTGCTTATAAGTATTGACTAATCCCAAGTTTTATATTTTTCTGTACCAACTTTGAGTTAGATGATACCGGTATCCGAAATTTTTAGCACTACGCCAAACTGACGTTGCGGTTTTAATGATATATTATTTGCTGTGGAATATATACCTTCGCGTTCAAACTTGAAAGTGGAAAATAACCGTTACGGTAACCATCTTGTACCACTTAAATATCACTTAGAAGACTTAATCACTTTCAATAGACTATCATAGTTTCGGTTACGTTTTAGTAACATCCATCAAACCTTCAATGTGGCAGGCACTTGATTGTGATATGTGGTGATAGTTGCCACATTATTGCTAGCTACATAAAAGTCACCACAAAGTTACAATTACCTTTAAAATTGATCATCAAGAGACCGTGGATTGTCCGCGCGATGACGAAAGTTAACCAAAATTATCTCAAATCATTTTATTGTGGCTTACAAAAAGTTTGTTTTAATTGTTATATGAAACATGAATGATATTTATTCAAAATGAAATGGGTTATGCGATTTCAATAGACATTTTATTTTTATTTTGCATAAAATTAATACTGCTTAATATTCTACCTTATTTGTTAATTCAGTTTGCATAAATGCCGTCATTTTCATTATTTGTTATTTGATAATTGTTACTTGATAATTGTTGATTGGAGCTGCATAAATCCACTATACTTGCTACATGTTCTTTTTTAACACTTAATGAATATGTACCCGCAATTTCGAGGTTAAAACTTTGAAGTGGCAGGTTATAATAACCCAACGTGATCGCCCCTTTCAAGGGTATGAGATCTATTTGTTCGTTCGTTCATTAGTTATGGTCTATCCAATTATACAGGATAATATACCAGTCGCGGAAATCCACATCACCTAGGAACGTATTCTGTCGGCCCGGGGGGCACCGGGATAGTCTCACTCGAAATGATACCTCAAATGCCCCTAACTTTCACAACATATAATTTTTAATCTTTTCAATGCACGTGGAACGGCTGTCTATGAGATCTATTGTAATTTTAAGGTTATAACTTTGAAGTGGTGAGCCATGGGCCTGCGACGTGGGTGCCACTTTCTAGTGGAGGAAAAATTAATAATTTAGTTCCACTGGGCACTTTATGATGGGAGGAGCTTTAGAGTGGTATATTTACACTTTCTGCCACTTTAAAGTTATATTCTGCAAAAGCCACCATATATTTTTTTTTATGTTCTGGTTTCCACGAAAAGGGATATCCTGTAATGTTCAGAGAACATCGTGGGAACCAAGGGAAAGAAGGTAGGAGTTGGTGTTCTTCTTAAATTTCTGGAGGTTGTATGCCTCGGGGAACACCTCCCTAGGCAATGAGTTCCAAAGCCTCGCTGTTCGTTGGATGAACGAGTCTTTGGAAAGTGATGTTCTGCAGGTCTCCAAAGTGACCACGAAGGGGTGTGATGTCTGAACTTGACGGGTTAGTCTCGAAGAGACTGCCAAAGCAGGAACGATTGTTGATATTTCAGAAGAGCATCGCCCATGAAAATATCTATAAAATAGAGACAAATCGCCAACTTTTCTACGGTGTTCCAGACAAGTGAGCGAGTTTGTAAGCGAGGCATCACCGACGAGACGAATTGCCCTTTTTTGGACAGAATCCAATAGCCTCAGGATATGTTTAGGTGCCGCGCTCCAAATATGGGAACAGTATTCCAGGACAGGTCGGATCTGTGCCTTATAGATCATAAGCAGCTGAGTGGGGGTGAAATAGCTCTTGGCACGAAACAAATGCACTTTTGGCAATGGACCTCACGTGATTTTCCCAGGAAAGGTTATTGCTGATAGTAATACCAAGCATCGATATGGATGACTTCAATGGTATGGTTACTCCTGACAAAGTTATATTAGGCACAGTGAGATCGGCTTTTTTAGAGAAAAGACATGCTTATGTTTTGTTTGCATTGAATTCTACCAAGTTATTAGATCCCCACTCGAGAATTGTTGCTAAGTCCATATTTATATTATTAACATTTCTTCCTCGTTCATTTCTGGTTTCACGGGCTGATATAGGGGCCCTGGAAGAGAAAGCGGTATGGATGTACTATCATCGGCAAAGCTGTGTACAGGAATATGCTGGGTCGCCATTATTAGAGAAATATTCAATACAGATTTATTTGTCATCAGCACTGCATCAAACGTAGTAATTTGTTACGTAAGTATTCGTTTCAACTAACCAAAATTGATAAAACAATGTTTGAGGGATTTAAGTACATAATTTCAGAGGCGAGTTATTTTCAAAATTATAATGTATTCCTTAAATAAAGTGTATTCAGATGGCGCGTGCTCACAATCGAGCTACAACACCTATATTTCACATAAAACTTTCAATCGTTTTAATTTTATCCCGATCAGAAGTATCCAAATTCAATATACTTAATTACGCGTTTGTATGTTTATATGTTAAAGTTGATCGAGTGTTAGAAATGAATCAGGCAAAATGGAAGAATGAGGAACATTTATCACAAAAATATGTTGCTGAACAGAGATCGAGCTACATATCAGCCGGCTGTTTAACGTGTCTAGTGTCGGCCACTACATATCAACGTTTTTGCCAGGTGACCACAACTTGATTGGAATGTGGCTATCTGAGATCCAGGAACGTAGATCAGAACGTAGCAGCCACCAAAAAAGTGTTCCCCATTTTGGTAGCCACCGCGTGATAGAACCGTGAATATTACGTGGCAGTGGTTGTGGCCAAACACTTCAAAGTTTTCCAGAATCGTGGCCGATACGTTCCGTCCACTTAAAATGCTACTTGGGAATCGAGCTATAACACCCATATTTCACAGTAAACATTCAATCGTTTTAATTTAATCCCGATCAGAAGTATCCAAATTCAATAGTTTTATTTATTATTATTGTGATTATTTGTTAAAAATGGTAAATTTTACCAATGCAGAGTCTGCTGACATACATTTTACATACGGACTTGCTAACGGAAATGCATATGAGGCTAGACGTTTGTATCAGGAGCGTTATCCGAACCGCACAACTCCTACTTCAAAAATGATTTCAAGAATTCACGCTCGGTTAAGGAAAACAAAGTTTTGAGAAAGCTAGTCATCTGTCGGGTGCACATCGGACGGTAAGAACCCCAGAAACCGAGAAAGCATTTCTTAATCTGGTAGGGGAACACCCGGAAATAAGCTCCAGAAAAATAGCGCTGACGTTAAACATTTCTCATGTTCTGGTATGGAAAATTTTAATTGATAATATATTATATCCCCTCCATATTCAAAGAGTTCAGGCACTACACCCTCGTGACTTTCCGTGTATCAACTTATGTCGTTGGTTTCTCCAATGCCTTATTCAAAATCCTTCATTTGAAAATCAAATCCTGTTTACCGACGAAGCAAAATTCTCACGCAACGCTATACGCAATTTTCACAACAATCATTTGTGGTCAGAGGAAAACCCCCATGCGATACAGGAATCACATTTCCGAGAACAGTTAACGTGTGGGCAGGAATCCTTGGAGATTATTTTATAGGTCTATTCTTTGTTCCGGAAAGATTAAACGGAGAGAGATATCGTCATTTTCTTGAAGAAGATGTGCCTATTTTACTGGAAGATGTGCCGCGTAGACTACGAAATTAAATGTGGTTTATGCATAACGGTGCCCGGCACATTTTAGCGCGAGAATTTTTAGATCAAACTTTCGGCAACCGTTTGGATAGGTCGAGGAGGGCCTCAACCATGGCCCCCTAGGTCACCAGACATTAACAGTTTGGATTTTTTCCTGTGGGGACATCTAAAACCCTTAATTTACCAGACACCTATACCACCTATATCTAGTGTTCCGTTGTTTATTGTTGTTTAAAAATTAGCGTTCGAAATGTTTCTATGTTGAATAAAAAAAAAAGTTTTCAAAATTGTTTAACTTTTTGACAAACACATGCATCGATTAATTTAAATCAAAATATCTCGAAAACGGCTGCTCGTAGAGACTTTTGAAAAGCATACCTTTTTCATGTCAAAATGATAGAGGAATCGATTTTTCTTCTAGGAAATGTTTCGCTAACTTCATATGAAGTTAGCGAAACAACTTCCGTAATTTCAATTTTTTCACAGTTCCGAAGTATCCATAATTTGTCGCCTTTTTGTCGCTAATTAGTTGCGGGAAAAAAAATTGTCGCTCTTTTTTTAAATAAAAATTTGCAATGTTTGGCTTACTTCATATGAGGTTAGCAAAACAACTTCCGTAATTTCTATCTGTTCTCAGTTCTTCCTCCCAACCAAAAGTGTTTCAATCACTTATTTTTTCTGTTTGTTACCATATTTTCAATCGTTAAAGCTTATAAATGTTTTAAAAAATGAGAATATCAAAATTGCCCAACGCATCGTCACTACTACTAATAGTCTCCCCTCTGAAACTTACCAATTGACACCTTGGAAAAGGATGGAAAAATTAAATGTCGTTTACCAAATTCCCTGTCAGACTTGTGACAAAGCATATATTGGACAAACATCAAGAACTTTGTCTGGACGCCTAACGTCCCATTAAAGTGATAGCAATTCAAAGAAATTAACTTTGGCACCGGCTGAGAATGTCATCTCCAGTGAGCACATTTTGGATTACAACCATTTTGAAGTACTTTGCACAGAGAATAACTTACATAAATGGTTATTTAAAGAAATGTTTTCCATCAAGAATGATACCAACAGTATAAACAAAAATACAGACCTGGATAATTTGAGCAATATTTACAATAACATTTTGAAACTAAAACTTTTTCCCCAAAATTCCCACAATATGAACAAAACTGAACATAATCAAAGTTTCAAATTTCCCACTAATTATCAGGTTGGTCATAAATATCCATACAATAGGGTATTCGTGAAAATGACGAATACTTTTCGAACTCAAGGGGAATTTTTACGTGGTTGCGATATTCAGTTTCTGAATCTTTGTAACTTCCATTTCAACAGACAAGAAAAACTTATCATAACATGGTGAAATAATTCAAATTAAATAAATGAAAACGCATATCAGATGCCTCAATTTTCGACACCTGAAAAATATGAATAACCAATCGCCGACATATATGAGGACCAATTGTCGACACTGTGAGAAATCAAAAACGGGCATCAATGCTATGTTTATATTTATATCTATCGTGACTGAAAAGTATGAAAAAGTTATGCTCATATCTATAATGGGTAAAACTCGACAAAACATAAATTATTGAATAAATTTAAAAAAAAATTGCTACATAATCAATTTCTAGGAACCACTTTTCCCATTTCGAATACTTCATATACCCCACACAATAATTCTTCTCCCTGTTTCAGTATGGTTTCGAGACATTTTTTTTTTCATTTGATACCCATATTGAGGGGATTGAAAAACAAAGAAATCTGCCATTTTGTGGTGGCGACCATCTTCGATTTGAAATTTTTTCACGGAGTACTATCTTTGTACTGGTTCAGTCCTTTCATTTGATACCCATATTGAGGGAGTTGAACAAAATATGTCATCCGCCATTTTGTGGCGACGGCCATCTTGGATTTACAATGATACTGAATATACATAATTGTATTGTCATCAGAACTAAAGGTGTGTACCAAATTTCAGATTAATAGCTCAACAGGAAAGGAATACAATTTCAATTACTAGATTCAACCCACACAAATAACCAAGACTGTAAGCTGAATAAGACCGTTTAAAATAATAAAAAAAGACGGAAGTTGTCCCGCTAATTTCATATAAGGTTATCAAAACATTGCAAATTTATGAAAGAAAGGATAGACGAATATTTTCTTTCCACAACTAATTATCGAAATAAAGCAGCAATTTGTGCCTAAAATGTGAGAAAAGATAAAAATAACGGGAGTTGTTGAAACATCGTATAATTTTCAAGATAATAGTTTTTTCTCTCCGCAACTAATTAGCGACAAAAAACCGGCAGATTCTGGATACTTCAGAACTGAGAAAAGATAGATATTACAGAAGTTGTTTCGCTAACTTCATATGAAGTTAGCGAAACATCGCATATTTTTTTTATAAATAGAGCGACAATTTTTTTTTCTCCGCAACTAATTATCGACAAAAAGGCGGCAAATTATGGATACTTCGGAACTGCGAAAAAATTGAAATTACGGAAGTTGTTTCGTAATTAAAAATAGCGACAAAAAGGAAATTGGAAAATTTTTCGGAGTTGTCTCGCTAACTTCATATAGGTCTACAATTAAGTGCCAAACTAAGATCAAATTTAAATTTCTCGTATAAAAAAATCCCCAATTCCAATTTTAGTCCAAATATCGACATTATTTTAAAAATTATTTACGAAAAACTAAAATAAAAATAAATTTTCAACACCCTGTATATAAAAAATGAATGCCTTGCGGAACCATGCTTATATGAACTTTTCACGTTATAAATAACTGAGGAATCGTCCTGTAAAATATTGGACACTTATTACATAACACCCTGAATATTCTTATACTTATAGCCGATCGAGTGTTAGAAATGAATCAAGCAAAATAGAAGAATGAGGAACATTTATTATAAAAATATGTTGCAGGACAGAGATCGAGCTACATATAAATTACACAAGCGCAGTCAGTTGTTTAACGTGTCTAGTTTCGGCCACTACATATCCACGTTTTTGCCAGGTGAGCACAACGTCGTTGGAATGTGACTATCTGAGATCCAGGAACGTAGATCGGAACGTAGCGGCCACCTCAAAGTTTTCCAGAATCATGGCCGCTACGTTGCCCTGTCGCCAATTGTTTAAACAACTTGAGCTTTTAACGTTCCCTTCTCTCTTCATTTATAATTGCATATTATATATAAAAAATAACCCAGCTATTCTCAACCAGTCTCGTGAAAATATGGTACACAACTTAAGGCAAAACTTCAATATCAATATACCATCCCATCGTTTGTCAACTGTGGCTAACAGTCCGTTGGTTTTGCCGATCAAGTTATACAACCACTTACCCACTAGGCTTAAAATATTATCAAATGTGAACAAATTCAAATATGAAGTTCGAAAACTTTTAGTTAACGGGTCTTTTTATTCGGTTCCGGAATATATGTGTTGTAACCTGGTATAACCACCTACTTATGTACACTTTTATACAATGTCCTTTATATACTTCTTTATACACTGTTCTTTATACACTGTTTTTTGTCTCTACACTCTGTTTTTTATATACATTAGCATATATTATATTATTATATACTATACTATTATATATTTGTATTCTGTAATGATTGTTTTTCAACAGATTATTTAAAATTGACCTGACAATATCCTATACTTATGTATGTATAAGTCTGATTGGAAATAAAGAAATTGAATTGAATTGAAAATGCTACTTGGGATATACATTCAAAAATAGAATTAAAGAGGATGTCGAAAAGATTCAAAATTAATTGTTAAATGAAGCGGGAAAAGGCATTTAATTTTTTTTTTCAAAATATTTGGAAAAAAACTTCATGAGAATGTATCACTGGAGAAATGAAAAAACGGGTCGTTGTCATTGCCACTCCATCATTAAATACATGAAAAATGAATTGATTGCTTGATCGGAGGTTGATTTCGAGACAGGTCAATTTCCATCACTAATTTTACAATTTTCTGTATTGCCTTTTCGATGTAATATGAATCAGCATATACCTATACTAATATAATTCAGTATACCTGACTCACTGAAATCGAATCATTTTGTTTGAAATTCATATGCAAGCACCATAATAAACACAAATTCGTTATCAAAATCGATAATCAACGTTGTATATATTGTAACATAACAAAACTTCAACTTTGAAAATGATGGCGGATAGAATCAAAAGCCGACTTTTTATACATCCAGTATGTAAGGTGATAATGTAAACTAGAAGATAGTTAAAACATATATTTTATCGGTATCATAATGTTGAGCAGACCACTACTCAAAACAAAATCTAATATGAACCTAAAATATAAAAATAGAATATAAAGGTGCCAGTGAGTTAAGCGGTAATTTATGAATTATATTATATTGTGACTAACGAAGATAAAGTAACTGTAAATAAACAGGGACTTGATCATTTCGATAAATATGTCACATGCATATAAAAGTTGGTGACATTAGCCAAAGGCAAGTTCCACGACATGATTTTCCAAAGGGTTGTTGAATACTATACTTTTTCTACAACCATAGTTCAAAACATGCCTTTCTGTATAGTTTTACATTCGCCAACTTGATCATTTCTCACAATATTTGAAATATAACATAAGTGTGCCGGAAATTGGCATTTCCGTGCCGAAAAATTATTTTTTATCATACCTGCATCATAATCCTTGTTCCATGAACTAAAAAGCGTGCGAAATTTCAAGATTAAAATACGCCGTGTTTTAAAGGAAAAAAATAGTGCGAAATCTCAAGATTAAAACACGCCGTTTTAAAGGTTGCTAGGTAACAAAAACAAGTCCAACTTTTTATTTATGTGTCAAATTACATCAAAAATATAAAACAACTACTTCAAGTAAATGTTGAATGTACAATTATGATTATTTGATATTTGAATTCCACTTATCCTGATCTAAAATTCATTTCCAGCATTGTTATTGAAGTTATGATGCAGGTATAATAAAAAATAGTGTATGATACACGTGTATAAGTGCATTTAAATCACTTGCTACGTTGAAGGCACTCTGCTCCGCTTCGTGCCCCCAAACTCGTTGGTTATATTTTGTTAAGATATCATAGTTTCAGTCTATTGTAGGCGAAAAAACGTGTTTTGTTTCTTGATGACTCTCTCTGTTTGAAATATATATTTTTTAATTTTCGAGTATACCTTTATACTGAAAACAATTGACAGATCGTTTTTGATTACAAAAAAAGGAATTAATTGCTACTGCCCATTGAATAAAAGATAGGGTAACATTCTGATGAACTCAATTGTGCAATATTACCTTTCATTTAGATAAAGGGCGCGTTACATTTTTTTTTAGGTAATTTACAAAGTTTTTATTGTATATATAGAAAACTATTCCGTTAATTTGGACCATATTTAACTCACAATATTTTGAAAATGTTGACTATCATATACGATAGTTTTATCAACTTTGTATGTTGCGTTTCTAAGATATGCATTTTTGAAGTTTACGGTATTACGATATATGGGGTAACCTATCGATTTAATAACATTTTATGGAACCTTTCGACACATTCAATTCTATTATAAAACTTTACGAAATCGATTATTTGATACTATAAACAACACAAACCACACTCAACACCAATTTGGAACTCAACAGTATAGACTAAAAAAAAATCGAATTATAAATAACGACTTCTAACATAAAAAGTCAATTAATATTATGGAAATTATAATATAACAAATCGAAATGAACCTGATGAAGCTATTGTATAGCGAAACACGCGTCGTGCTTTGTGAACCTTAAGTAGTGAAAATCTTATAGTGTATTGTAGTAGTGACTCTAAATCGAAATTGAAACTAATTAGTTATGAACAACATAAACAACAATTTACATAATTGAACTCTCAAAAAACAAACAATAAACAAAACCTAAATTCGAATAATATTAATAATATTGTTATTTATTGGTCTATTTGTGCAATCTAAAACATTGTCATGGCTAGGGTATTGTTTCTTGATGACGAGCATATTCTAGGTACCAAAGGCTGCAAATATGGGAACAGCATCTAGACTAGGAGGAATCGGCGCATGAGTACCGAAAACTATTCCACCTCAATTTTTTTATGCGATCCTCTTCAAATTGCCCTACTGATGATACAAATGCATGTTGCCATGGGGCAACCCCGTGCCATATTGTTTAAACCGAAATTGTTTAAACAATTGCAAGGAATTGTAATTTTTCAACCGGACAAATTTTTTTTATATTCTTTATTAAAATACAAATAAAAAAGGTCCTATGACTTTTCACGATAAAGTTAATATTTTTAGAGATATGAATTTTTAAAGGTTAAAAAATCTCATATTTGGGTATTTTTGACCCATGAAAAATATATTAAAAAAAAAAAAAAGAAATAATATTTTTTTTTTAATTCTTTATACAATAGTTAATAACATTCCTAATAGAGATTTAAAAAAATTTCATTGATTATACCTGTTTTTTAATTATCAATTTCGCGCGCTCACAAGTATGCATCGCTTACCTTTAAGTATCGCCGTCTCTCTCTGACTCATGCGCTGCATCGGCCTCTCTGTTTCCTGAATCATTATTTATCGTTTATCTTAAAAACTATTAACTTTTTCAAGATTGTTGAAGAGAGCAATCTTATTAACAATTAAATTGTCTACAATTTGTTTTTGACAAATTTTTTTCTGGAATAAATTTTACAAACGTTATTTAAGCATGAATCGGAACATGTAATTAAAATTTTACCTGCTTTACACGCATTTACGGGTTGTGATACGACTAGTAAAATTGGCACAAAAAAAAAGCTTTAGAACTGATACAAATAAAAGAAAATCGTGATGTCTTAGTCCCTCTTGGCAATGGCTTAGAATTAAGTACTAAGGAGTTGAAAGGCTTAGAAACATTGTATTTAAATATTTTGGGTAAAAACGGTAACTCCGCGGATGAAGCTAGACAAATTATTTTTTCTCGTTGCTTTGGAACTAATATTAGTTTATCGAAAATTCCGTGCACATCAGATGCCTTGCATTTGCATGCACTTAGAGCTTCTGCTCAAACATACATTTGGAAAAAAGCGTTGAATCCCCAATATAAAACATTAGATTTTACGAATTTCGGATACAAACTGGAGAATAGTACTTTGCTGCCTTTATTTATGAACAAAAGCCCATTTCCAACTGATCTTAAAAAACCGTGCAATTGTAAGAAAGCCTGTAAAACCAAAGCTTGTTACTGTAAAAAAAATAATATTAGTTGCATACTTCTATGTGGCTGTGATTCAGAAGACTGTAAGAATATAATATATAAAAATGACATTGATAATAAATAAATACCTTTTTTTTAAATCTTGTTTTATTATTTCATACTTCTACATCTATAACCTTCGTTTGAAGAAGTTATTCAATGTAATTACTTTCTGTTTTAATGACAAAAAAATAATATAAACTGATAAAAATAATTTTAATTACATGTTCCGATTCATGCTTAAATAACGTTTGTAAAATTGATTCCAGAAAAAAATTTGTCAAAAACAAATTGTAGACAATTTAATTGTTAATAACATTGCTCTCTTTAACAATCTTAAAAAAGTCAATAGTTTTTAAGATAAATGATAAATAATGATTCAGGAAACAGAGAGGCCGATGCAGCGCATGAGTCAGAGAGAGACGGTATAATCAATGAAATTTTTTTAAATCTCTATTAAGAATGTTATTAACTATTGTATAAAGAATTTAAAAAAAAATATTATTTCGATTTTTTTTTTTTTAATATATTTTTCATGGGTCAAAAGTACCCAAATATGAGATTTTTTGAACCTTTAAAAATTCATATCTCTAAAAATATTAACTTTATCGTGAAAAGTCATAGGACCTTTTTTATTTGTATTTTAATAAAGAATATAAAAAAAATTTGTCCGGTTGAAAAATAACAATTCCTTGCAATTGTTTAAACAATTTCGGTTTAAACAATATGGCACGGGGTTGCCCCATGGCAACATGCATTTGTATCATCAGTAGGGCAATTTGAAGAGGATCGCATAAAAAAATTGAGGTGGAATAGTTTTCGGTACTCATGCGCCGATTCCTCCTACTCTAATCCCACTGTTCTTGCTCCACTTTTGCAGGTACAGTAGTAGCCTAGAATACGTTCATTTGCAGGTGCATCAGGAATATAATACTAAGGGATTGAGAAATGTTTTAGATTGCGCAAATAGACCAATCAATAACAATATTAATAATTTTATTTGAATTTGGGTTTTGGTTATTGTTTGTTTTTTGAGAGGTCCATTATGTAAATTGTTGATTATGTTGTTTATAACTAATTAGTTTCTATTTCGATTTGTTATATTATAATTTCCATAATATTAATTGACTTTTTATGTTAGAAGTCGTTATTTATAATTCTATTTTTTTTTTTGAGTCTATACTGTTGAGTTCCAAATTGTTGTTGAGTGTGGTTTGTGTAGTTTATAGTATCAAATAATTGATTTCGAAAAGTTTTATAATAGAATTGAATGTGTCGAAAGGTTCCATAAAATTTTGTTAAATCGATAGGTTACCCCATATATCGTAATACCGTAAAAAATGCATATCTTAGAAACACAACATACAAAGTTGATAAAACTATCGTATATGCTAGTCAACATTTTCAAAATATTGTGAGTAAAATATGGTCCAAATTAACGAAACAGTTTTCTAGATATTCAATAAAAACATTGTAAATGACCTAAAAAAAATGTAACGCACCCTTTATCTAAATGAAAGGTAACACTGAACAATTGAGTTCATCAGAATGTTACCCTATCTTTTATTCAATGAGCAGTAGCAATTAATTCCTTTTTTTGTAATAAAAAACGATCTGTCAATTGTTTTCAGTATAGGGGTATACTCGAAAATTAAAAAATATATATATTTCAAACAGAGAGAGTCATCAAGAAACTAAACACGTTTTTTCGCCTACAATAGACTGAAACTATGATATCTTAACAAAATATAACTTGTTGGTTTTGAAATAGTGCTGGAAAAAAATCCGAAAAAACGATTTTTTGACTATGCCCCATATACACTCTAATGTACTATCATCAATTAGACTATAATTGAACATGTTTATGAGTTCCGATCAATACATTTTCATCCTTACTTTGTCTTATTTCGACTAAAAAAACAGTTTTTTTTCTTTGTCAATCCTACCCCAATACGACACATTTTTACGAACTTTGGCCGCTTAAATCTCAAAACATACAAACATACAAAATCATTTGAACTCACACTTTTTTCTAATGACCCATCCTACTATAACATAATACAATTTCAGCCAATTCGACCGAGAGCCAATTTCCCATATGTTTTCGTGGGGGGTTCTTTCAGCTTGTCATCAAGATAAATGCCCAAGAAGTTTTTACATGGTTTATTCGTCACAGTGTGATTGCCTAGAGATAAGTTGTTATAGTCGAACTTAAGGGTTAATATGTTTGTTTTATCTACATTGAAACTAAGTAAGTTGGAGTCACACCACCGTTTAACTTTTTCTTTCAAAAGATCAACATTATTCCCACGCCAGAACAATGTGGTTTCATCTACGAACATCGTGAACTTCCCTTTAATATCAAGGTTACTGAGATCAATTAAATAAATGAGAAAAAGTATTGGACCGAGTACTGATCCTTGAGGAACGCCATAAGCAATTCTGTGAGGATCTGAAAATGTATTCTGACATTCAACCGTCTAACTCTGTTAGAGAGAAATGATTCTGTCCATTTATTTGCTACACCTCTGAAGCCATAACAGTTCAGCTTCTGGAGCAGTATTTCGTGATTGACGCAGTCAAATGCCTATAATAACAGCACATAAAATAACTATCAACTGAGTGAATAATCGACTAATTTACCTTATCAAACATGAAATAAAAACTACATACCTTGATTGACTTTTCACCTGAGTTTCACAGGAATTATTTACAAGATGTTCTTTCTGGAGCTAATCGAACTCGGAGAAGTACACGTATGACGCCGAGAAACGTACACGATATAATGGCCGTCTTTGAGGGGCCGAAGAGAGCAAAAGTTTCGCAATAGTTACCCGCAATTCTGAGAAAAGGTTATCTGGTCTTTTGTTTACCCCCTCACAAAGTTGGGAGCGTATACGAAAACTTCACAAAATTCGAATTAGTTCCGCTCTTTCGTTATTTTGGACCACTGTGGATAGGTACGATAAGAAGAGGCTGCTCATTAAGTTTTTGTTGGTAGATAAAACGTTAAATTCTTGCATTGAGAAACATTACCTCAAGATGGTCTATGCGGAAATGGTCCTTCATACAGTGCTTCTCAAAAGTCCGCTCCCCCCCTCTTATTTTTGGAACGATTATACATAAACAAGTGAAATTTGGAAACTGAATACTAAAGGTTGTAAACTTCCCACTAGTGATGATAGATGACGAAATCGTCAAAGATGACGTCACAAGGCCATTGTGACCAATAATTTTAAACGGAACCCTACGGCAGGCGACACCTCTTTTAAAAGGTATCGAAAAAACCTATTCAATGATACTAATTTTGTGTGTGTTTATGGCAGTTTTGACAACTCGCTTTTAAAAAACGCAAAGCTGTGATGAATTAAATCAGTTAATACTAAAATTCCAAATTCAAGCTCCGCCTCTGGATAGTTGTCAAATAAGCTGACGTTTTTGTTAGTCTCCCTAATTCGACGTTTTTGTAATTGTCCAAGTTTTTGTACATTTAATAATTTGTGTATTGTTGATCGAACGTTTAACTGTTTTAGCAGCTTTTGGTACTTTTAATATTTTTGTACATTTTAATAATTTGTTAAACTGTTGTGAGCCGAACGTTTAAGTGCTTCAAGAAGCGAAATGGTACGTGCTTTAGGTGATAAAGTAGCAGCGATCCTAATTCTTGGTGAAACTGGACAGAATATTCATGCAGCAGAACGCATTTTTAATGAGAGGTTTCCCGATCGCCCCCTTTCGAGGTCTCATTTAAGGGAGCTTCTTCGTAAGTTTGAAACAACGAGTAGTATTAATGATGCGAAACGATCTGGCAGACCACAAATTTCTGATGAGAAAAAAATATATATACTGGCAGAAGTAATAGTTAATCCTACTTCTTCAACAACTCACGTTGCATCTACCTGTGAAGTCAGTCGAAGTACAGTACACAGGGTGTTGAAAAACAACAAATTTCATCCATACAAATTAAAAATGGTTCATCAACTCTCAGACGACGACCCAGACCGAAGACTAGAATTTTGTGAAAATATGGAAATTAAAATTAACCAACAGCCAGACTATGTCAAAACAATTTGTTTTAGTGACGAAAGTACTTTCTATCTAAATGGAAATGTAAATACACAGAATGTGAGGTATTGGAGTGACGCAAATCCTCACCTGTTTCGTGAAACACATACCCAAATTCCCCAGAAGGTGAATGTGTGGGCAGGTATCCTGGGAAACCACATCGGTGGGCCTCTTTTTTTAAATACTAATTTAACTGGTTAGGTTTATCTGGAGCTGTTGCGAAACGCAATAGAACCGTTAATCCTTGAAATTTTGGAAGATAATCCAGATGAATTCGGCAATTTGGAAATAACATTCCAACAGGATGGTGCTCCTCCACACTATTACGGTGCAGAAAGACGGTATTTGGATGAGGAGTATCGTGGTAGATGGATTGGACGACGAGGTTCAACGGAATGGCCAGCTCGATCACCAGACCTCACACCTTTGGATTTTTTTCTGTGGGGGTACCTTAAATCGAAGGTTTACGCCACTGAACCTGACAATATTGACGTTTTAAAACAACGTATTGTTGCAGAATGTGAGGCTGTTTATGCAGACACATTTGCAAAAGTACGAGAAGAGTTTAAAAATAGGATATTTCACTGTCATGAAGTAAATGGAGGTCACTTCGAGCAATTTCTTTAAGTAGATACTGATTCTTAAATCTGTAATTAATATCATACTGAATGGAATTTAAATTTTAATGTTTACTAATGAGCCATTAAAACTGCCATAAACACAAACAAAATTAGTATCATTGAATAGGTTTTTTCGATACCTTTTGAAAGAGGTGTCGCTTGCCGTAGGGTTCCATTTAAAATTATTGGTCACAATGGCCTTGTGACGTCATCTTTGACGATTTCGTCATCTATCAGCACTAGTAGGGAAGTTTACAACTTTTACAGTTTCCAAATTTCACTTGTTTATGTATAATCGTTCCAAAAATAAGAGGGAGGGGAGGGGACTTTCGAGAAGCACTGTATGATCCAGATTGAGCTTCCTCAGGATCTTTTAATCTTAGTAGGGAAACTGTCGTGTTGTAATCACTCGACGAATTGTCGAACTCGCCCTGTTTTAACGTCGCGCACTCAAAACACACCCTTCGAGCAACCTATTACATAAATAGCTGTTTTAATGGTCGTAGAATAGGTTATTATGAAAACTTATTATCCGTGGAGAGTTGGAGGCTCCAGAGCGGTTTATCCAGGAATAACCCCAATCATAAGGAAGTTATACTATTTTTAATTTCGTTTCAATGTCTGAAATTATGTACAATGTGTAGAGCGTATAAGAGTGAGATAAGTACTATCGTTAACCCCAGCTTTTGGCAGGAAATCGTAAACATTGTCAACTCAAAAATGTACTCTGTCACTCGAGAAATTAATGGCATATTTCAGATATTTTAATGTTGGCCGCCCAGCGATGCTAATAAACATATCTTTTTAATTGCTCGATGACACCGGCGCAACAAAGGAGTTTGACGAAGCTTTTACGGTTTCTACAAAGTTTACGATTTTCCTTGGGCAAAAACATCCTTAATGCAGAGAACTGAGAAAACCGAAATTTTGATATGACTATCTCCCTTGCATTTTTTTATTAAAATGTAACTCGGACAAGCAAACAGTTTTTCCGGCGACCTGTATTAACGAGTCTGTTTAATCTACACGAAATCGATCGTTAATGACCCCTATTAATGTGTTCAATTTCTCTATTAATGCATAATTGTGATATATGCAGCCAAACATACACCGAAATCAACCATTAATATTTCTATATTAATGCATCATTGTGGTATAGGCAACTAAACATACACGAATTCAAATACTATACAAATGTCAAATCATATTACCTTCGCGCTCTCAAATTTAAGTATTTTATAATCCAAATATTGTAAGTTTCCTCCTAGTTGAAACAAATTGATATCGATAATTTTATACCAGTCTTTTTCAACCAATCAGATGCTTTATTTCGACATCATTACTATGGTAACCAGCAAATTTTCTGAAATTTTTTCATCCACATTAGCATGTAGACGTAAAATTAATAAGTGGAAATTTTCCGGCACATGACAGCTATCATATATTTTCTATTCATTCCACTTCACATGGCACTTATCTCTCAGCTATCATATAATTAGACAAAAATAATATTGAAATAATATTGACAATATTTTTTATCTACTTACTTTATAAGTTGGAAATATTACAACAATTTATGAAGGTGTACCTTTTATAATATCATTATAGCTATTTATGTACCAAGTGCGTTATATAGATCCTAACGCCCGGAGGGTAACATTCACCCGAGGGCCTTTGGCCCGAGGGATGAATGTTGCCCGATGGGCGTTAGGATCTAGTAACGCTCGTGGTGCATACAAGATTTTATTTTCCACAAAAAAATTATCTTAAATTTCTTCTCATAGTATTTACTGCGTTCTGGTCGGCAACTGAGCACAAGTGAGCTTCTATGCAATTGCCATGGAAACATTGAAGAGGTTGCTAAGGGTTGTTTATTTAATAAAACGACGCTGCATTTTTGTAAGAATTGACAAGCTTGTTAGTGGAGGAAACTAAAAACGGTTGTGTTTATAATAATTATGGAGATCCCACAGAATGTGACGCTCAAAGCTGAAAAAGCGTTAGGAAATTTACTGCCTGTGAAATCCAAACACTTATACGAGGAGTATGACCATTTTCTGAAATGGAAAGATGAAAACAGAGTGAATACCGTAAATGAAACTGTCTTAATGGCATACTTCCAGGAACTGGTGAGTTTACCTCATGAAAAATATTAATATTTTTTATTTATTTTAATTATTTCAGTCTGAACAATATAGTGCAAATAGTCTATGGACCAAATACTCACAGCTGAAATCTATATTGATTGGTAAAGAAAATATTAATATATCAGCATTCAGTCAACTGATGGCATTTCTAAAAGTTAATTCAAAAGGATACATTCCTAAAAAATCGAAGGTATTGGATGGTGGACAAGTATTACTTTTCATAAGAAAAGCTCCAGATGATACTTTTCTGCTATATAAAGTTGTTCTGGTAATGGGCGTATTTGGAGGCTTAAGACGTGATGAAATGGTCAAGATGACAGTTGATGACATTGAAGACAGAGGAGCCGTTTTACTGATCAAGGTACCAGAAACCAAGACCTGCACCTCAAAAAGTTTTACCATTGTTGAAGAAAGCGAAATAGGAGCCTTGAACTTAGTTAAAAAGTACATTGCACTACGACCAAAAGAATGTAAACAACGTAGGTTTTTTTTAACCTACAGAAATAATAAATGCATTGAGTTACCTGTAGGTAAAAATACTATAGGAAGTGTTCCTTCTATCATAGCAAAATACCTAAATTTGGAAAACCCGAAAGGTTACACCGGACATTGTCTACGCCGAACGTCGTCAACGCTTCTTGTTCAAGGTGGTGCTTCCTTTGAAACACTAAAATTACATGGAAAATGGAAGAGTAGTACGGTAGCGGAGATCTATATTGAAGAAAGTATCTCCTCGAAGAACAAAATTGCTACAATGATAGTCCATTCCGTTTCCGAAAAAGAAAATGTTAACGTTCCGAACGAAACCGAATGCACATTGCATCGGTCAACTCACAGAACTTCAAACTTGGTACTAATTTTTCAGGAACATTTGAAAATTGTAATTTATATTTGAGAGAAAATAATTAGTCCCTTTTTTATGTACAGTTATAAATAAAAAATTTCTGAGTAATTGATTTATTGAACTACAGAAAAAACATTTAGCGGGCGTTATGATTCATAATGCCCCGGGCGTTATGGGTCTGTTAATAGCAACCGTTGCCAAGGTATTATAAAGCAGTAACGATCAAGTGAAAAATAAATTAATTTTAAATTCTTCAAAAATTCTACTTCTACCTACTCTTTCCTAAGTGGTGAATAAAACACAGAACCGGTGTTTTTTCGACAATATGCCTGTATTTCATAAAATAAAAATAATACTGAGACACCAGATTATTTCTTTGAGTATTAGATTTGTGTCCAAAAGAAGGCACAATATCACGCAGAATGTTGCCATTCTCTTTAAATAAGTTTTCTTGCTCAGGATTTAATCCAGATTCTTCCACTAGGTATGTTAGATATTTTACATTTTTATGATACCTTTTAAGGTGCTGTGATTCTTTGCAAAAGAAACACAATTCATACGAATGAAAGTTCATTTTATTATCACTTTTTTATTAACTTATGATTGTATACTAAGTTATGAGGAACTTATAATGCCACAAATAAAATATTGATTGACAGGAGTAGTGAATGTCAAATCCATGGCTAACTTTACAAAAAATTTTTTTAACCGGCAACATACGCCGACAACATTTCATTTAGAATAAAGAATAAAATATCCCCATTTCCTGAATTATTTGAAAAACAAATTATTACCGCTAATATTTTTCTTAGAATTAAACCTGAAAGAATATGAAAAATATTTAAGTATATATGTATAGGTATAGTTATATATTTTTTGCTGTATATCACCTTTGTTTGTAGTCAATATTGACATTTCCCTGAAACCTAGTAAGAAAATTATATGAAATCAATTATTTTTATATTTTTATATAATAATTTAAAAAAAATATCCCGCAATACGAGCATCCACTTTTATTTTTAATCAATATTGACATTTCCCTGAAACCCAGTAAGAAAATTGTATGAAACAATAATTTAATAAAATTATCTGATATTTATATTTTATGTTACTAGGGAACGGGGAAAATCAGAAAAAATCTCCCCCAAAACTCCCATTACACACAGCCTTCTATGTCAATATTGACATTTCCCTGAAACCTAGTAAGAAAATTGTATGAAATCAATTAATTTCACATAATAGTTTATCTGATATTGTATATTTTATGTTACTAGGGAACGGGGAAAATCAGAAAAAATCTCCCCCAAAACTCCCATTACACACAGCCTTCTATTTATTTGTGAATAACGTCAAAATAAATATTTACTTAATGTTTTCTATTTAAATATAATTCCGGTATACAATTTTCTTACCGAATCCCCCACGTGCTTGAATTAATTGCGGGAAATTTGTCTCCTACATGAATTTTTAAAGAAAATTCATGTACTCAGAAAATTTCCGGCAATAATTCTTGTTCTAGGGAGATTAAAAGTGAAAATTTCACGTTGACCTCAGTAACGTGGTCGAAGGAAATTTTTTGTGATCAACTCGTATATTAAAATGGCAATTAATGATCTCAAACATTAACTCGCTCGCTTCGCTCTCTCGTTAAAATATCTCGATCATTAATCGCCACCATTAATACACTAGTTGATTAAATGACTATTTCGCAAGAATTGTCAGAATACCATTCAATGCGTAAAAATGTCTCGATATGGAGAATTTTCAAGAGCAGACACAGAGATCCACAACGTGCCGCGGAATACTATGAATTCAACTTAGTAAAGTAAATGTATTCAATTCAGGTATAAAACAGATACAGATTCATTTCTAACAGAAGAGGAAAATATATATATATATATATATTAACAGGTGTTATTTATAATTTTTAACATATAAGTGTGGTAATTGAACATTAGTTAATTTATGTTTTACCATAATGTCAAAAGACAAAAAATATTTTTTACTGAACATCGTGTCATCCATTCTCACCCAAGTTGTAAGTATTATCAATTCACTTAATGATAATCTCTCATATGTAATATTTTTTTTAATAAATTTTAGTTCCCTGATGAAGGAATAAACCAATTCCGAAAGCTTGGACAAACTTACAAGAGTTTTCTTTTTGATATTGCTGCATTCCCCACTATTAACTAGTTTATATCCTAACTAGTCAGCAAAGACTACCCTTTCATATATATATATATATATATATATATATATATATATATATATATATATATATATATATATATATATATATAAATATAAAGATTACATAGTCCTAGGAGAACAAATGAAAGTTTGAAAGTTTCGGCTACCTAAGCAAGCCAGCAAACAAAATAGTGATTCTAATCCTGTATAACCAGACATATTAATATTGCACGATGGAGAAAAGAGATAGAGAGAAGAAGAGAGAGGACGAGAGAGAGAGATCTGTTTGTGATGCGCTCTGGAAGGCACCTCTAATAATGGTTATTCCTTATTCAAGTATCAGTAGAAGCATATCATAATTAATATCAAAAAAAAATTTCAACTCTCTTTTGAATTTGAGTTTGTTTCTCATACCTTTCAATGATTCAGGTAGAGTATTGTAAAATGTTGGTCCAAGATACGATATAAATTTTTGATTATGCGTGAGTCTGTAGCGTGGAACATTCATGGTCTTAACTGAACTGGTACGAGTATTGAATGCATGCTGTACAAATGTAATTGAAGAATTAGCAGTCCATAGTAAACTCTGAAAAATGTAAAGTTTCCTAACTCCGAATAATCCAGTTTCATCATACAACGACTTAGTACAATACCTTCGATCTTTTTTTCATCATAATTCTTATTAATGAATTTTGAATCACTTTTAAGTTAACTAGCGATGTCTTGAAGGTACCGCCCCATACAGTAACGTATTATGGAGTTAGCCAAGGCATCATACACCATCAGTATCATTTTCCTGTTTATTATATTCCTAAGCTGATAACATTTATAGATTAATTTACGTAGTCTAGTTACTGTATAATCAATGTGTTCATACCACCGAAGAGATTGGTCCACTATTACTCGTAGGTATTTTATTGTGTCCGTTTTATATATAGGAGTACAGCTACAATTGTGAACATTCGCACAATATGTTTTGTGGATTTTTATAATGTTTCTAGTCGGTTGGTCTCTAGTAGTTGGAGTAAATGCAATGAATTTGTTTTTTTTACATTGACACTCAACCAGTTGAAAATCATTTTGATGCCTATTTCAGCCTGAGTGTATACTTCTTCCCACATTTTTCCAACAAAAGTGATAGCTGTGTCATCAGCAAATTAAGTTATTTTACCTTCGAAGTTATAAATTTTGAAAATGATGTTCATATATAGGAGAGATAAGGTAGGACCCAATACAGTTCCCTGGGGTACGCCCCGGGTAACTAGTTTGTGTTCTATTTGTCAAATAGTCCTCAAATATTTCCAAAGCAACACCCCTCACACCTATGTCAGCTAGACGTTGAAGGAGTATATTGTGATCGACAGTATCAAATGCCTTGGCCAAATCCAAAAACACCGTTATGCATTTTTCTTGATTTTGGAAACAATTGTTGATTTGGTTAACAATATCAAAAACTGCGTTTTCGGTTTGTGATTTTGAAAAAATATTGTTAATGTTGCAGAATTGTATAACTCTATTTTTGAGACATTTTTCGAATATTTTTGAGAAATGGGTCGGAAGTTTGTTACTAATTTTTTATCGCCTGACTTAAAAATCGGTGTTGTGATTGAGTCTTTGAAAGATTTAGGTATTTTTCCAGCAGTAAATATTAATTTCAAAATGTGACATATGGGTTCTATGAAATACGTGTGGAGCTTTTTGATAAGGAACACAGATATCTTGTCGGGACCAGGAGAAGTATTATTTTTTAATCCAGAAATGATATCGATCAATTCGTTTCTTGTTACTGGGTGTAGGAATATTGAGTTGCTGATATTGTTGCGGCTTTCTATAACGGGGAATGTGGGCTTTTCTATTTTACTTGCCATATATCTCCACCAATTTCAACGAAAAAATTATTGAAAAAGTTCGCATTTTCTTTATCTAACAAAATGTTATGTTTGTTTTCATCTTCAATATCATAATTAGTAGATTTATTTTTGGCACTGTTCGTTATTTCGTTCACATTTTGCCAAACTTTTTTTAAATCATTTTTAGCATCTAATATTTTATTTGTATAGAAATTGTTTTTGGTTTCTCGGATAAGTTTTGTCAGGAAGTTTCTATAAAGTTTATTTTTCTACTGAGAAGTCGGCCAAAAGATTTCGTTTTAATTTGTCTCTATGATGTATAGAAATAAGAAGGCCATTTGTCATCATGATTTCAATTTTGTCTGTTTATTTGTTTTTTTTTTCACTTCTGTTCATTTGTCAATATGCTTTTCTAGTTCAACAAAAAGGCGTTGTATGCAGATTCTGGGTCTTTGGATTGCATAATTGACTCCCAAGTTTCTTTCTTGAGTGCTTTCATGAGCTTATTATAATTAGTGAGTATGATTTTTTCGTGCATATATTGGTTGTTTTCAAATTTTCATTAAGTTTTACCGATAACAGTGACATGTAGTGATCGGTTATATCACATTCAAATATATAAGGATTGATTAGATTGTTGTATTTATTTGAAATTTTCACATAACCGTGGTCAATTAACCTTGTAGAGTAAGTCGTTTCTCTGGTTGGTTTATTAATGAATGAAAAAAATCCCATTTCAGCCATCATGCATATGTAATTATTAACTAGTGTATCTGATGTATTTAATATATTTATATTTATGTCTCCAATGAATATTTTTATATCTGCATCTGGTTGATTTGAAAAGTAGGACTCAATATCTGATAAATACGTTTACAGGTTAATAGAAATGATCTACTACCTATCGGAAACGATATCTCTAATAAGTTGATTTCACTTAGGTGAACTACATCAATTTGGCGGAAATTTACGGTGTTTTATATGGAAAGAAAATACGAAATCGTTAAGAAACAGTTAGAACTTTAGATTTGCAGGTGCACATATAGCTATTAATATAACGAGATTATTATGCGATTTATAATAGTCGAGGACATTGCTAGGTGACGAGGCGACAGCCGAGTCACCCGCAATGTCCGAGACGGTGTTAAATCGCTAATAATCGAGTTACATTCAAAGCTTTATCGTATCATTGACAACGGCGATGCGAAAATAAAACCAACAAGATTTTATGTCATTTCATTTTGGCATTTCAAAAAGTCATCATTAAAATCATGCAAGATTTTGACATTGACATCAAATTTGAAAACTGTCAAAATATTGTTTTACATGTTCATGAAAACTAGTTCTAATATTATTTGGTATCTAACGTATTATGCTTTCGTAACTAACGTATTAAATTATGGTAACTGATGTATTATGAGTAACTAAAGTTTTATGTAGGTTTTGGTACGTTTATGATATTAATAATTATTTATAAAGATTTCATATAAAAATGTCTTAATCTTCAATGATACGATAAAGTTAATAATAACGCCGATGGAAATTTGTTTATTTGTAGTAAAAAGTTCCAACAGGTTACGGGCCCAGACTGTATAAAAATCAATATTTGTGCAAGAAATGGCTTTGTTGTTATGAAAAGTGCCGATTGAGTGCTAGCCCAAGCAGCATTATAGTGACGGAAACTGATACTGCAACTTGGTGGTAATCACCACTAAATCTACCACAGTAAGAACAACTTAAATTTTATATTTGTATGGTTGTAGTCACGTAATTCCCATCTGTGGTAGCCACTCCACAGTTCTACAACTTATTAGTGTCATTTGAGGTGTCTGAAACATTATGGCCACTGAACAAATCACTTTAAAGGTTTTCAAACTTAAAAGTGGAAAATAACCGTTGCGGTAACCATTCTGTACCACTTGTTCACTTTTTAATATTAGTTAGTATAAGTTAGTTCATAATTCATATTATCATATTACCAAATATTCCTACCCTTTATTTTACATAAATTTCATTTATCTTTAACTTCAAATTATACCTATAACTCAGTTGATATATCTTCGACTGTGACGCCCTATATAAGTAGTAGGCGACACAGCCCGGAAACAGGCATGAATCCGAAGAACCTTATCAACAGGCTTCTAAACCTAATTAAAGGCACAAACCTGTTTGAATGAGGAACCACTGACGACAGAGTGATACAATAGACCCCAGCTGGTCGCAGTGTCAAGGGAAGCCAAGTGCCAACCCTGTCTCTGGCTCGTCAGCTTTCAACCAACCAACCAACCAGTTGATATAATAAATACTGACTGGGAGCAATAAAAGGCTTCTAGCCTCGTTTCAAAATTTTCCGCGAAAATCAAGAGTTGAGGTGACACCTACATGCCTCGAGAGGAGAGAACAGCTCGAACGGCGAGATAGAGGAATCGGTATTTTCAAATGAAGATGATAGCAAACTTCTAATCGCAAAAGTGTGTGTATTTCCACGATTCCAAATGAGATCAACTGGAACGAACTGGAGAAGATAAAAGGAAGAAAATTCGTCTGGTAAGTGTTTCTCTCAACTGTCGCAAATATTTCTTAGTTTATTAAATTACAAAACTTACTCGTAACCAGCGTTTCACCCAACACCACTTACATATCACTTTGAAGTCACAGTCACTTTCAAGAGAGTATGATAGTTTCGGTGACGTTTTAGTAACTTTCATCAAACCTTCAATGTGGCAGGCACTTGATTGTGATATGTGGTGATGGTTGCCACGTTCTTGCTATCTCCATAACCACAGTTCGCATTTAATAAAAGTCACTACAAGTTACAATAACCTTCATAATTCACCATTCCGCGCGATGACGAAAGCTTACCTAAGTTTTCTCAAATTATTTTATAGTGGCTTACAAAAAGTTTGTTTAACCTGTTACGTGAAACGTGAATGATTTTATTCAATATGAAATGGGTTATGCGTTTTCAATAGACAATTTTCCTTGATTTTGAAGTGACCGTGGATTGGTCCGTGCGATGACGAAAACTAACCAAACTTTTCGCAAATTATTTTATTGTGGCTTACAAAAAGTTCGTTTTATCTGTTACGTGAAATGTGAATGATATTCATTCAATATGAAATGGGTTATGCGTTTTCAATAGACAATTTTCCTTAATTTTGAAGTGACCATGGATTGGTCAGCGCGATAACAAAAACTAATCTAACTCTTCTCAAATTATTTTATTGTGGCTTACAAAAATTTTACCTATTACGTGAAACGTGAATAATATTCATTCAGAATAAAATGGGTTATGCGTTTTCAATAGACAATTTTCCTTGATTTTGTATAAAAAGGTTAATTAAACAGATCCGCGATCTCTGATTTGTGCTGCTTAATATTTATACTTCACTTGTTAATTCTGTTTGCATAAATGCCATCATTTTCATTACTTGTTAATTGATAATTGTTACTTGATACTTGATAATTGTTGATTGGAGCTGCACAATTCCACTATACTTGCTACATGTCCTTTTTGAACAATTAATGAACATTTACCCGCAATTTCGAGGTTAAAACTTTGAAGTGGCAGGTTGTAATAGCCCGACGTGTTCGCCCCTTTCAAGGGTATAATACCTATTGTAATTTTAAGGTTATAACTTTGAAGTGGTGAGTCATGGGCCTGCGACGTGGGTGCCACTTTCCAGTGGTGGAAAAGTTAATAATTTAGTTCCACTGGGCACTTTATGATGGGAGGAGCTTTAGAGTGGTATATTTACACTTTCTGCTACTTTAAATTTGTATTCCTCAAAAGCCGCCATATTTACAGGAATATGCTGGGTCGCCATTATTAGAGAAATGATCGAAATATTCAATAAAGATGTATTTGTCATCAGCACTGCATCAAACGTAGTAATTTGTTACGTAAGTATTTGTTTCAACTAACCAAGTTTGATAAAACAATGTTTGAGGGATTTAAGTACATAATTTCACAGGCGAGTTATTTCCAAAATTATAATGTTTTCCTTAAATGAAGTGTATTCAGATGGCACGTGCTCACAATCGAGCTACAACACCCATATTTCACATAAAACTTTCAATGGTTTTAATTTTATCCAGATCAGAAGTATCCAAATTCAATATACTAACTTAGAGCTCATCCAGTATTGAAACGACCACTTTGGCCTTCCCCCACCTAACAACCAATTTTTATCGAAGATACCCGAACCATTGTCTAACTATGGCTATTAATAGAAATTCCATAGGCGTACCAAATTATTTGGTATAGGCGATTCACGAGACGTAGAGAACTTACACTCCTATAACTTTCCTAACACTCCTATTTCTTTTTCCGCTACTGAATAGTACTTACCACTGGGCATTTTGGCAAGGTAACGAGTAAACTATTGCAAAGTTGAATAAATAACTGCACAACCTATTTATTAATTAAACAAACCTAACCTTTCAAACGCTGCATGCCAAGACACTGGTGAAGATTCGCCGTAGCACAGCAAATCGTGTCCACTCGTGTTTTCCCCCTCTCTACCTACCAACAGGTCGTTTCAATACTGGATGAGCTCTACGCGTTTGTATGTTTATATGTTATATATTTTCAAAGTTGATCGATGTTAGAAATGAACCAGGCAAAATGGAAGAATGAGGAACATTTATCACAAAAATATGTTGCTGAACAGAGATCGAGCTACATATCATTTACGCAAACGCAGTCAGTTGTTTAACGGGTCTAGTGTCGGCCACTACATATCCACGTTTTTGCCAGGTGACCACAACGTGGTTGGAATGTGGCTATCTGAGATCCAGGAACGTAGATCGGAACGTAGCAGCCACCAAATAAGTGTTCCCCATTTTGGTAGCCACCGCGTGATAGAACCGTGTATATTACGTGGCAGTGGTTAGGCCAAACACTTCAAAGTTTTCCAGAATCGTGGCCGATACGTTCCGTCCACTTAAAATGCTACTTGGGAGAGGTTAGGATCCCGCCGTTCACGTTTTCAATCTAGAGATAAATTACATAATCTCGCTGGTATTTATTGAAATCATCATGAGTAACCAAGCAGGAGGTGTAAATTTGACTTTTTTAAAGCTAACAGGCTGTGAAAACTACAATGATTGGTAATTTAGTATGAGGATGGCGCTAGTCCATGAATACTTGTGGTTTGGTATTGAAGGATATCCTGAGGGTGATACGACTGACGAGTCCAGCAAAAGACGTCGTGATCAAAAGGCTCATGCGAGAATATGTTTCATGGTGAATCCAAATTGTTATTCACATATAAGAAATGCTGAGGCAGCAGCAGAGGCATGGGAAAACCTTCAAAGCGCCTTTGAATACAAAGGACTTTACAGAAGATTAAGTCAATTTCGTGCATTATGTAAACGAAGTGACGAACATTTCCCAGATGTTATCAGACATTGACTCGCCGATTGATGACGAGTTTTTAGGGGTTGTTTTACTAAGTGGGTTGACTTCCGAATATGACCCAATGGTAATGGCCATCGAAAATCTTGAACAGAATGGTTTCGTTGAAAGGACCGACCGTACAATTGTTGAGAAAGCTCGATGTTTGATGCAAGAATCAAAATGTGATGAAAAGATGTGGGCTGAGGCTGTCAACCCTTCAGTGTATCTCAAAAATCGCTCACCACATAAAGCGATTCAAGGATCAACCCCTGAAGAGTTGTGGTCAGGAAAAAGGGTCAGCCTGGAACACCAGAGAGTGTTTAGATGCTTTGCTTTTGCTCAAACGCCCAAGCAGTTGCGAAGAAAAATGGTCCCAAAAGGTGAACCTTACTATTTTGTTGGCTACTCTGAAAAGACGAAAGGATATCGAAGTAAACAAAAGGCACTTCACTAAATGATTCTCAATGGGTTTACAAAACCACGACACGTGTTTCGCTATACAATAGCTTCTTCAGGTGGAGATTACACTAAGTAAGTTACGAGCCGATGGCAAATGTCGTTAACTGTGTGCGAGTGTATTAATAGTCATAACATGATCGTTGCATACACTATTTTTTCCGACCAATAAATAATAAAATAAAAACAAGGATTTCTGGTGGTGTACCTACGAGATAATTCTTCACTGCTCGACATACTTATAGGTATTTTTGACGCGTTGTGATTGAAATATCAAACAAGTATGTAGAAACATACCCCAAGTACATGTTTCTATAGGCCGAAAATTTGTTTTACAATGAAAAATACGTGTTTTTAATGGCCAAAACTTGTTACGAAATGAAAATCCGTGCTAAAATGGACAATATTAATAAATTGGTAGCAGATATTCAATTCGCGTATTATAATATGGAAGTAGAAATAATTATTTATACAACAAGAAGTTTTCATAACGAAAGTGGAAAAAGAATAAAAATATATTTCTGCCCAGGATAAGGCGAAGGCATTAAGACATCAAAGTGATCAGCCTCTGGATCTTATTTTTACAAATCATATTTTTAACATTTTGTATTACAATAAGATGCTGATAAATTCACTTGATCAAACGCGCCAATGATTTATTTTGCAGTGTTCCAAAACCCATGTATTTTTCATCGCTTCCCAACCTGCCTCCATTAAAAGAGTCTCGCCAATAAAGTATCCACTAACACTAGGTATTTCAAAAGTAACTATTGCAAGCAGGCGCCTTTAAATTTTGTTATGAAACCCACAAACTTTGTATTTGTCACCGTGATTGGTGTGGCACTTACTTGTTGAAATTATTGTTTTTAATTTTATCTTAGCACTTTCATTATTAGTCTGGTTCACAAGAGCCATTTTCCGAAATTAGAGTTGAGACCAATCGAAAATTATGATCGAGGTGTCATTCGATTCGTAATTGCATTAAGAAAATCTTAGTTCGGAACCAATATCTGGATAAACAAATTGCAAAAGTTATAAACAATTAACTAAACAAAAAAAGTTTGTGATGTTTTTAGCAAATATCTCGAAAACTATTTGAGATATCCAAAATTTGAAAAAAGATCCTTAAAGAGCAGGAAATTTCCGAAATCGGAATTGTGCCGGCAATATTTATAATTTTAATTTAGCGGCGAAAAAAGGCAGAAAACGCGCGGCTTAGCTCCCGTGCGCACCGACCAAATCTAACACCTTGTAACGAACCTAGGCCGGACCTGTCGCCTCGCGCGTTGCCGTCGACAGCGATGAGGTCATCCCCGGAGATGTTCGAGAACAGTCCAGTCGCTCTGCCGTGGAGAGCAACGGTCGATATTGGAAACAATTGGAACATGCCGGTCGCCAACTACCAGAATTCGAAACATCGAGAATGCTGTATCGGAGATAAATAGGCAACCCTCAAGTGGAGTCGGACAGTCTGAACGAGCCCATACGATCGAGCTATACAGTGGCGTAGTAATATAAATTAAGTTGTAGATTAAGTGTGAAATAAATTATTAAAACCAAGTTAAGTTTATTTACGTTACAATTGGTGTCGGAAGTGAGATTTTGAAAATAAACAAGTGATCGTGGAGTGGATAGTCAGAAAAATAAATTGATAGACCTTTTTGTACGCCCAAAATAGACAGTGGCCCGGTTTTCGCGAAGTGGACAATTGTGCGTGGGAATATAAACTGATACACTGTTCGCGTGAAACAGAAAATAGACAGTGGCCCGGTTTTCGCGAAGTGGACAATTGTGCGTGGGAATATAAACTGATACACTCTTCGCGTGAAACAGACAATAGACTGGTGGCCCGTGGAAAAGAATTCGCGAAGTGAATTTTTAACAAACTGATAAACTTTTTCGTGTGAAACAGACTGATACCTCGTCAAAGACAAAATGTGTTCAAGAAAAGTGCGCCTTGCGGACTTGAAGGTAGCGGAATTGAAACAGGAATTGGAGGAAAGGGAACTGGAAACAACGGGTAAAAAGCAAGTACTCCGGAAAGACTTGCAGAAGGACTTATACAAGAAGGTGAGGACCCCGAAACATTTTTATTCGAAGTTCCCGGAGGTGATTTAAGTTTGGTAATGAATAAACTCGATGAAACTACTAAATCCTTGAAAGAAGAACTGCAACAAAATTCTAGAAATCTGGAAGAGAAGCTTCAAGAAAATTCTATAAATCTGGAAGAGAAGCTTCAAGAAAATTCAAGAAGCCTGGAAGATAAGCTCCTAGAAAACACAGAAGGCCTAAAAAAAGAACTCTGTGGTGTGGCGAATCGTCTAGAAAAAAGAATAGGAACCGTCGAGGCAGAGATGGACAAGATGAAGGAAACGATCAGTAAGCTGGAAAAACGAATTGATAGTGCGCCCTCCACAGAGATGGTTAACAAAAATGCAATGCTGGACTTGAGTTTGAACTTGGATAAAGTTCAAGAGGGTATACAAGATGTCAAGGTCATTTCTGAAATAGGAAGCTTTCCATGAAGCCGCCTCAATTCGACGGAAAAACTCCATGGGAAAATTACCGCCGACAGTTTGAAGCAGCGGCCAAAGCAAATGGATGGAATGCAAGGGAAAGAGCTATAGCACTAACACTTGCATTACGTGGAGAAGCGACGAATATTCTACAAACTCTTACCGCCCAAGAACAGGAGGACTATGATCAGCTGATTAAACATCTAGAATTACGATATGGCCAGGCCCATTTGGAACACGTATACCACTCCCAACTGAAAAATCGCTGCCAGAAATCGGGCGAATCCTTACAAGAATTCGAAGCTGACATTGCACGCTTGGTTCGTCTTGCATATCCAGCCACACCGGAAAATGTAATGGAGCGATTAGCGGTTCAGGCATTCTTGGATGGACTCAAGAAACCAGACAAGCGTTGACACTAGCTCGTCCAACACATCTCGTAGACGCACTGGCACGCGCTTTGGAATTCGAAGCAGCAAAACAATGCTGCAAAAGCCAAAATAAAGTTCAAACAATTGAGAAAGACTCACAGGAGCCTGCTAACTTGGAAGCTGCCATAAGAAAAGTGAGAAGAAAGTGTTGCCTGAGAAAAGACAGATAAGATGCTGGAATTGTGGCAAAATTGGACACGTGCGTAGCAAATGTCCAACATTCATCGACTCCGATGCAGGAAAACTAAAGAAGGTCGACGAGAAGGAACAATCGTCGGCATGTGTCCGGCAAGCCCCGGTTAACAACGCATATGTCGCTATCCTTCAACGACAGAACAAAGGTGTCTTCGTAGACGGTCTCATCAATAACGAGCCTTGCACCATGCTGCTAGATACAGGTGCGACTAGGACAATTCTCGGGCCTTCCTTTGCCAGAACACCGGAACGGATTGAACCGACAACTTGGAAGCTACGCACAGCAACAGGGGAGCCAGCTACTGTATATGGCGAGCTACCGATTGAAATAATTTTGGGCAGCACTAAAGTGAAACATCAGGCACTTGTAGCGGACATCGAAGACGATGCAATCATCGGAATGGACATCATGAATTCCAGAGGGTTTGAATTGGATTTCAAAGACGGCGTCCTACGTGTCAATGGAAAAGAGCTGGTACTTCATAGGAGAAGTGAAGAGTTGATCCGTGTGCTGTTGGCTGAAGATGTAAGCGTACCTGAGAGGGCTGAAACCATCCTGGAGGCTCGCCTGGACGGGAGTGCGAGCAGTGGAGACGTGGTGATGTTCGAGCCCAAACTTCATGATGAGAAAATTGGACGAGGGATTGCCCTAGGAAAAACCCTGTTACGTGCTGAAAAATTTGTACCGGTAAGGGTCATGAATGTCAATTACTTTCCAGTGACCTTAAAGAAAGGAACAATTTTAGGGCACTGCTCGTCAGTTTCATCTGTGATCCGGGGCGTACGAGGTACGATTAGCCAACCCAACAACTTGCCCACAGAACTAGAAAAATTAGTTGCCATCTCTTCCAAAGATATAAAACCAGCTCAACAGCCCAAACTAAGAGATTTAGTCAAAAAGTACCAAGACATCTTCGATACCGGACAAGGAAAAGGAGGTCGAACTAATGTGGTCCAGCACAAGATTGATACTGGGGGTGCCCGACCGATCCGGCAATCAGCAAGAAGACTTCCTCTTGCCAAGAAGGAAGAGGCTGACAAAATAGTCAGCGATGTGGGAAAAGAAGGAGTTATCGAACCATCTGACAGTCCCTGGTCCTCTCCAGTCGTACTGGTGAAGAAAAAGGATGGATCGACACGCTTTTGTGTAGACTATCGCCAACTTAATTGTTATATATTATCATTTATTTATATCCACTCTGTATACACACACTTGTGAGAGTGCCCAACATAAAAAACCTTGTTTTTATGTAGCGGTCGATATCGAGCGTACCGGCCTGTATCGGGCAGTATTGAATAAATGATCTTCAAGTTAAGAGTACTTTTATTGATTCGACTATTGTTTATAGTAACAGATAGTACAGTGGCGACGAGCGATTATCTTTGTTAACTCACGTGCAAGTGCAACATAGTGCAATTGGTACTGAAATTCAGTAAATTTTCGAAAGACTTTAAAAATGCCGGAAACTCAACAGTTTGTCGGACTATTGGGTTCACTAAATACCTTTGATCCGAGGAATTCCGACTTTTCAGTATTTCTCGAGAGACTTAAGCAGTTTTTTATTGCAAATAAAATAACGGAGGAGGAACGTAAAAAAGCAATTCTTTTAAATACGCTCTCCGAAAATTGTTACATATTGATAAGAAACCTGTGTGTTCCTCATCTTCCCGAAAGCAAATCTTTCGAGGAATTGAGTAAATTGTTAGCAGATCATTTGGCTCCGGTAAAGTCTTACTTTGCTGAACGGTTGAAATTTTACACCGCAAGACGCGAAGCAAATGAAAGCGTTTCGGACTGGGAAGCAAAAATCAAAAAGCTTGCTTCGAATTGTGAGTTTGGAAACGAACTTGAAACGGTTATGCGAGATGTATTCGTAATTGGCATCAATGATGTGAAAATCATGGACCGATTATTTGAAGAAGACGCTTCGAATTCTACGGTAAAGCTGAAAAAAATGGTGAAATTAGCATTATCCAAGGAATCAGCGTTGAAGGAGCACAGCACCAGGGCGAGTTTGGGAGTTGTCAACATCAAGACGGAACCGGTGAATTTCCATCGCCAACGAGGGAAGGTACAGCGGCCTGCTCATCGTTCGAGTCCTTCAGAGAGACCAAGTCCTTCTTCGTACAATGTTGGTAAGAATCAGGGACGGACTCAAATGGTAAGCAAACCACAAACTACTAAGTGCTCAGTGTGCGGAAGGAAAAACCATCTGTATAGCGAGTGTAGTTATAAAAATTGTATATGCCACAAATGTGGAGTGAAGGGTCATTTAGCACCTGTGTGCAGAAAAACGCCCCAACATTTTTTGTCTGTAACACAAGAAAATGAAATTGCAGATGATTCCATTTTTAATATTCGTTGTTTGGACTCTGAAACGGATTTGAATGGCAATGTAAAACCAACTTTTGTAAAATTATTGGTAGAAAATATTCCGATAAGCTTTGAAGCCGACTCTGGATTTGCTCATGCTGCAATTTCTGAAAAACTTTATTTGAAACATTTTCAAGACAAAATAATTTTCAGAAATGATTTGGCTTTAAAAGATTATGTAGGTCTCACTTTCGAACCTGTAGGTTTTCTAAATTTGAATATCAAAATTGAAGAAAAGGATTTCATTCTCAAAACTTATGTTATTAAAAATGGAGGACCACCGCTAATCGGAAGAAATGGCTTAAAAATGTTAAATTTAGGTATAGGCAAAATCAAATATGTGTCTTGTGCAGAAGATGATTTTGGTGTAGAAAATGTTCATCATACAAAAAATTATTGTAATGGCGGAAATTTTTCTATGAATATTGATACCTTGTATAAAAAATATAGAGATGTTTTTGATGGAGGTTTAGGAACATTTAATAAATTTGAAATCACCCTGAAGGTCAAGGAGGGTACTGTTCCAAAATTTTATAAAGCTAGACCTGTACCATTGGCACTAAAACCGAAAATTGAAAAAGAAATTGAACGTTTGGTAAATAACAAAATTTTAATACCTTCGGAGTTTTCTGAATGGGCTACTCCGATAGTTCCCATATTGAAACCCAATGGCGGAATTAGAATATGTGGCGATTTCAAGATAACCTTGAATCCAAGTTTGGAAACAATCCATTATCCTTTGCCACGCATTGAATATTTATTTTCTCAATTGCAGGGGGGTAGGAAGTTTTCAAAAATTGATCTTTCGGAGGCATACCAACAAGTGGTACTGACGGAAAAATCTAAAAAACTGGTAACTGTGAGTACCCATAAGGGTCTTTTTTCTTATACAAGGCTACCATATGGTATAACCTCAGCCCCATCTTTATTTCAAAATATCATGGAGCAAATGATTGTTATACCAGGAGTGGTATGTTTCCTGGACGATATTTTGATAACCGCCGAAAATGATGAATTACATTTCGAACGCCTCGAAAAAGTTTTGAAGCGCCTCCAGGAATGTGGGCTCAAGGTCAAACAGGAAAAATGCTCATTTTTTCAAAATTCTGTCAAATATTTAGGTCACACAATTGATAAAGAAGGCTTACATACTTCGGATGAGAGAGTTTCAGCTATCAAGCAGGTTCTAGTTCCTAAAACCGTAACCGAGTTAAAATCGTTTTTAGGAATGGTAAATTTTTATTGTAAGTTCATTCCGAATGCATCCGAAATAATGAAACCTCTTTATGATTTACTGAAGAAAAATTCTACGTGGTTTTGGTCTTCAGAGTGTAAGCGAAGTTTCGAAAAAGCTAAAAATATGTTGTTGTCGTCATCAGTATTGGCACATTACGATCCGAAAAAACAAATTAAGTTAACGGTGGATGCTTCTCAATTTGCTTTAGGTGCGACTTTGAGTCATATATTTGACGACAATTCAGAAAAACCAATCGCTTTTGCCTCGCGGTTGCTCAATTCTGCGGAAATAGGTTATTCTCAGATCGAAAAAGAGGCCGCAGCGATAATATTTGGCGTAAAAAAATTTTTCCAATACCTATACGGAAAACATTTTTATTTATATACAGATCATAAACCTTTGTTAGCTATTTTTGGAAATAAAAAAGGCCTACCAATTTTTGCAGCAAACCGATTGCAAAATATACTATCAGCTTTTACGTATGATATACGATATGTTAAGTCTGAAAATAATACGGCTGATTTTTTATCTAGATCATCTTTCAAAAATGAAGGAAAGGATCCTAACGAACCAACTTCGTTAAATTCAAATACGAACATTTCGTACATTCAATACGTGGAAGAATCAAAGTTACCGATCGATTTCAAAGCGATAAAAAGAGAAACTTCAACGGATCCCATTCTAGGTAAAATAGTTTTTTATGTTCGGGGCGGTTGGCCTGTTTTTTGTCCTTCTGATAAATTGAAACCGTACTTTCTACGAAAAACGAAATTACTGTAGAACAGGACTGTGCCTATGGGGATATCGTTTAATTATTCCTGAAAATTCAGGAAATGCATATTACAGGAATTACACAGCACACATATGGGTATTGTCAAAATGAAGTCGTTGGCCCGATCATATGTGTGGTGGCCATCGATGGATAGTGAAATTGAAAATACAGCAAGGATGTGTAACTCTTGTTCAGTGTATTCCAGTAATCCACCAAAAGCTTCCTTATCGGTTTGGGATTGGCCTAAGGAACCATGGACGAGGTTGCACGCGGATTTTTTTGGACCGCTTTTTAATAAAAATTTTTTAGTTATCGAAGACGCGACTTCAAAATGGATCGAGTGTGTGGAAGTCAGCAATATAACAGCTACGACAACTATTAAAATTTTCGGGGAAATATTTTCCAGATTCGGGTTACCGTATGAGCTTTGCACGGATAACGCAAAAACTTTCACTTCGAGGAGTTTCAAATTTTTTATCGGTTAGTGGCATAAAACATTCAACTGGAGCTCCCTACCATCCTGCCACAAATGGACTAGGAGAAAGTGGAGTAAAAATAATGAAAAATGCTATTCTTAAAGCAAAAAATGATGATTCGCATTCAGATATACATTTGATTATAAATCGTTTCCTTTTTCAATATCGAAATACACCCCATACAACGACAGGGGAAAAACCTAGCAAATTATTGATGGGTCGTGCTTTACGCTCAAAATTAGATTTAATAATGCCTTCAGTTACACAAGTAGTTCACAACAAACAAAATTATCAGAAAAAATATTATAAAAGGAAGAGAGATGTGTACTTTAAGGAAAACGATCCGGTATGGGTGAGAGATTTCAGATCAGGTACGCCTCCTTGGTGTTCAGGGGTTGTCACAGATGTTCTGGGTACAAATACGTATAATGTAAGAACAAATTGTGGAATGAAATGGAAAAGGCACAAAAATCAAATGAGAGTCAAACATTCCAATGAAGAAGAAAGAGAACCACTTTCTTTCATTCCACGATCTAGTTTAAGTGAGGAAAACATTGTAAATAATAATCCTGTAAATAGTGAAACTGTAAATAGTGAAATTGTACATGGTAAAACGGTGAATAGTGAAAACAAAAATATGGGAAGTTTTTCACCAAAGACATTGAGGCGTCGGAGCCGTATAAAACAACCAGATAGATTAGGAATTGATGTTAATTAGAATAAGTTGATTACAAACAAACAAAAAAATATATATAAGGGAAGAGGTGTTATATATTAGCATTTATTTATATCCACTCTGTATACACACACTTGTGAGAGTGCCCAACATAAAAAACCTTGTTTTTATGTAGCGGTCGATATCGAGCGTACCGGCCTGTATCGGGCAGTATTGAATAAATGATCTTCAAGTTAAGAGTACTTTTATTGATTCGACTATTGTTTATAGTAACAAATAGTACAGTCACGAAGAAGGACAGTTACCCTCTCCACTGAAGAGTGGATATTGGCAAGTAGAACTGGCTCAGGAAGATCGAGAAAAGACTGCTTTTACCATCGGCTCAGGATTATGGCAGTTCACCGTTATGCCATTCGGGCTCTGTAATGCTCCCGCCACATTCGAAAGATTGATGGAGACAGTGCTGAAGGGACTCTCATGGAACACGTGTCTAGTTTATCTCGACGACATAATTGTGGTCGGCAGATCGTTCGAGGACCACGTGAAAAACTTGGAGGAAGTATTCCTGCGACTGAGGAACTCCGGATTGAAGCTGAGCCCTAAGAAATGCCATCTGTTCCAAAAAGAAGTACGATACCTCGGCCACGTTGTCTCTGGGGAAGGAGTAGCAGTGGATGACCAGAAGATCAAAGCTGTTAAGGATTGGCCCATCCCAAAAGACATTCACCAACTTCGAAGTTTCCTTGGTTTATGCACATACTATCGCCGATATGTGCTGGGATTCGCCAACATCGCTAAACCACTGACCAAGCTCACGGAAGGCCAAACAAAGTTCCAGTGGTCCGAAGAATGTCAAGACTCATTCAGGAAGCTGAAAGGAGCTTTGATCAACGCACCTATACTGAGCTATCCCCTACCCAAAGGGAAATTCATTTTGGATACGGACGCCAGCAACGTGGGACTTGGAGCTGTCCTATCTCAGATCCAGGAGGGACAGGAGAAGGTCATTGGTTATTTCAGCAAGACGCTTAGCAAACCAGAGCGCAATTACTGTGTCACCAGGCGAGAGCTGTTAGCTGTTGTAAAGGGAATGGAACACTTCTACAAGTACGTGTATGGAAGAAGATTCCTGTTGAGAACTGACCATGCAGCTCTCAAATGGCTCTTACAGTTAAAAAATCCTGAGGGTCAAGTAGCACGTTGGATCGAGAGACTCCAAGAATTCGATTTCGAGATCGAACATCGAGCCGGAACTAGCCATAAGAATGCAGATGCCTTGTCGCGAAGACCATGTCCAGATGATTGCTCACATTGCCGACGAGCAGAAGAGAAAGAAGCAACACTTTGTAGAACCGCGGCAATGGATGACAACTGGAATGACAGCAAGATCCAGAAAGACCAAGAGAGAGACCCCGACCTTGGCTTAGTCGTCAGCTGGAAGAAGGGCAATCGAAGACCATCATGGCAGGAAGTCGCAGGTTACTCGCCGGCTGTTAAGTCCTATTGAGCACAATGGAACTCTCTTATTCTGGACAATGGGATCCTGAAACGTGTGTTGGAGGCCGATATTGGTGGGGAAGACAGACGCCAAATAATTGTTCCCAGGAACAGAAGAGAGGAAGTGCTGCGGGAAATCCATGATGGAGTCGCCGGAGGACATCTGGGAGTGACGAAGACCCTGCAGAAAGTGAGGCAACGGTTTTACTGGGCCAATTGTCAAGCTGACGTCCAGGACTGGTGCAGGAAGTGCGCTGTATGCGCTGCTAGCAATGGACCTCGAATACGCCCCAAGGCCCCGATGCGTCAGTACAACGTAGGCAGCCCGTTCGAGAGAATCGCCATTGACATCGCCGGCCCGTTTCCCGTATCCGACCACGGGAATAAATACATCCTTGTGGCAATGGACTACTTCAGTAAGTGGGCGGAAGCCTATGCCCTGCCCAACCAGGAAGCCATCACCGTCGCCGACGTCTTGGTGAAAGAGTGGATATGTCGATTCGGTATTCCAATGGAGCTGCACTCGGATCAAGGCAGAAATTTCGAATCCAACCTTTTCCAAGAAATATGTCTACTGCTGAACATCCGCAAGACAAGAACCACGGCCCTACATCCGCAGTCCGATGGAATGGTGGAACGGATGAACAGGACGATCAACCGCCACTTGTCCAAGGTTGTCTCTGACCATCAAAGAGACTGGGACCAGTATCTTCATTTGTTCCTGATGGCCTATCGATCCGCAGTACACGAGTCAACCGGTCAACCGTAAAAAAAATTTATTACGGCTTTTTAACTTAAATATCTTATTAACTATTAAAAATACGTCTAAAACCTTCAAAGTCTTTTTTATTCTCCCTTAATCAATAAACAACTTGAGTTCAAATCAGAAGCTTTAACTCTATTATTTGATGAATAATGAATTAAAATATGTGGGCAAAAATTTTTTTTGGGAGCTTTTTATAAGTATTGTATTAACTAAAAGTAAATGCGACATAATTTAGCTTCTGTTTTGAGCTCAATTTGTTCATGACTAACGGAGAATAAAAAAGACTTGAAAGGTTCAGTCGTATTTTTAATAGTTAATAAGATATTTAAGTTAAAAAGCCGTAATAAATTTTTTTTGGAGAAAAGTTTATAAATAATTAGAAAAAAGTTAATAAATACTAGAGTTAGAGCTTCGATTTAAAGCTCTATTTGTTAATTGCTGAACGGAGAATAAGTGTTCTTGCCGTATCGTCAATAGTTTATAAAAATGACGAAAAACTGAAAGAACACAAGTCAAAGTGCACGAAAATATTAAAAATTATATAAAAAATGGAAAACAAAATTTTTTTATAACAACATGGTTGATTTCAGTATTTTTTTAAGTATTTCAAAAACAATATAACCGAAAAATTCATTTGTTTATAACAAATTGTTTATTTAATAAACAAATAAAAAGTAAAAAAAAATATTTTTTTCATAATATTAGAGAGCAATATAAATAATGACTAAAAAAACGGTTCCTCAATATTAATAGCAACAAAAAAAAATGGTAATTAACAAAGGCGTTTTTTACCATTTTTTTTTCTTCTTCTTAAAAATCATTATTTTTTTTATGGATTAGATTGCCAAAAATTTCTTTTTAAATCTTATAAACAATGCATTTGTTCATAACAATTTTTTAAACAACTTGCGTTAAAATAAAATAAAATGTTTTTAGCAATGAGAAAACAGATTAATAGGGTGATTTGTTGAAAATATAAACAGGATGTTCATAAAATCAGATGTGGAATCATCTGCGACTGAAAGATAAACTTTAGTCACTATCTTCCATCGTCAAGATTAAGACTGGAATAGAAAATCAAATAACTATCTGAATGAAAATGCAAATTTTCAATTTCAGATTTTTTCTTTTGAGTTAGGGCCTTTTCAGAATATCTATCAGATGTAGTTCAATGTCCAGCGTGGCTTTAGCCGGGGAAGTAGTTGTTTTCTGTTAGACATTCACAAAAAATAACTTTATTTTAATCGTGGATTTTTCAATTCACAGAAAAATCCTTCTATCAATATTCAATTGAGAATGTTTCCCTTTTCAACAGATTAATAGGGATAATTGCAAATAAAAAAATCTTCAATTGTTTTATTTACATTTTTTTATGCCTTTGATTGTTACTAAAAAAGTGAAAAATCAAAATTTCTTGATTTTTCCAACGGGGATCTTTTCTAAAGCCATTAAGGAACAGCTCCAAGGAGTAAAAAAATCCAGGTTTTTAGTTTAACAATTATAAGGGTTTTTATAATAACTTTCAACAAGTAAAATTTTCTAATTAACAAAGGCATAATTGATTAAAAAATAGAGGTAAAAATTGTTTGCCGACGGATTATTGTACATTGATATGTCTAGATAATACCTAAAATGTTATTCCTTAATATTAGTATTTACTCGGTTAAAATATTTTTTTTTGTTCAGGTGTCAGGTGCGCACGGGAGCTAAGCCGCGCGTTTTCTGCTTTTTTTTCGCCGCTAAATTAAAATTATAAATATTGGTTTAGGAAATGTTCTGCTCTTTGAGGATCTTTTTTCAAATTTCGGATATCTCGAATAGTTTTTGAGATATTTGCAAAAAACCTCACAAACTTTTTTTTGTTTAATTAATTGTTTATAACTTTTGCAATTTGTTTCTCCAGATATTGGTTCCGAACTGAGATTTTCTTAATGCATTTTCGATCATAATTTTCGGTTGGCTCTTGTGAACCAGACTATATGGTTGAAGTAGAAACAGCGGGTTGAAAAAATAGAAACATAAATTTCAGCTGGAGATTTGAGAAATCAATTCTTTATAATATTAGAACAGAATATAACGCCGAATAAACCTGGTGTACTAACGGTTTTCAAGAAATTATACGAAAATGTAACTTAAATTTATTCCAATCAATAGAGATATTGACCTAGCAAAAATTGCAAAACAGCTAATTTCTGGATTTAGGAATTCGAAAGTATGAAGTATCCATTAAGCAAAAAATAAAAATAAAATATCCGAATTTTTCATATTTTGAGCTACAACTCGAGAAGTATTGGAGATATGGATAAATGTTGTAGCTCGTTATTTTTTCTAGAAAAATGTTTCCATAAATTTTGCGATAAATAATAATAGTATATTATTCAACGAGCGAGAAATGTGGCCATTACTCGTGAGAATGAAGTTTGGCTATTTCTCGCGAGCAGAATACTATACTTTTTCTGTGACTTATATCAGGACTATTTGAAAATAAGATTCATTTGTGAAGGCATTCCTGAAAGAGTGTAATTCATTTAATTGCATAATATTAAGTGTTTATTGAATGAAAAATCTATAATTATATTTCGAAAAATTTCATAACATAAACAAAATCATTTTTTGTTAATGAAATCAATAGTAAAATTGGAACAGTTGGAAATCATAACTGAAGGTATCGAGGATTCTATATCCAAATTCACATTTCCATTTTTCATTTCCGAAGAGTTCTGTGCAATAAATGTTTGTAAGATGTTGCTGGTACTGGTAGACGGTTTCATTGAACCCAAGATCTTTTCTGCAGTATTCATTTTATTTTTCATCGAATCATCTATGTATCCTTCCGCCACAGATGTTGACTTCCACCCTCCATGCCTCTTCAAAGAAGTGATGTCTCCACCCGCATCCACTAGCAGGGTGGCAGATGATCTACGAAAGGTATGCCCAGTATATAGTTCTGGATTTGGAAGTTTCAAAAATGTTGCGATTTGTTTTCCCATGGCTCCGAAGTTATTTATTCCAATTCTTTGGTAGGTGCATTTACCTTTCTGATAATTAAAAAAAATGAATCTGTTAATATATTACTCGGTCGTAGCGTGATATATTTAATACAAATATGGCGAAACGGCTCAGTTATGGTGAACTTCCGAACAATTTTCGTTTTGGTGTTTGGTATGGTGACTAACATAGCCGATCCAAGACCTTCCAAGTCCCCTATTTTCATAGAGTGCGTTTCATTCGCACGACAGGCATGATTCCCATGATCAGTGCAACCAAAAAAAAAGATACATAAAAAATATTTCCAATTTTCGTTATTTTATTCAATTTCAAACAGTTTGTTAATTGTTGAATCAGTGGTTGGAAAAAAAAACCCTCACCGGCAACGGCGTGATTCGAACTCAAACTTGCAAATTAAAGTGATATGAAGCTATTCAAGTTCCTAACTAGGTTCTCTCATTTTGTTAAGTGAACCTTTGAAAAAATATCAATTTCTTACCTTTGTCGCAAGATATATTTCGTGTAATAATGATGAAGTCTCCTAGAGTAAAACACTCCGGAAGCAAAATACCTCTCCATTCGGATTTCCGGGCGAGAGGTACTCGAGGGGACTCAACATTAAAGATTAATTTTTGCAACATCCGCGGACTCAACAAGAACATCAATGACGTCCACCATCACCTACAGACGAAAAAACCGGATATTCTGGCTCTAACAGAAACACAAGTAAACTCGTCCACCAACAAGGTCCATATGCTTTGTCCTGGTTACGAACTCCATTCTCGATTCAGGTTCAAAGGTGGAGTCTGCCTTTACGCTAAGGCTAACCTTTCATGCCAGCGTGAAGAGAGTTTGGAACCGAAAGACTTTGATGTGATGTGGTTCAAGCTATCTGATACCAAACTGACTAAGTTCCTCTGCTGCCTTTACCTATCACCTAATGAACCTTCATATAACGACCTCTTTGAGTTTTTATCACTCAAACTGGACTACATTCAGGAGAACCATCCAACAGCTGAAACCATAATCATGGGAGACTTTAATGTACATAACGCTGCCTGGCTCAAATTCTCTAACAAAACAGATGATGCGGGTCGTCAAGCCGAGGCCTTCGCCATCACTCATGGTCTAGAACAACTGGTCGAGCTACCAACCCGCATCCCTGATGTCAACAACCAGTCTGCCAATACACTAGATCTTTTCCTCACCACCAATCCTGACCAGTATAGAATAGAAGTTTGTGCCCCACTTGGAAACTCTGATCACACCCTCATCTCCACAACATGCTCTTTCCATTTACCATCGAGCTGCACAATACCACCCCGTCTCATGTGGCATTACAATTCGGCCGACTGGGAAGGTCTTCGTATGTTTTTCTCAGCGTTTCCATGGAAGAGAGTTTGTTTCTCTTCAGTAGATCCAACACGATGTGCTGAGACAATTTCTGAAATCATCATGTTGGGGATGCAAACCTACATACCGAATACCGAAAGAAGAACATCATCCGATAAGACCTGGTTTAACAGAAACTGCTCTAGAGCTGTGGCTTCCAAACAGGCAGCATACCATCGATGGCTAAAAAATCCGGGCCCTGAGACCAGAGCAGCATATGTCGAGGCTAGAGGCATATGCAAAAAGACAATAGAATGCTCAAAAGATGCCCACAATGCCAAAATAAGATCAAAACTTGCTGAATGTCCTAACAGATCCCGTTCATTTTGGTCTTTCGCCAAAGCTGTGAGAATAAACTTCACTTCCAGCTCATTTCCTCCTCTAACCAAAGAAGATGGAACACTAGCAACGACTGCCCAGGAAAAAGCCAATATCTTTGCGCACCTATTTGCTGGAAATTCCACTCTGGATTCATCGGGAAAACAACCCCCTATTGACAGTCACATGCCCGAGATCACCTTTCGCCAACATACTATCAGGAAGATTTTGCTGGGTCTCAACACCAACAAAGCCTGTGGATCTGACGGAATCCCGCCGATTGTTCTCAAGAAATGTGCCCCCGAACTAACACCTGTTCTTTGCAAGTTGTTCAACCACTCTTACAATTTGGGGGTATTTCCGTCCAACTGGAAAATTGCAAGAGTCCCTAAAAAAGGCAAAAAGGCCCTACCTAGCAACTACAGACCTATCGCACTGCTATCTATTATTTCAAAGGTCATGGAAAAAGCCATCAACATCGAGCTCATGAAATATCTGGAAGGGAATTGCCATCAGAGATCAACTGGTGACCTGCTCGCTTACGTCTCACATATATGGCAGCTATCTATTGAAAAGTATGGAGAAACTTTAGCTGTGGCATTAGATATATCCAAGGCGTTCGATCGAGTTTGGCACCAGGGACTCCTCGCCAAGCTTCCGTCTTATGGCTTGCCCCCTCAGCTGTGTTCTCTGCTTGCTAGTTTTCTCTCAAACAGGTCTCTCCATGTAGTGGTCGATGGAGTTTCATCTGACACTCTACTCATAAATGCTGGTGTTCCGCAAGGATCTATTCTCGCACCAACACGATTTCTACTTCACATCAACGACCTGTTGAAAGCAACTTCATGTCCAGTACACAGCTTTGCCGATGATAGTACCCTCCATACCGCTTTCTCTTCCAGGGCCCCTATATCAGCCCGTGAAACCAGAAATGAACGAGGAAGAAATGTTAATAATATAAATATGGACTTAGCAACAATTCTCGAGTGGGGATCTAATAACTTGGTAGAATTCAATGCAAACAAAACACAAGCATGTCTTTTCTCTAAAAAGCCGATCTCACTGTGCCTAACATAACTTTGTCAGGAGTAACCATACCACTGAAGTCATCCATATCGATGCTTGGTATTACTATCAGCAATAACCTTTCCTGGGAAAATCACGTGAGGTCCATTGCCAAAAGTGCATCCCAAAAACTTGGTTTTTTGTTTCGTGCCAAGAGCTATTTCACCCCCACTCAGCTGCTTATGATCTATAAGGCACAGATCCGACCTGTCCTGGAATACTGTTCCCATATTTGGAGCGCGGCACCTAAACATATCCTGAGGCTATTGGATTCTGTCCAAAAAAGGGCAATTCGTCTCGTCGGTGATGCCTCGCTCACAAACTCGCTCACTTGTCTGGAACACCGTAGAAAAGTTGGCGATTTGTCTCTATTTTATAGATATTTTCATGGGCGATGCTCTTCTGAAATATCAACAATCGTTCCTGCTTTGGCAGTCTCTTCGAAACTAACTCGTCAAGTTCAGTCATCACACCCCTTCGTGGTCACTTTGGAGACCTGCAGAACATCACTTTCCAAAGACTCGTTCATCCAACGAACAGCGAGGCTTTGGAACTCATTGCCTAGGGAGGTGTTCCCCGAGGCATACAACCTCCAGAAATTTAAGAAGAACACCAACTCCTACCTTCTTTCCCTTGGTTCCCACGATGTTCTCTGAACATTACAGGATATCCCTTTTCGTGAGAACCAGAACATAAAAAAAAAAGGTGCTTTGTTTATGAATGAATTTATTTCATCTAGGGTGAATGTTTGAGCCTTTCTCGGTATATAACCATCGGATTTGCGTTTCAAAAACGTAATTTTGAATAACGTTCTATGTTGACGTGGTGGTTAATTAGAATGGTACTTCTTAACATTGAATATTGTGTCCAAAGCGAGGACGATTTATATTTTTCAGCTAATTGGGAAAAATATGCTAGAAGTACATTTTCCGGAAACGAATTCACATTATTTTTCTTTCGCCAATCCATGAAAATTGCATATATCGTCTAATATTTTTTTCTGAATTTATTTGGTAATAGATTTGAAGACGTCAATTCAATGATTATGACGTTTGAGAATGAGTTTGAAGTTGTTAAATTCTCAAGGCATACTTGCGAATGGAAACAATTCAAACACAACTGTACAGTAATGAATATGCTCATCTGTGATTGGCTTCAAAGTGTTGAGAAATGAATCTGGTTCAACTGTGATTGGTTCGAACCTGTTGAGTAATGGATCATTACCTACTCGGGGACGAAACTAGAGTTCATTACTTATCAAGAAATGGTCATATAAATGACGCTTTTTTCAATAGTCATAGAAAAAAGAGATTTTCCAATTGCGCGGGAACGAAAAATGGCCCCAATTTTTATATAACCGGACTAGTCAGTCGATGTTCCTCGCTACTAAGAGTTGCCTAAAAACACGCCAAAGCACATGAAATGTAGAATGTTCAACCAGATTACTCTCGGTTTTGTTGGAATAAACTATTTTGACATGTAATTCAGGGTTTTTTTTCTTGATAAAGAGTAACCTTAAATTTGGTTGTACATTCGATGATTTAATCAACAACGCCCCTTATAGAAAAATAATCGACTGGTTTATAAGTACATTGAAATATGTGAGAGAGTGAGAAAGTTTTTAATGTACTTTTGTACGCTTTCAAGCTAGCAAGTACACATACGTTCTCAACTACATATCACACTATTCATACTCAAAACAGTTTGATCAATAAACCGGCCTCCAATTACAATAATGATGTGGTGGCACTTGCATATGACGATGGACCACCTTGTATATGTGCCGCAGTCGAATCATTAATCATAAAGTCTAGATACACCTTTTCCGATAGGATGATTAATACCACCCTGTAGACTAATAAAAGTTGTAATAAAACAGGGAGACTGGGAAAAGAATATAAACAACGTCGATGTCGGGCAATGAATGCCAGAATGTTGATATTGTGAAGCCAATAATACGTTTTTATAGTCGATAAGGAGTCAAATTCTTTCAACACATGACAGAAATTGGAGTTACGGGGTGGCATCATAACTGGAAATGTAACAACAGCTTTGAGGATAGTCTGAATGATACTCAATTTCAAGCTTAATAAAGATACTGGATACAATCCAGAAAGACCTGAGTCTGGAGGCTGGGCGAAGTTTATGGTTGTAATTTAGGTACCGTAATTTTTAAAGTGAGCCAAAACTTTAAAAATTCAAAGAATGTCTACGATGAATTTGGAAAAATAAATGATATTTTTATATACCAAAATATTGATCTTTGACGACTCTTTCAAATCAGCTATGTCAAATTATCATTACAGACCAAGAGCCCGTGTCACTTCAAAAACGTATCATAAGTTTACGCACATTGAATACGGGAACTTGTGTTATCGATGACGACAATGCTACAGACATTTCCGCCATGCAGTTATTCTGGGGATGCTGAACTGTTAAAAAGAAGGTGAAAAATATTGAGAGTTCACGACTGAGGGTAGTAAAAACAAAAGTTCACAATAAAATAAAGCGATACTTGTCAATTGCAGTCGTCGTTCACCTACTGTAACGTTCAAAATATGTCAATAGAACGGGCTCGGAAAAATCTGATTAACCGACGAAATCAAAAAGGAGGAGGTTTTCTAGTCGACGCGTATATATATATATATATATATATATTATGTATGATCATGCATAACTTTTTACAGAAGAGTCCGATTCCGATGATTCTTTTTTCACTGGATAGGGTGTACTTCGAAGTTGGTCCCTTTGAATTTGAAAAGGAAAATCCACCCCTAAGGGTAGCAAAATGCAGGATATTGATTGTTCACCCTCTGAATTTTGGTCCGTTAACCGATTCTATAAGGCATAACTTTGTACTGGGTTTTCCCATTTGGATGTTTTTTTTTATTAGATAGGGTACACCTCATAGTTGATCATATTCGAATTTGGAATGAATTCCTCCACATCTATGGGTAGAAAAATAGGGGATGATTGATTTTTCACTTGTGAACATTGGCACACATATGTAGTTGACATTGACAGATCGCTATTGTCATTATTTTTGTTCTCCAACATCCCTCACAATAATTACATTCTATAAGGATGGGATATACAAAGTGATGAAATAAACCAAATAGAACTATCAAAAATTTTAATATCGTGATCCCCAAATTTTTAAAAAAAATTTGGTTAAATGGAGTGAAACCTACTTTTTCATGAAAAAATCACAGCTAAAAGTTTTAAAATGGCGGCTGAGCGCCATCTTCAATAATTTTTTCAAATGGAACATCCCATATATTATTCCATTTTCGAAATCTGCTCATAATTCTCAACAGTTTTCTCTAATACACTTTACTCCTAAATTTAATTGTTTTCGAAATATTAACGTTTGAAAGGTGACATTTTGGTCATTTCAAACCCAACCAAAAACATTAATGTTGCTTCAAATCATGTTTGCATTGGAAAAAATCGTTGCCGCGATAACATCTTGTTTACTGTCAAACTGAACTGCTAACTGTCGAATAGTCCGTTGAGCGCTTAAATCCTTTTATGAAAAGTGTAATCATGGCTCGTAGTTTAGACGATAAATTTGAAGCAGTTTTGATATTTGGAGAAGCTGGAAGAAATTATCACCTAGCAGTCCGTATATTTAATGATAGATTTCCCGAGAATCCTATTTCGAGGACATATTTGCGCAAACTTTCAAATAAGCTCCAAGCAACTGGTACGCTGAAAGATGCTCCAAGATCAGGAAGACCGCCTCTTTCAGAAGAAAAAAAGGTAGAAATTGTTGCTGAAATGGTGAAAACGTCTGCAGTTGCTGAATCCTGTGGAGTAAGTTCAAAAAGTGTCCAAAGAGCCCTAAAAAAAGGAAAGTTTCATCCCTATAAAATGAAAATTATGCATGCTCTCACGGAGGATGATACGTACCGGAGGGTTGAATTTTGTGGTAAACAAGAACAATTGAAGGAGAACGGGGCTTCCTAAAAAGTGTATGTTTCGCAGACGAATGCGCGTTTTTTCTTATTGGAAAAGTCAACAAACAGAATGTACGATACTGGAGCGATACTAATCCGCATATTTTTAGAGAGGGACATACCCAGTTTCCTGGAAAGGTGAATGTTTGGGCGGGTATTTCGGGCAATCGCGTTGTTGGACCGATTTTCAACAGAGGCAGTCTTACAGGAGTTTTTTACAGAAATCTTTTAGAAACTGAAATTGAACCTCGAATAAGACAAATTGTACTAAACAATCAGGAAGAGTTTGAAAATCGTGAAATCATATTTCAGCAGGATGGGGCATCTCCCCATTTCGATCGCATGGCTAGAGAGTTCCTCGATACAAACTTTCCTGGGCGACGGATATGTCGCAGAGGAAGTACAGAATGGCCTGCAAGATCTCCGGATCTCACACCTCTAGATTTTTTCCTTTGGGGGTATCTGAAGTCAAAAATCCTCGTCACTGAATGCCAAACAATAGAAGAGTTGGAACGCAGAATAATAGATACATGTGAAGAAATAGATGAACAGACTTTCATCAGCGTGAGAGAAGCTATTTATAATAGGGCACTTTATTGTCAAGATTTAGGAGGGGGCCACATTGAACACTTGATGAAATAATTGTTGGGGTTAAATAAAAGTGTTATTCAAAAATAAATTATAATTTTTTAGCTAACTAATTTGTTTTGATTGTGAATTTACAGAACACATTCGTAGGCTTCGAGATTTTCCGGTAAGCGGTACTGTTTATGCTTAATAAACTCTCTTTACGCCCTTTATTAGTCGAATTCATTAAGAGATTTAACTACAAATTAATAATAACGTTTAGTTAGCAAAATATTTCACCGGAAGAGACCAAAATCCATTTTTTTAAACCGGTTTTAAAAAAAGTGTATAAGAGAAAAATGTTGAGAATTATGAGCAGATTTCGAAAATGGAATAATATACGGGGAGTTCTATTTAAAAAAATTATTGAAGATGGCGCTCAGTCGCCATTTTAAAACTTTTAGCTGTGATTTTTCAGGAAAAAGTAGGTTTTTATCTCCTATTCAAGCCCTCCAAATTCCGTTGCGATATACCAGGTGGTTCAAAAATTAGTAGGGGGGGAACGGACTTTAGACGAGCACTGTAACAATAAATAGTTAAAGTAGATAATCATATTATTTAACTGTTAATAATAATAATAATAATGTTTATTTTGAAAAATGCTACAATTATGTGTAAAAAAAACAATTACAACATGTAATAAAATGACGTCACACACAATGATATTTCAAAACTGATGTTTTAAAAAATCCTCAACACAATAGGGTTCTAGATCTACAAGTATCTTTTTGATATTTTTCTTAAATTGATTGCTACTAGCAGAACGTCTTACAAGTACTGGTAACTTAAAAAAAAATGTCATTGCTATATAATATGGAGATGTTTCAGTAAGTCTTAATGTATGATATGGATAAATGAAGTCGTGCCTCCTAGTGTTATATTCGTATTCTGTGGCATTTAGATTAAAAAGTTCTCAATTTTTAAACAAATACATCAAACATTCAAAAATGTACAGAGCATAAACAGTCATGATGTTATTATTCTTAAAAACTGTTCAACAAGAGTCATTATAATGTTTGCAATTGATTATTCTCATTACTCTTTTTTGAATAACAAATATTCTATTTGTGTACTTATTGGATCCCCAAAAAATTATTCCGTATCTCATGACAGATTCAAAATTTGCAAAATAAAGAGATAAGGTGGGTAAGTAAGTATTTTGGAAGCAATAAAACATTAAGTAGATAGTAATTAGTAGATTTCAGCAACAAAAAATTGAAAAATAAAAACTTTTTAACAAAAAATAAAACCGACGAAAACAGAATCTGAATAGTAAAACATAAACATTCTTATAAATAACTAATCTCCTAAACGAATGTATGTATGTAACTAATTTTGAGTCGGCGCCAAACAAACTAGCAATTGAATTAAGTAAATCGTGAAATGATGGCAGCACGATGCGCGGTGGCGTTGTGATATTTTTTTTTTCAAGAAATTCTATGATCTCCGTTGTTTGTTTGGCGCTGACCCAAAATTAGTTACGTACATTATTTTAGGAGATTAGTTATTAATAAGAATGTTTATATTATACTTTTCAGATTCTGTTTTCGTCGGTTTCATTTTTTGTTAAAAAGTTTTTATTGTGGTATATTTAAAAAACTTGACGTGATAAAAATACGTTTTATATATTTTCGTTATGAGGTAAAAACAACATATATTTTTATGTAAACTAGTGTTATTTGTCTTTGACGTACCCTATATATCCCAATAAGGACGATCGTGCCAATGGAAATATATCCATAGGTTGGCCTGATCTAAAAAATATCAAGAATTCAGAACATTTGACAGGAATCCATTTTCCAATTCGCATTTTACTAATTTTCGGCTCACTTGTGGTAATATCAAACGATTATGTAAAACTATTTTCGTGCGATGCAACAACAAAACAATGGTTTTTCAAAGGAAACTCATCAAATGCTTTTAGTAAGTTATTTCTGAGGTAATAAACAATTTCATTATTTTGTTCATTTCCTCTGCCCACTCTTCATGTATTTACAAAACTTTGGTTGATAAACATGAAAATATTAAATTTCACCAATCACCGGTGAAGTAAAATTAGAAAATAAATTAAAAGAATTATTGAATAATTCGTGAGCTCAATTGCGTGTTGTTTATTTTCCGATAGAAATATTAGAACCTTACTGTATTTTTATCGGTAAATTAGCTCAAGAACAAATTTGTGGCGGTGGATAACCTACCGAATGATCAGTGAGAAAACATGTAGACAAATGATTAGTAATATTTCTTCCGCGAAAGAAGCGAGAAATTCTCAACCATTAACAACAAAATAAATAGTATTGAAAGTTGCAAATCAACTTCAATGTACCATATTTTCATACAAGGCATATGGGGACTCCAAAAGTTAGAACAAATATATTATTCAAAGCTCCAATTTATGGAATATCAGACTATTGCGATATTAATTTTGCCTCTGTTGCTGAATAGTGGGATAAGCTAGAATATTAGGTTTATTTTTGATTTCTTATGTTTTCAGTCTCGGAATATTGATTTATTTTATTTTCTTCTGATTTTTGTAATATTTTCATTCATTGTGTCCTGTAAAGGTAAGTAAACTTAGAATAAGTCGTTATTGTGGTATGTTTCCAAGTTGAATAGTACATATTATGGTTAGTAAGAGCTTGGAGGTCAAAATAGAGTCCGCCGGCGTATTGTAGATGAATGATATTGACTAATTAAAATACGAGTATCAAAACAAGCTTTCATATATTTTTAAGATTATTAGAAAAGTAAAAACACCATGATACTACCAGGCCTCAAGCTTCTGCAGAAGGAAGGAACAGTCATATATGCCCGAAAAGGAATAATAGAACGTGAGAGGAACGATTTGAAAGACTTGTCAGTAGATGGGATATTAGAATGTGCAGCAGGTGAAATCATTGTAAGTAGTGTAAAAATGTGTATAGTCCTCCGGGAAATTCAGATGTACTCATTGATAAACTGAAAAAGGTATTAGACATTTTAATTCAAAATAAAAATTGTAAGATAGCTAAAGCAGGAAATTTTAACATCAAAAACGGGCATTGACAACATTTCAAAAAAAAAAACATCGCAGGTGATACATTCAATGATTTCTGATCACACAGCTCAAAAATTGGATATACATTATGTAGAAGTAAAGAATATAAATGTTTTCTCAACAAAACGCTATCACACCCAATAAAACACACCAAACTTTGTTGATAGTTTGAAAACGCCAGTTGGACGGAAGTGTATAGTATTGCAATACATCTAAGAGATTCATTATACACCGATAAGGCTGATCTCCAGCAGAGACGTACTCGATACAATGAAATTTTCACACAAGATGATATCTTCAATTGGCGTCCTATCCTGATTATTTTAAGAAAATTAGTTTATAACATAATCCAAACAATAGAAAAAGGTTAAAAATCAATCAAATTAGTCATATTACGTGGACAAATTTCAATTCGCACATGAAAGTGTAATATACGAGATTACTCAAGTATTTTTAAATCCGTACCTGGGGTCCCTAGACCCTTTGCTATATAATATCACACCCCGAGCAATAGGCCATTATTAGATAATGGGATTAGCATTTATAATGAGTCTCTTAGATCTTTGGCAAGAGTATTATACAACCTCGAACAAAGTAAAGTCGACGAGCAATGGGAAGTTTTCATGAATATATTCCTAAAATTCTTCGATGACTCTTTTCCTAAAAATAGAGTCCTGGTAAGAAATAAAAAACACAAAAAATTTTAATATGCGAATGACATGAAAGAATGCAAAAATCAATTAGATAATCTATATGTGTGCAGATCCTAGATATAAAGAGGAATAGTGAAGAATAAAAAAAGAATATAATAACAAACTAAAACTTTTAAGATCAAATAGGTACCGATCACAAGTCACAAATTTAGATAACGAATCCAAGGCAGTATAGGGGGTAATACAATATATCCAAGGGAATTATACAGGTTGTTGGAGATGCAAACAAAATAGCGAATGAATACAATGAGTATCTCTTTAGAATGGTGAAGCAGGTGGTAAAAGATCAACAAAACACTTCTGGAGATAACATAAAGCTTAGTGAAAAATCTATATTTTCAACACCGGTTGTCACAAAGAAATCCTTGATTTGGTAAAAAAGATGTAAAATAAAATGAGTAGTGGGGTAGATGAGATTCCTACTAAAATTATTAAACAGTGCATAAATAATATCATTCAGCCATAAATTTACATAATAAATAATTCCTTGAAATATGGTGTTTTTCCTGGAAAACTAAAGATAGCTCTAGTTCATAAAAAGGTGACCTTGCGAAATTTGAAAATTTCAGAGCAATTAGTTTATCACCATCATTTGCAAAAATATTCAAAACAGATTCCTTAGCATTTCTCAGCATGGATATCAAAAAAGCCAATCAACACAAATTGCAGTATTCTAGTTCATTCAGTATACAGGGTGTAACATAAGTACGTTAAAATATTCAAGTGACGTATTCCTGAGACAATTTTAAGAAAAAAAGTCTATATATTCTTGTGTCCGGAAATGCTTCTTTTCGGAGATATAGGGTGTTGAAATTGAATTTTTTTGTTCGCTTTTTAAAAATAACTTTTGCAAAAAAAAGTTATTTGCACGAAATTTGGTACCCGGGGTTTTTTTGACGTTGGAAATCATAATTTTGTATTAATTTTCATGTAACATTTAGAGGGCGCTGCGTACGCTGTCATTATTTATTTCAAATTTTTGACAGTAAACTTTTGGTACTTTTCATGAAAAAACCTTATTCCCACACCTTTTTCAAGTAAAAAAGGTACACTTCCTCAACAACGCTGGAGGTGATCGTTTTCGAGATATTTACAATTTTCTATATCGATGCATGTTACTTAGCTCCTAAAGACTTTCCAAGTATTACCACCGAAGCAATTGAAGCACTGACAAAGGCAAAGCAGTGGTTTGGAAAAAAAAATCTGACACTAAATGAGAATAAGACTAGCGCCATCCTGTTCAAAATAAACCATGTACGTTTTGAAACACCCAAGGAAATAAAACTTCCTAACAGCTCACTACAAATAACAAATGATACCAAATTTCCAAACTTGTATATTGACAGTACACTTTCCTTTGATGGTCATGTTGTCTATATAAGTAAAAAATTAAATGCAGTTGCATACTCCATGAGAGTCATAGGGCAATATGTAGTTCAGAATACAGAAAATTGTAAACCACGCAAATCTTGAATCGGTGATTCGACATGGCATAATATTTTATGGATGTAGTAGAGGTAGTGAAAGAATGTTTACTATACAGAAAGTGCTCTTAGATTAATGATAAAACTGAAACAGAGAGAAAATTCAAATCAAATGGGTTACTTACTCTCACGGGATTATATATATATATATATATATATATATATATATATATATATATATATATATATATATATATATATATATACAGGAGATTCAATCATTTTTCTTCTGGAACAAACATATACAGTGCTTCTCAAAAGTCCCCTCCCCCGTCTTATTTTTGGAACGATTATACATAAACAAGTGAAATTTGGAAACTGAATATTAAAGGTTGTAAACTTCCCTACTAGTGATGATAGATGACGAAATCGTCAAAGATGACGTCACAAGGCCATTGTGGCCAATAATTTTAAATGGAACCCTACGGCAAGCGACACCTCTTTTAAAAGGTATCGAAAAAACCTATTCAATGATATTAATTTTGTTTGTGTTTATGGCAGTTTTGGCAACTCGCTTTTAAAAAACGCAAAGCTGTGATGAATTAAATCAGTTGATACTAAAATTCCAAATTCAAGCTCCGCCTCTGGATAGTTGTCAAATAAGCTGACGTTTTTGTTAGTCTCCCTAATTCGACGTTTTTGTAATTGTCCAAGTTTTTGTACATTTAATAATTTGTGTATTGTTGATCGAACGTTTAACTGTTTTAGCAGCTTTTGGTACTTTTAATATTTTTGTACATTTTAATAATTTGTTAAACTGTTGTGAGCCGAACGTTTAAGTGCTTCAAGAAGCGAAATGGTACGTGCTTTAGGTGATAAAGTAGCAGCGATCCTAATTCTTGGTGAAACTGGACAAAATATTCATGCAGCAGAACGCATTTTTAATGAGAGGTTTCCCGATCGCCCCGTTTCGAGGACTTAATTAAGGGAGCTTCTTCGTAAGTTTGAAACAACGTGTAGTATTAATGATGCGAAACGATCTGGCAGACCACAAATTTCTGATGAGAAAAAAATTGATATACTGGCAGAAGTAATAGTTAATCCTACTTCTTCAACAACTCACGTTGCATCTACCTGTGAAGTCAGTCGAAGTACAGTACACAGGGTGTTGAAAAAAAACAAATTCCATCCATACAAATTAAAAATGGTTCATCAACTCTCCGACGACGACCCAGACCGAAGACTAGAATTTTGTGAAAATATGGAAACTAAAATTAACAAACAGCCAGACTATGTCAAAACAATTTGTTTTAGTGACGAAAGTACTTTCTATCTAAATGGAAATTTAAATACACAGAATGTGAGGTATTGGAGTGACGCAAATCTTCACCTGTTTCGTGAAACACATACCCAATTTCCCCAGAAGGTGAATGTTTGGGCAGGTATCCTGGGAAACCACATCGTTGGGCCTCTTTTTTTAAATACTAATTTAACTGGTGAGGTTTATCTGGAGCTGTTGCAAAACGCAATAGAACCGTTAATCCTTGAAATTTTGGAAGATGAATTCGGCAATGTGGAAATAACATTCCAACAGGATGGTGCTCCTCCACACTATTAGGGTGCAGTAAGACGGTATTTGGATGAGGAGTATCGTGGTAGATGGATTGGACGACGTTCAACGGAATGGCCAGCTCGATCACCGGACCTCACACCTTTTTGTTTTTTCTGTGGGGGTACCTTAAATCGAAGGTTTACGTCACTGAACCTGACAATATTGACGTTTTAAAACAACGTATTGTTGCAGAATGTGAGGCTGTTTCCGCAGACACATTTGCAAAAGTACGAGAAGAGTTTAAAAATAGGATATTTCACTGTTAGGAAGTAAATGGAGGTCACTTCGAGCCATTTCTTCAAGTAGATACTGATTCTTAAATCTGTAATTAATATCATACTGAATGGAATTTAAATTTTAATGTTTACTAATGAGCCATTGAAACTGCCATAAACACAAACAAAATTAGTATCATTGAATAGGTTTTTTCGATACCTTTTAAAAGAGGTGTCGCTTGCCGTAGGGTTCCATTTAAAATTATTGGTCACAATGGCCTTGTGACGTCATCTTTGACGATTTCGTCATCTATCATCACTAGTAGGGAAGTTTACAACCTTTAATATTCAGTTTCCAAATTTCACTTGTTTATGTATAATCGTTCCAAAAATAAGAGGGGGGGGAGGGGACTTTTGAGAAGCACTGTATTTGACTCCTGTAAGTCACAGAGTAACCACAATACCCGTAATTTTTATTATAATTATTATCCAAGACATAGGTAAACCATAACAGAAAAAGGTCCATTTTCAAATTGTATAAAAATGTTCAACAAATTGGCAACTAAAATCAAGCTGATAACATCCAATCATTCAAAAATACTGTGTTTGAACTACTTCTAAGGATATAACCTTACAAAATAGATGATTATTTGAATCACTAAATAATTATATTAGATTCCTAAGCATTTATTACGTTATTTTGTTTAACTGTTGCTTACAGATTTCATGTAGGTATAGTCCATCCAATATCAATTGCAGAAGCTGTTTCTATAGGGAGCAAATAAAAACTCACTTCGCTAACACGAGCGTATATGCGAAGAAACGGAACGAAAAATAATCTGTACTACTTGTATACAGTCTTCGTCGGCACAAAGAGCCCGCTGGTCAACGTGGACTTGAGTGACGGCTGTCTGTTCTACAACCGATTCGTCTGGGCCAATCAAGTCGGACATCAATGCTGGCAGGTGTGTCTATACGATGGGAGGTCATAAATCACGCGTTATATTTGTGTTTTAATAGCTCTGAAAGATTAAAAACCAGTAGCGTATGTGGTCTTGGTGTGTGCCGATCGAAATACGTTTCAGGATATTCTAGTTTTATTATTTATTTATTTATTTATTATTATTTTTCTTTCTTAATGTATTTGTATAAATAAAAGCTTTTCTTTAATTTTTTTTCATTTTTCATTATTTATGAAGTATTTTTAAAATCTTAAAATATCTAAATAAAATTAGTTATCTCCGCCACTGCTCCTCACAGGATTTCGCCGCAAGACTTTTTAATGCTTCTGCAATTGATATTGGGAAAACTATATATACTTTTCTTCAAAATAAAGATTATTATTATTATCATTATTAATTTCAGTATTCACAACAGTTCCGACAAGTCCTAAATCTTGGATTTAGCTTTTGGCGAGATTTCACACACTGGTCATTTATTATAAATGAAACTTGCCAAGTTGAAGATTTAGTAGTAAGCAAGCAACTTTTTATTAGTAATTATAACATGTTATACCTACATTTCTGTAGTAAAGGAAATCGAATATAAATTGGCGCCCACTTAGATCTCAATTCTTTTATCGGCAAAGCTCTACCAAAGAAGATGCCTCTAACAATGTTAGTGATGCCATTCGCGCCGTTCGTGAATCGCAAAAAAAACTAGAAGCGCGTCCCAGTTTACACAACTGTCTGAATAGGTTGAGAGGCCATTTAAATGTAGAACAAATAAAAATCGACATATGTTTTTCTTCAATTCTGATGATTCAATGTTAGTGTTTCGTCAACGATATTTTATTTTTCGAGACGCTTTGTTCTCTAATATGTTTAACGTCAAGAAATGTTGGCACAAATGAGCAAAGTTTCAAAGCGAGCAAAACTTCTGATTGCTGTCTAGTCTCCTATAACCTCCAATCGGTTTGAATCAAAGCTGTCGCGGCCTTTTTGTAGATGAAATTAGAGCCTCAATCGTATAATACGTTTTTACACGCTTTATATTAGCTTCACTTGTATGTTTGTTTGTTTGTTTGTTTGCAACCGACTCCTTTGGGCGCGATTTTGACCCACTTCCAGACGTCCGAATGATTTGAAATTTGGCAGGTGTCATAATTCCGGTGACAATGCATTAAGGAATTTTTGTGTGAAGAAAAAACAAAATGGCGGCTCCAATATGGCGTACGAGTTTTGTGATTATGGTCCGATTCGCTTCAAAATTGGTATCCGAGGGTTTTTGTGGTCGGAGATTATGATTTTTTGTAAAAATTGGAAAATTCAAGATGGCGGCTTTAAAATGGCGGCCGAGTTTTGTGATTTGGTCTATTCAAAATTGGTATGTGGGGGTTTTTGGGGTCGAATATTATGATTCTTTGTAAAAATTGGAAAATTCAAGATGGCGGCCGAGTTTTGTGATTATGGTCTGATTCTATTCAAAATTGGCACGTGGATGTTTTTGAGGTCGAATATTATAATTTGTTTGTGAAAATTGAGAAAATTCAAAATGGCGACTTTAAAATGGCGGCCGAGTTTCATGATTATGGACTGATTCTATTCAAAATTGGTATGTGGGGGTTTTTGGGGTCGAATATTATGATTCTTTTGTGAAAATTGGAAAATTCAAGATAGCGGCTTAAAAATGGCGGCCGAGTTTTGTGATTATGGTATGATTCTATTCAAAATTGGTATGTTAGGGTTTTTGGGGTCGGAGATTATGATTACCTAAATTGATGAGATTATTCCATTTTTTTATTTGCAAACAAATAATGAAAATAATAGTTTAAAAAAAAACTAAAAAAACACGCTTTTATAAATAAACCACACTAAAAATTAGGAAATAAATAATAGTTTGAAAAAACTAAAAAACACGCTTTTATAGAAAACCAGACTAAAAAAATAGAAAATAAGAAAAAAAATTATTTTATTTAAAAAAAAGCGTGGGGTGCATGGTATCAATAATTATATAGTACATTACACACCGTGGCAATACCATGCACCCCACGCTTTTTTTTAAATATTTTTTTTTCTTATTTTCTATTTTTTTAGTCTGGTTTTCTATAAAAGCGTGTTTTTTAGTTTTTTTAAACTATTATTTATTCAATAGGATGTTAAAAATAATACTCTACAAAGATAGGTATTTACATACGGAATATTTTGCTTTTCCGGAAATACTTTCAAGACAACATTCACACTTATTATGATACACACTTGAATATACAAGAAAGATATGCGACGATTATTTAGAAAAGTAAGAATTTATTCACATATTCTAAAAAACGGGCATTGCTTCAATTTATAAGTTGACCAACTTGTAGACACGTTATTTCTGTTTTACAAGGATTGAAACGCTATCTGACGGAAACACTACTAATTATGTATGTTAACTAAACAAAATCTACCTGGTCTCTTCACAAACATTGCGAATTATAGGCATTCAAATATAGTAATCGCAATCAATCGGAAAAACACAAAAACATGATACTCACTGAGCTTTGGAGAATCCATGCTGCCGAAGAAGTTGAAGTCATTGATGTGAAGGTACGCTAAAAACTTTCATGCGGCATTGAAAAATTTGAATTCTATGGCCCCAATCCAAGTCCCAACTCTAAATATACATTTCATCGTGTGCTAGAGACGTTTTTCTAAACAATGAACAATAATACTTTGTCCAAACGTCCAGCAATCAGCCGCGATCGACTTTTTCAAACAAATTCTCGTCGCGGATTTTGACAAATGGTTCGAATCAAGTCGCCGTTGCCTGGCAAATTGTTAGATCGATCGTTGCGTTTTTGAATGCGGGTGAAACGTTCTTCGAAAATCGCGCTGTGTGGATTGCGTGGGGTGAAACAGAGACGCACCTCTCGTTAGCGAGTCGTGCGAAACACTGCATCGCGGTGTGAACGTGAACTCTGGCAGCGTCTTTTTTTTTTTAGCGTGAACCAGCACGCGACGACGGTGTGACGTCATCTATCTGCAGCCTATCGACGGGAAGATTAGGATGATTCGCCCGAGTTTGGAGTGAGACGCAACTAGGGTGGCGGAGAACGTTATTGGGATCGGAAATTATACAGTTCGGCAGACGGAGAGCACCTGTGGGACGTTATGGGGGGTTGGTAGTTGCGTGTCCTTTATTTAATATGTAAGGATATGAGAAAACCGAATATAATGTTACGACCTCTCGTATCTCGTGCCGTTCTTACACTATTGCTCCAGGAGGATTAGACAGAAAGTCGAAATCGATTGCCTTAAAAATCCGGACATCTATAGGACATTTTTTGAATAGACGCGGCCGATACTTGATGAAAATCCATAATTAAAGTAAACTATAAACGCTTCACTACGATTTTACAAATTCGATTTTTGAAACCAGTATGATTAGTTTTACCTGGACTCGGAGCATGGGGAGTTTAACGTGCAGCGCTGCAGTGGCGGAATCGGAAAAACGGATCCAGTCAGTATCACTTATCCCCATTTACTGCCGTGATAAAAAGGTTGTCTACAATGTGCGATAGTTCACATTTTTCGGTCGCAAACGTCAAAATGGCATTTGTATTGTCCCAGATAGCACAAGTACGTCCCATGGACGTCCTTTAAACATTCGCTTCGGATATTGAAGACGTCTAAGGGTGGGTATTATAAAACTATTTCGACAGATAACTAGAAGTTAACTTGTGGATGACGTCACATGTTAAAGTTAACTTCAAAATGTAGCAGTTAACTTTATCGGGTGGAACGGGTGTCGGTTAAAGTTAACTTTGTAGAAAATGGTGGTTTTCGATCGTCGAAAATTCTCCTGCTCCTGTCAATATTGCATATGAGTCATATAACATCAATTTTATTGTTTTGATTTTTCGTTTTCGCAAAATGTTAGCAAACGATATCCACGTTATTTTTGAGGAACTTTTGACCGATGATGAAGAAGATGCTGTGAATATTGTTGAAGCCCCTCGGCGACAAAGGATATTTAGGAATCGGTTAGACCATTTCACCTTGTGGAAGGAAACATAATTTAAAAACCGATTTCGACTATCAAGAGAGTCTGTACGCTTGTTAATGGGGCACATTGAAGCAAATTTACAAAGACCAACTAATAGGTCAGCATTTCTAGTACCTATTTTAATTATTGTAGAATTATACATATTTTTAGGAATCATCCTCTATCGCCAGTAACACAAGTGTTGATTACACTCAGATTTTATGCAACTGGTTCATTCTTGGTAGTTGCTGGAGATTTTGGAGGTATTCACAAGTCAACTGCTAGCAGTGTTATTAGAAAGGTCACAGGGGAAATTGCATTGTTATCCTCTATTTACATGAAAATGCCAGAGACTTTTTGTGTAGTGGTATTCATTCCAAGACTCTAGTGAAGTGGTGTATTTAAATCTTAAGACAATATCATTTGCGAAAACTCTCTTTGAAGGAGATAAATTATGCTCTAAATTGCTTGCAAAAAATCTTTTCAGAGTTTCTGTACAGCTTAGTGAAGTCATCGGGAATTATTTTGAAGAAATGTTACACATTATTATTTGTGAATGTTCGAATTAAAAATAAAACTAACAAAAACAGTTTTTTTATTCCATTTAAAACAAACAAGATGGTGTGAAAATGTGTCCTTATCACCTAGATAATAAATAAATAATGTTTATTCAGGTTCAGATCACAAAAGGTAACAAGAAGGTAATACATAAGCTGAATAAACATGGTAGAAACCACAGAAGCATCACGTTGCTTGTATGAGATAAACATATATAGTCACTCTTTTTCCATACTGTATGAATAATCTTCGGTATGTCGAATAATATCTCTTTTTTTTCTTCTCAACTCTCTTCAAAGGTTCCCTTTTTCACTTTTTTTCTTGGCCACACACACAATAGTCAACATAATATTCACCAGGTAAACCAGAATTTCATTGAATGTCAACAATCACAAGAGATTCGACAAGTTTTAAGTGTACAATGGCTAAAATCATATAAACATTAATGTTTCGAAAAGTAAACAATGTGTCATCACCTAGATATACATGTTGTAGTGATATTCACTGAAATGACTTTTTAAAAATAAACTTTATTTTATACTTTGGTTGCAAAAAATTATTTTAAATATGACAACTATTCGAAGTGCAAAATGGAAGTTTAAGATAGAAGTGACGCTCTTCGGTTCTTGGGATCCTCTTATAGATGCGGTGGTGCTGACTCAGAACTGCGCCTTGTTTATGGCTTCTGGAGCCTAGGTGGATAAATGCTGACTTGGCTTTGTCCTATTTGCTCTTGCAACAATGTTGCAACTGCTTTTGGAATTACTGCGTAGAATGCCTGGATTTTTGGATATAACATACATTTATAGCCACTCTTTTTCCATACTGTATGAATAATTTTCGGTATGTTGAATATATCTCTTATTTTTCTTCTTAACTCTATTTTCTTTCCTCACAACTCTCTATGAAGGTTCTCTTTTTCACTTTTATCTTGCACACAGACGATACAGGAGGATTTTGGGAAGGGACTGGATTCTTCTTCAAGAGCCCATCGTCTGTCTAAAAACTCGCTCAATGGAAAATGATGAAAACCCAGTACAACGGGATCGTTTTGCCAAGAGAAAAATTGTAGGTTACCTTTTTGCCTTCTTCTTCTTTTTATTTAAAAAATGGTACCTTTATAAAACTGACATTTTGAAGCTCAAGTTAACTTGACCGATAAAATTAAAGTTAACTTCAAAACATATTTATAATACCGGCCCTAAGGACGTCTTTTTTCTATACAGCGGACGTCCTATGGATATACGATGTTACAGAACCAGATGTTCATAGGACGTTCGATTCAAGTCCATTTTAGGTCTGAACAGGACTATTTAGGGACCTTCATCGTACGTAGGTTCAAAAGCAGATTTTTCATGCATATTTTGAGCCCCCTCATGTATTTTTTGTTAATTCGCGAAAAAATTGTAGAATATATTTTTTTGGGATTTCATTGCAGTAATCATTTGTTTCGAAAATAGTGACACAAAACAAAAATGTTGGTGTTATAAATAAAATAAATAGCTCATTTGTCTTTCATAACTTTTTGTGAAGAGATATTCATATTCATAAACATATCATTGGTAGATATAAAATGGAAATATGGATCAAAATGTTCTATATTAATCTGCATATATATTAAAACATATTACATTCATGGCAATTATATGTATTTCACATCCATCGATCTCAAAGTCTTTTATTCTGAACAGCATGAAGCCGCTCAGTTGATCTTTTGAGCCCCATTTGAATTGAAGACTCTGTTGATTTGTAATTTGGCGACAATCCTGCTCTATCAGCGGCCCCTTAAACAACAGGACAGTTGGTAAATTCATGAAGGAAAAGTGAACAGAAGGAATTGAATATTTAACTTACCAATTATAATTTTTGACGGAAAAGGTAAAGAAAATGAGATCACCTAGTATCTTCACGAAATTTTTACAGGTGCTTCAAAACATGGTAAAAACAGTATAGCAATCGAAAATTTGGCAAGGAAAATATAATATTAGGAGTTATGGGCCCCCGAAGGTCCATAAAGAGAGGTTATAGGATATCACTTTTGGAAATTATAAACTGATATAAACAATTTCTATTTACACTAAAATAGTCACTGCACACTCGTTTTACGTTTTAGTAATATTAAAATCACTTAATTTTTTCTATAAAGACATGAAAAAACACCGATTACTTTTCATATAATTTTACAGAAGAAATGTTAAAAATCAAACGTTGATGATTGTGTTATTTGTGTTATGATTATCCGAATCTTGAAGTTTATTGATATGCGACGTTGCCTATGTCTCCAAAAGGGGAAAAGAAAATACTGAAATTCAATGCGCCATATATATTGAGCATATAAATGATAAGTATTACACCATGAAATAACGATCTGGGTTTAAAATGCAAAATATATTTCACCACGCTTCTTGATAGTGATTATAATTTTGAAAATCAGGCATGAAATTGATGTGCCGCATTTAGAAAGTTAACAAACATATTATAAAATAATGTGACTTCAGATTATTTTGTTTTAAGTAATTGTAAACTGGACCAAGAAACGCATTTGGATTGGATGCTTCCTTGTATGCCAGGCATACAAGGAAACATCCAAATAATTTCTTACGTGAAAAGAAGAAACATAACCTAACCTAACTTGGCTAACCTTGTTACCCAAGATGAGTGCAAGCTAATCAACCTTACAAGGCGACGCTTCGCTCCGCTCGCGAACATTTCGATCAAATCAATTTCTAATATAAAAAGAAGGAACACAACCTAACCTAACTTGGCTAACCTTGCTATCCAAGTTGAATACAAACTAATCAACCTTATAAAGCGACGCTTCGTTCCACTCGCGAAAATTTCGATCCAATTAATTTCTTACGTAAACAGAAGGAACAACCTAACATAACTTGACTAACCTTGTTATCCATGTTGAAAAGGGAAACATTCTCAATTGAATATTGATAGAAAGATTTTTCTGTGAATTGAAAAATCCACGATTAAAATGAAGTTATTTTTTGTGAATGTCTAACAGAAAACAACTACTTCCCCGGCTAAAGCCACGCTGGACATTGAACTACATCTGATAGATATTCTGAAAAGGCCCTAACTCAAAAGAAAAAATCTGAAATTGAAAATTTGCATTTTCATTCAGATAGTTATTTGATTTTCTATTCCAGTCTTAATTAAGAACTCATAAAGATGAATGAGGCAAAGAAGAATGTTTTCCAAAAGAGAGTACTCGCCAGAAATCATTCGTAACATTGACGCAGGAGAGACATCGCATTCACTAGGTCTTCAATACATTTTTGTCGACGAAAATCTATTTCACGCTTCCACGATCATCAGGAAGACCGGAAGAAATGGGAAACACATTTTTAAGAAGCAATCTAACTTTGCAAAGATGGAAAAAGTTAGAATCATTTCTTTTGGAAAGACACTTTGAAATTAGTGTTTTCTGACATTAAAACCTGTCATGGGGTATGATAGATTGATTTGTTGAAAATATAAACAGGATGTTCATAAAATCAGATGTGGAATCATCTGCGACTGAAAGATAAACTTTAGTCACTATCTTCCATCGTCAAGATAACCTCTTGTGGGGTATTCATGTTGAAAAGGGAAACATTCTCAATTGAATATTGATAGAAAGATTTTTCTGTGAATTGAAAAATCCACGATTAAAATGAAGTTATTTTTTGTGAATGTCTAACAGAAAACAACTACTTCCCCGGCTAAAGCCACGCTGGACATTGAACTACATCTGATAGATATTCTTGACGATGGAAGATAGTGACTAAAGTTTATCTTTCAGTCGCAGATGATTCCACATCTGATTTTATGAACATCCTGTTTATATTTTCAACAAATCAATCTTGTTATCCAATTTGAAAACATGCTAATAAACCTTACAAAGGAACACAACCTGGCTAACATTGCTATCCAAGTTGAATGCAAGCCAATTAACCTTACGAAGCGACGCTTCGCTCCGCTCGTAATCATGTCGTTGGTAGTATGAATTCTTTAAAAAAATATTGGTGGCCCTGAAAAGGCCCTTTTTTTCGAAGTAAAGTGATTTAATAATCTTCTTCAATTCACTCTGTTCATCTTCATTTGCCATATGGATGGAATCGTCGGCCTGTTTTCGGGGATCGTATAACCTTCCAGCTAATTTCAAAAACTCCTCAGTTCTATCAACTTTTAGCTCGTAACACCTTTTGTAAAACATATATCGTGCTAAATGTAATAAACATTGTTTGTTTACATCAAGAATATTTAAAAAAAAATAATGGACGAAGAATTCGCAAATATGCTGCTAACGAACAAAAGGACAAGTTGGAGCCATCTACACACTTTAATATTAAAGAAACGAAACCACATTTTTTTCAACTTCAAAAGGCCATAATTCCCAAATTATATTTTTCGCGCTTAGATTTTGATTGCTGAAGTGTTTTTATCGAGTCTTGAAGCACCTGTGATAATTTTGTGATTATGTCGTGAAAATTTTGCGAAAATCGGGATTGGTCAAATTCACTTCAATAGTTGGCAACGTGGCATGTCCATAAAACGCCAAGATCAATGCAAAATGCAACCACCAATATTTGTTTTTTGACAGTTCATGTGAAAAACTTAATGAAACATAATCGGAGTTTTTTCATGTCTTTATTGATCATTAAGTGATTTTAATATTACTCAAACGTTAAATGAGTGTACAGTTAATATTTTAGTGCAAAAAGTTATTCTTTATATCATTTTGCAGTTTCCAAAAGGGATATTCCATAACCTCTATTTATGGACCTTCTGGGGCCCATATCTCCTAAAATTATCTTTTCCGCGCTAAATTTTCGATTGCTATACTGTTTTTATTGTCTTCTTGTATTGTATTTATTTTTATTTCACTATAATTAATTTACTATATTTTAATAAAGTTATGTGTTCGTAAAAAGTCGTTATACTTATACCTGAATGTTAAAACCAGTTTATAATTTGGCAAGATGCACTCTCAAAAGTTCGGGGATCTAAAAATATGACTCTCAATAATCTCTAAAATATAGTATGCCGATTGTGTCATTGTGGTATACTTAAAAAAAATCACTATTTTCTTATCTCTTCAAAGGATCTTCCAAATTCTCCTTTTTCATTTCTGAATAAAAAATAATCATCACCCAGGCACTTCTCTTTTTTTCCAATAATAGATATTTCAACAATGGGGATGTTTCAAGAAAATAAATCTCTGTGACAGAATCCATGATCACTATTGAAGTAAAAATTGCCAACTGTATTCGTACGTGAATGAAATCATCTAATGTAACCACACGTTCGTTTTTTGTACAAATTCGCATCCATTGCAACTTTTCAGACTACCCTCGTATATAGATATAGATTGCCCAATTATTTTCTAATGAGTCTGAGATACAATGTTCATGATATGGACAAAGAGGAAATGTTAAATCAAAAGATTTAAAATCATTCAAAATATTAACAGATAATATATTGTTGATTTTAATAGACAAACATTATTTATTATTAATATTTTTCGAAAGTATCATAAGCTGTCACCGGTCTACGTCCTACTCAGACATAAAAAACAGGCAGGGGAGTGGTTCAGATTGATCCGGCAAAGGCTGAACAGGGAATTGACCATATTCATTAGCTATCGGTGGCAGCTTTCTGAGCGTTTTTGGGTTGGTACCAATCTGTCATTAATGTCAATTTTCAATGACATCGCTATAAATGTCAATTGTCATTATTTCAACTATTTACTATTTTTGAAATTATTGTAACGTAAATAAACTTAACTTGGTTTTACTAATTTATTTATCACTTAAATATACAACTTAATTTATATTACTACACTCTATAGCTCGATCGTATAGGCTCGTTCAGACTGTCCACTCCCTCTTGAGGGCTCTCTATTTATCTCCGATACAGCATTCTCGATGTTTCGAATTCTTCCAGTTGGCGACGGCATGTTCCAATTGTTTCCAATATTGACCGTTGCATTACGCGGAAGAGGGACTGGATGGTTCTCGAATATCTCCGGGGATGATCTCATCGCTGTCGATGGCAACATGTGAGGCGACAGGTCCGGCCTAGGTTCGTTACATTGCCCCCTTCTTAAAGACATTTCGTCCCGAAATTTCATCCTTGGAGTGTGACGATATCTGCATGACTCCCCATATCTGCACCGTGAAGTTCGATGGAAGTAACACTCCACGGTCTTCATGATCGGTCGTGGAAGAGGGTTACAGCAAACCAGAATCCTGACGCCGCTGGATCTGAATATCGCCTCCAGCATACTTCTTATGACTCTCCAGTCCAACCCATCAATACCACAGGATAATTTTGGAATTGCTAGATCCACCAGGTTCTGGTCCACCATAGTATCTCTTAGTTTGGTGAGACTCTTCCAGACATCTTCATAGGACGGTTTATCTTGGGAATGCCTCTTGGTAACTAGGTAGTAGATGTTTCTCTGGCCTTTCTTCAACTGTAGCACCCCACCAACTTCTGGATTCTGCTCCCGCAGTGTTTGGAGTTGACCAAATTTCTTGGAGAACACTACGGCGATGCCCCTGGACATTCGAAGATCTTCTCGACCGTCCCCCTGTAGAACTTTCTGCCCGTTTGAATACAAGGACATAAACTTCTCGAACGTCATATCATCCTCCGGTGGCTTGAGGGTGCGAACTTGGTCATGGTTTCCAGCGTATGGGGCCAACCTGTTGAAATGGACGACCCTTGGTTTCCCTCGGGGTGGCTTATGGATTCGGTACACAAGGTCGTTTATCCTTTTCACAATTTTATACGGGCCTTCCCACGAGTTCCGCAACTTTGGTGATAGTCCACGACGACGTTTGGGGTTGTACAGCCAAACCAGGTCATCAACCTTAAATCCTCCAGCGTCGGCCTTGATGTCATAGGTCTTCTTCATTTTATCGCTGGCACTCTGATGTTCAACCGGACTCGTTCGTGGATGTCGTCCATTCTCTGCCGAAGTTTGCTGACGTAGTCCTCTCCCGCAGTGTCTTGTCCTGGCGGTATCCCAAACTTCAGGTCACAAGGCAGTCGCAGTTCTCGGCCCATTATAATACTAGCAGGAGTTTGACCGGTTGACTCGTGTACTGCGGATCGATAGGCCATCAGGAACAAATGAAGATACTGGTCCCAGTCTCTTTGATGGTCAGAGACAACCTTGGACAAGTGGCGGTTGATCGTCCTGTTCATCCGTTCCACCATTCCATCGGACTGCGGATGTAGGGCCGTGGTTCTTGTCTTGCGGATGTTCAGCAGTAGACATATTTCTTGGAAAAGGTTGGATTCGAAATTTCTGCCTTGATCCGAGTGCAGCTCCATTGGAATACCGAATCGACATATCCATTCTTTCACCAAGACATCGGCGACGGTGATGGCTTCCCTGGTTGGCAGGGCATAGGCTTCCGCCCACTTACTGAAGTAGTCCATTGCCACAAGGATGTATTTATTCCCGTGGTCGGATACGGGAAACGGGCCGGCGATGTCAATGGCGATTCTCTCGAACGGGCTGCCTACGTTGTACTGACGCATCGGGGCCTTGGGGCGTATTCGAGGTCCATTGCTAGCAGCGCATACAGCGCACTTCCTGCACCAGTCCTGGACGTCAGCTTGACAATTGGCCCAGTAAAACCGTTGCCTCACTTTCTGCAGGGTCTTCGTCACTCCCAGATGTCCTCCGGCGACTCCATCATGGATTTCCCGCAGCACTTCCTCTCTTCTGTTCCTGGGAACAATTATTTGGCGTCTGTCTTCCCCACCAATATCGGCCTCCAAACACGTTTCAGGATCCCATTGTCCAGAATAAGAGAGTTCCATTGTGTCCAATAGGACTTAACAGCCGGCGAGTAACCTGCGACTTCCTGCCATGATGGTCTTCTGGACATGGTTCTGCTCGTCGGCAATGTGAGCAATCATCTGGACATGGTCTTCGCGACAAGGCATCTGCATTCTTATGGCTAGTTCCGGCTCGATGTTCGATCTCGAAATCGAATTCTTGGAGTCTCTCGATCCAACGTGCTACTTGACCCTCAGGATTTTTGAACTGTAAGAGCCATTTGAGAGCTGCATGGTCAGTTCTCAGCAGGAATCTTCTTCCATACACGTACTTGTAGAAGTGCTCCACTCCCTTTACAACAGCTAACAGCTCTCGCCTGGTGACACAGTAATTGCGCTCTGGTTTGCTGAGCGTCTTGCTGAAATAACCAATGACCTTCTCCTGCCCCTCCTGGATCTGAGATAGGACAGCTCCAAGTCCCACGTTGCTGGCGTCCGTATCCAAAATGAACTTCCGTTGGGTGGGATAGCTCAGAACAGGTGCGTTAATCAAAGCTCCCTTCAGCTTCCTGAACGAGTCTTGGCATTCTTCGGACCACTGGAACTTTGTTTGACCTTCCGGGAGCCTGGTCAGTGGTTTAGCGATGTTTCCGAACCCCAGCACATACCGGCGATAGTATGTGCACAAACCAAAGAAACTTCGAAGTTGGTGAATGTCTTTGGGATGGGCCAATCCTTAACAGCTTTGATCTTCTGGTCATCCACTGCTACTCCTTCCCAGAGACAACGTGGCCGAGGTATCGTACTTCTTTTGGAACAGGTGGCATTTCTTAGGGCTCAGCTTCAATCCGGAGTTCCTCAATCGCAGGAATACTTCCTCCAAGTTTTTCACGTGGTCCTCGAACGATCTGCCGACCACAATTATGTCGTCGAGATACACTAGACACGTGTTCCATGAGAGTCCCTTCAGTACTGTTTCCATCAATCTTTCAATGTGGCGGGAGCATTACAGAGCCCGAATGGCATAACGGTGAACTGCCATAATCCTGAGCCGATGGTAAAAGCAGTCTTTTCTCGATCTTCCTGAGCGAGTTCTACTTGCCAGTATCCACTCTTCAGATCAAGGGTCGAGAAAATCGTGGAACAAGCCAACGTGTCTAGAGTGTCATCTATTCTCGGGAGAGGTAACTGTCCTTCTTCGTGACATTATTAAGTTGGCGATAGTCTACACAAAGCGTGTCGATCCATCCTTTTCTTCACCAGTACGACTGAGGGACCAGGGACTGTCAGACGGTTCGATAACTCCTTCTTTTCCCATATCGCTGACTATTTTGTCAGCCTCTGCCTTCTTGGCAAGAGGAAGTCTTCTTGCTGATTGCCGGATCGGTCGGGCACCCACAGTATCAATCTTGTGCTGGACCACATTAGTTCGACCCCCTTTTCCTTGTCCGGTATCGAAGATGTCTTGGTACTTCTTGACTAAATCTCTTAGTTTGGGCTGTTGAGCTGGTTTTATGTCTTTGGAAGAGATGGCACTAATTTCTCAGTTCTGTGGGCAAGTTGTTGGGTTGGCTAATCGTACCTCGTACGCCCCGGATCACGGATGAAACTGACGAGCAGTGCCCCAAAATTGTTCCTTTCTTCAAGGTCACTGGGAAATAATTGACATTCATGACCCTTACCGGCACAAATTTGTCAGCACGCAACAAGGTCTTCCCTAGTGCAATCCCTCGTCCAATTTTCTCATCATGAAGTTTGGGCTCGAACATCACCACGTCTCCACTGCTCGCACTCCCGTCCAGGCGAGCCTCCAGAATGGTTTCAGCCTCTCAGGTACGCTTACATCTTCAGCCAACAGCACACGGATCAACTCTTCACTTCTCCCATGAAGTACCAGCTCTTCTCCGTTGACACGTAGGACGCCGTCTTTGAAATCCAATTCAAACCCTCTGGAATTCATGATGTCCATTCCGATGATTGCATCGTCTTCGATGTCCGCTACAAGTGCCTGATGTTTCACTTTAGTGTTGCCCAAAATTATTTCAATCGGTAGCTCGCCATATACAGTAGCTGGCTCCCCTGTTGCTGTGCGTAGCTTCCAAGTTGTCGGTTCAATCCGTTCCGGTGTTCTGGCAAAGGAAGGCCGAGAATTGTCCTAGTCGCACCTGTATCTAGCAGCATGGTGCAAGGCTCGTTATTGATGAGACCGTCTACGAAGACACCCTTGTTCTGTCGTTGAAGCATAGCGACATATGCGTTGTTAACCGGGGCTTGCCGGACACATGCCGACGATTGCCCCTTCTCATCGACCTTTCTTAGTTTTCCTGCATCGGAGTCGATGAATGTTGGACATTTGCTACGCACATGTCCAATTTTGCACAATTCCGGCATCTTATATGTCTTTTCTCAGGCAACACTTCCTTCATCACTTTTCTTATGGCAGCTTCCAAGTTAGCAGGCTCCTGTGAGTCTTCCTCAATCGTTTGAACTTTACTTTGGCTTTTGCAGCATTGTTTTGCTGCCTCAAATTCCAAAGCTCGTGCCAGTGCGTCTACGAGATGTGTTGGACGAGCTAATATCAACGCTTGTCTGGTTTCTTGGTCACGGAGTCCATCCAAGAATGCTTGAACCGCTAGTCGCTCCATTACATTTTCTGGTGTGGCTGGATATGCGAGACGAACCAAGCGTGCAATGTCAGTTTCGAATTCTTGTAAGGATTCGCCCGATTTTTGGCAGCGATTTTTCAGCTGGGAGTGGTATACGTTTTCCAAATGGGCGTGGCCATATCGTAATTCTAGATGTTTAATCAGCTGATCATAGTCCTCCTGTTCTTGGGCGGGGAGAGCTCGTACAACACTTGTCGCTTCCCCACGTAACGCAAGTGTCAGTGCTACAGCTCTTTCCCCTGCATTCCATCCGTTTGCTTTGGCGCTGCTTCAAACTGCCGGCGGTAATTTGCCCATGGAGTTTTTCCGTCGAACTGAGGCGGCTTCATGGAAAGCTTCCCTATTTCTGAATTGATCTTGACATCTTTTATTCCCTCTTGAACTTTATCCAAGTTCAAACTCAAGTCCAGCTTTGCATTTTCGTTAACCATCTCTGTGGAGGGCGCACTATTAATTCGTTTTTCCAGCTTACGAATTGTTTCCTTTATTTTGTCCATTTCTGCCTCGACCCCATCTTTGATTTTATCTACCTCCGTGTTCATTTGCTCCTAATTTTACCTATCTCTGTCTCAACGGTTACCATTCTTTCTTCTAGAAAATTAGCCACACCAAACAATTCTTTTTTAGACCTTCTGTGTTTTCCAGGAACTTCTCTTCCAGGCTTCTTGAATTTTCTAGAAGCTTCTCTTCCAGATTTCTAGAATTTTCTTCAAGCTTCTCTTCCAGATTTCTAGCATTTTCTTCCAGGCTTCTTGAATTTTCTAGAAGCTTCTCTTCCAGATTTCTAGAATTTTCTTGAAGCTTCTCTTCCAGATTTCTAGCATTTTCTTCCAGACTTCTTGAATTTTCTAGAAGCTTCTCTTCCAGATTTCTAGAATTTTGTTGCAGTTCTTCTTTCACGGATTTAGTAGTTTTTTCGAGTTTATTCATTACCAAACTTAAATCACCTCCGGGAACTTCGAATAAAAATGTTTCGGGGTCCTCACCTTCTTGTATAAGTCCTTCTGCAAGTCTTTCCTGGAGTACTTGCTTTTTACCCGTTGTTTCCAGTTCCCTTTCCTCCAATTCCTGTTTCAATTCCGCTACCTTCAAGTCCGCAAGACGCACTTTTCTTGAACACATTTTGTCTTTGACGAGGTATCAGTCTGTTTCACACGAAAAGTTTATCAGTTTGTTAAAAATTCACTTCACGAATTCTTTCCACGGGCCACCAGTCTATTGTCTGTTTCACGCGAAGAGTGTATCAGTTTATATTCCCACGCACAATTGTCCACTTCGCAAAAACCGGGCCACTGTCTATTTTCTGTTTCACGCGAACAGTGTATCAGTTTATATTCCCACGCACAATTGTCCACTTCTGCGAAAACTCGGGCCCCTGTCTATTTTGGGCGTACAAAAAGGTCTATCAATTTATTTTTCTGACTATCCACTCCACGATCACTTGTTTATTTTCAAAATCTCACTTCCGACACCAATTGTAACGTAAATAAACTTAACTTGGTTTTACTAATTTATTTATCACTTAAATATACAACTTAATTTATATTACTACACTCTATAGCTCGATCGTATAGGCTCGTTCAGACTGTCCACTCCCTCTTGAGGGCTCTCTATTTATCTCCGATACAGCATTCTCGATGTTTCGAATTCTTCCAGTTGGCGACGGCATGTTCCAATTGTTTCCAATATTGACCGTTGCATTACGCGGAAGAGGGACTGGATGGTTCTCGAATATCTCCGGGGATGATCTCATCGCTGTCGATGGCAACATGTGAGGCGACAGGTCCGGCCTAGGTTCGTTACATTATGTAAAAATCTACCATTATTTTCCAAGAATCTTTACCAAACGGATATTTCCCACAATATTTCAATAGTCTAGTTAGGTGTCTTACAAAATTTAATATAATTATTTGAAAAAGATATACCTGATCAATAATTGTTATTGATGAGTAAACATGATTTTTAATGAGATGGATGATAAAAAGGTGTAAGTATATCTTGATTATATCCAGCATGTCAAGTACAATATTCTTCAATTGAATTCATGATTTTTTTCATTTTTAGCAAACCCAATATTGTAGGAGGTGGCTGGAGGTGTTGTGTGGAGCACTGTCAAAGTCGAAGCTCGATCAAAGATTCCAAACTGAAATTCTATAGGTTCCCAAAGAATAAAGCACTTGCTAATAAATGGTTACATTCTCTAGGAATAAAGCAAGATGATCATTCACTTTATTATTTCCAGAGGAAGAGAATATGTGGTTTACATTTCACATTGCAAGATGAAATGAAGAAAAATAAAGTTCCTAAACTATTCCTTGAACATCCTGTAACCCAGAAGATGATGTTTTGACGTGTCTTTTGTCTTTGTATTGCAAGATGCTCTCTTCCTTGAAATTTTGGGAAGCCTATCAAGATTCCTAGTACAAGGTCCCTTTGGAAGTGGAAATCTAGAGCAGAATCAGCATCAGAACCTATATTGGTGGTGTATAATGTAAAATCATTACCTGTCGCTGTTTTCATCCATACCTTAATTTCAAAAAGAATTATTATAAATATGAAACTTAAATAAATGTATATATTACGAAAATGGGGCTTATTTCAAAATACCTTCACAACTGTCAGGTGACAGTGATGACAATTGTCATCGATGACAGTGATGACAGATTACTGCCAACCCAAGAATGCTCAAAAAGCTGCCACCGAAAGCTATTGCATATGGTCAATTGAAAAAAAAGATGCTGGGTCAATGAATCATCGTGGAAGTTATCGACCGAATTTGTGGATTTGTTTTTGAATGCTAAATTATGGGTGCAATAATAATTAAGAATAATTAAATAATGTTCTTCAAATATTTAAAACATTTATAAATAAAAATATATTTATAAGATTTTTAAATTGTGTACTTTGCTAGTTGAGTTACATTAATAATTATCAGTTCTTATGTTTTTATGGATTATTATGTATAACACAGTTACCAAAGTAAACAAAAGTTATATAGAATTTATGTTGATTTTCAACAATTGAATAGTCAAGAATTTTTAAGACTGTAACAGGGTATCTCAAATTTGATTTCTCACTATTGTTATTTCGTAAAGCAATTGGAGATTGATAGCTTATTTTAAAATATATAAAAAAAACACAAGTAATTTTTATTAACATTAAACACCGTATATTTTACTGCCTATACATAAATTTTGTAATGGGATGAAGTTAAATTTCGAGTATGAATGAATCTATTGAGTTTGTAACATTTTTTGCTTCAGCCTGCAAAAACTATGCAGCAAAAGACTTGATGGGATCAAGTTACGTACTCAAGGAGCCAATAAATGGTTAAACCATTTTATCAATCCATTTTAGTATGCATTTTTCCCATTTGCATGACTGACTAGACAGAACACCATACTAAAAAAGCGGCAATTTGTTTCAAAAGTGCTTTGATCAAGTTTTTTTGGATGAATAGTTAGATCCCGGCTGAAGCAAAATTTGTTCCCTGTGTTTTCAGGTTAAATTATATTCTAAAAAAAGTATGGGTAAGAAATAACCATGCAATTATAATGTAGCACGACTATTTTTTTTTAATGTTCGTAGCTAAGGATGGTTGATACGGAAAAATTCTGGAAAGTTTCCCGGAAATTGGAAAATTCGGATATATAAGAAATTTGGCGAATAAAAAGACTATCGAGTCATTTATCACCAGGAGAAGGTCACAGAAACGAATCCCGGTCGGGGTAACATTTCTTTTTTATTTTATAAAAACAACGGCTCGACCGATTTGGCTTATTGTTTTTTGAATATTTGTAATACTCCGAATAAGGTTTTAGGGAAAGAAAGGATTTTTAGAAAAGTTATTGGAAACTTCTTTGCTCTGGAAAAATTAATAATATATATTAAAGAATAATGTCTGTTTGGCTAATTTTTTTCTGGAAAATGTGATAACGAACGGAAAAACCGGAGAACGGAAAAACGGAATACAGGAAAACGGGATAATGGGATAACGGGAAAATTGGATAACGGGAGAAATAGATAACGGGAAACACGGGATAACGGACAAACGAGATAACGGGACACAGGATAACGGGATAACTGGAAAACGTGATAACGGGAAAACGTGGTAACGAAAAAACGGTATAACTGAAGAATGGGATAGCGGGAAAACGGAATAACGGGAAAACGGAATAACGGGAAAACGAGATAACTCGGTAACGGGATAACGGAAAATGGGATAACGGGAAGCGGGCAGAGTCAAAGGCATAACCTAGATGAAACAACACAAAGAAAACATACATAGGAAAAAATAAATTCTACGCGGACGAGAGTTTTCAGGAAAAAAAATTAGGGAATAAAGAAATTTGGACAGGACAACGTCTGTCGGGTCAACTAGTATATATATATATATATATATATATATATATATATATATATATATATGTTTGTTCGTTTCAATCTAAGAGATTGAAATTTAATTATTCGTATATATCATTTAGGAGAAAAATGCAGTTTCGGAAAATCCCAAAAATTAAAAAATACATTTTTTCGTATAAACAATCCTCGAAATCCAAAGAAAAAACGGCATTTATAAAAAAATCGCATTATAAAAATTGAATAATTTCTATAAAATGCGTGATTTTATTTTCAAGTTTCCAGTGAAATGAACTGTCACAAATTTTTTTGTGATATGCCAAATTTCACTACACTGCATTTTACCATTATTTATAACACATTTGGTGAAATATGCTACGGACCGAGACACGCCAAAGGTGGTCTGCTCTATAAATCCAGTCAAGATCTAACGTAAAAGATGGGAACAACCTAAACTAAGTTAGCTAACATTGCTATCCAAATTGATGGCCAGCCAATCAACTTCTTCAAATAACGCTTCACTACGCTCGCGGGCATTTTGGTATCGGTGATTTTTTTTGTTTTTTACGGATTTATTTGAAAACAATTGGCCAAACAAAAAAAACCTGTGTGTTCGTCCAAGAAATGCCTAGATATTGTAGCCCAAAACTGCTAAACCTATCCGATGGAACATAAAAAATTTCCCGTATTGACCATTGCCCTAGTTACACCTGAGAAAAAAGTACGAAAATAAGGGGCTGTATGATTTTGAAGTGATTTTACCATCACATCATCGCTAAATATAGCAGGATTTCGTGGTCATAAAAATGCCCCAAAAGAAAATTATGAGGTAAACTCGTTCGCGGCGTGGTAATAATAAAGGAAACATCAATCGTGTAGGCGAGAAAAAAACAGCATCTAATAAATAACCTCAGAAACTTCATTCACGCGAAATAATTCATATCAGACAGACAGGTGGGACGTTAATCAGATAATTGCGACTAGGAAAATGTCTTCCACCCGCACCCTTGGCAACCGCAGCACATACAAACACTACAAGAGTGTGGCCATCAGGACGAGAATGTATTCTGCGAATATTCTCAACGATGGCGATTTTACAAAAACAATCTACACATTGGTGAGCCACATTCGTATTCATACAACGTTAATCTGTCAAAACACCGAATATGTTGTTTGTTTTCGTTCCAGATCAAAGACAACAGATTCGGCGATGCCATAAAAATGTTGCACGGCATTTCTGAGTCGAATTCCACCAGGGCCGGACTGTCCCTCTTGGCCTACTGCTATTTCTACATCCAGGATTTCGCAAACGCCGCGAATTACTACGAACAGCTGACCACGATGTATCCAGACGATAAGGATTATAAGTTGTATTATGCGCAGGCTTTGTATCAAGGTAACAATTGAATTCGTTTTTATCATCGTTAGTAATAATAATAACATTGTGACTAAAAAAGTGATTGTGTTGTATGATATGTTTTAACATTTTTTTTTTGTTATTAATGACTGAGCATTTATAAGGGGTATATACAATTCCGTCAAAAACAGCACCGATTTTATAATTTGGTGAACAAAAAAAATCCAATTTGATTAATTTTAAACCAACCAGTGTGAGTTCTCTGATGAAAATTGAAGATTCAATTTAGCCTGGATAAACTCCCTCAATCTGGATCGAAGTTGATTGACATTATTTTTTTTATACAGGGGGTTCGAAAATAGGGATACGTAAACCCCTCGTTTTTTAGTTCGGATAGGGGAGAGCATATATATATATATATATATATACAGAGTGGCCACTTTTTTAATGGGATTGTATTGGTAACTTTTAAACCATAAGAGTTAGAAGGTCGGTCAAATGGGGAAAAAGTTGCATTCATAGAAGCATTGTCAAGCAGTTCAAACAAATCGAGATTATCAGGGCCGGTTATTGAGATATCATAAGAAAAGTAAATTCTGTCATTTTGATTTTTCTTTTTTTCCCACTGTATTTCGAATATTATTAAAAAATGTCACTGGAGTTTTTCATTCGACAGTAAATTATCCTCAATTTGACATGATTAGATTTCGTATCCAACGTTTCGTACGCTCTGGGCCACCTCCAACCTCATTTTTTTCAATACGGACCTGCATATTTTATGACACTTTTCGAAATAACTTTTAACGCTGAATTCAACGATATATCATAAAATGTCATTCAAAGTTGATTTTCAGGTGATTTTGACCCTTATCCAAATTTCTTTGGGTCGGATCTGTATTTCATTTAGGTACCTTTAGTTTAATTAACAACATGCAATACATTTCGATAACAAAATCAACTTACTCATGGAATGGAACGTAACAGAATCAAAGCAAGAAACAAGTAATAATTATTTACAAATTTCAAGAGGTGAAAAACCTAATTCATAATAATTAAACGAAACTATCATTTAATGAAAGAAAAATCAAATGATTATTCGAAAGTAAATGATGAACATTAATGAAGTAAGTGTTCGAAATGTCCACCATTTTGTAAAATGCACTTTGCGGTTCTGGAACCCATACTTCTTATACATTTGCTTATTTCGTCTCCTTGAATACCTTCCAATACATTCTCAATCTTCTCGCGAAGAATCTCTATTGTAGGGTTCGTAGTATCATACATTTTATTTTTGAGATATCCCCACAAATAAAAATCCAGCGGATTCAAATCCGGAGATCTGGCAGGCCATGCTACTGGACCTCTTGTTCCAATCCATGAATCGGGAAAAGTTCGATTTAGATAGTCTGTGACTATTCTTGAGTTGTGTGGACCACATCCGTCTTGTTGGAACCATGGACTATTACGCCGATGCCGTATAGGAAGATCATCCAACATTTCTTCTATAATTTCTACATATTTTGCTCCGGTTAGGTTGCCGTCAATAAAATAGGATCAAAGAAAAACGATATTGATGTCTAACTTCATGAATTAAGTGAGGATTTTCTGTGGCATAAAAATGTTTGTTCCTTCGATTGAACATGCCAGAATTTGTGAATGTCGTTTCGTCTCCCCAAATGATATTGTGCGCAAAATTGTTGTTATTCCGCACCTTCCGTTGAAACCAATTACAGAATTGCAACCTTCTCTCAGGATCATTGCGATATAGTTTTTGCACGGCTTGGTATTTATAGTCATGGTATCCGTGTCTCTTGAGTATTTTATTAACAGCACTTTTTGATAAATTGCATTCACTGGCCATAGTTCTCGATCCTATTCCTGGATTCATTCGAATTTGGGCCAGAACATTGATGTCATTGATAGGCTCGTTTCGTCGTACATAAGGACCTCTAGGTTTGATGAATGAATTATGTACAAGTAACGTTGTAGATAAACGTCGAAACATTTTAATATTTGGTGTTGTTTTTTCAGGATATAATTCACCATACCTTTGTTGTGCTTTGAACGAATTTCTATCTAGTTTTATGTACACTTCGTACATATCTCTCTTCTCTTCATTTGTGTATCTTACCATATCGAATAAGTTAAATTGAAATTACTCAGAAATGTATTTAATGACAAGTTCTTGTGACACAATAATAAACGAAGTGACAAATAATATGACATTTCTTGTTATGTTCTTTTTTATCCACGGCCTACTACTTGAAAATAATACATTCAATAAACCTAGAGTTGTGTGTATGTAAGAAAAAACTATCAACGATATCAATGTTCTGACCCAAATTCAATTGAACCCAGAAAAAAAATCGAGAACTGTGGCCAGTGAATGCAATTTATCAAAAACTGCTGTTAATAAAATAGTCAAGAGACGCGAGTACAATGATTTTAAATTTGAATACCAAGCCTTGCAAAAATTATATCGTAATGATCTAAAAATAAAGTTCGATTCTGTAATTTGTTTCAACGGAACAAATGACAAATCCCACAATATTGATTCCTCGCGAGAAGATTGAGAATGTATTGGAAGGTATTCAAGGAGACGAAATAAGCAAATGTATAAGAAGTATGGGTTCCAGAACCGCAAAGTGCATTTTACAAAATGGTGGACATTTCGAACACTTACTAAATAATTATTACATGTTTCTTGCTTTGATTCTGTTAATGTTATCATTTACTTTCGAATTCATTTGATTTTTCTTTCATTAAATGATAGTTTCGTTTAATTATTATGAATTAGGTTTTTCACCTCTTGAAATTTGTAAATAATTATTACTTGTTTCTTGCTTTGATTCTGTTACGTTCCATTCAGTTGAAGATGAGTAAGTTGATTTTCTTATCGAAATGTATTGCATGTTGTTAATTAAACTAAAGGTACCTAAATGAAATACAGATCCGACCCAAAGAAATTTGGATAAGGGTCAAAATCACCTGAAAATCAACTTTGAATGACATTGTATGATATATCGTTGAATTTAGCGTTAAAAGTTATTTCGAAAACTGTCATAAAATATGCAGGTCCGTATTGAAAAAAAATTAGGTTGAGGGGGCCCAGAGCGTACGAAACGTTGGATACAAAATCTGATTATGTCAAAATGAGGATAATTTACTGTCGAATAAAAAACTTCCGTGACATTTTTTGATAATATTCGAAATAAAGTGGAAAAAAAAGAAAAATCAAAATGACGGAATTTACTTTTCTTATGATATCTCAATAACCGGCCCTGATAATCTCGATTTGTTTGAACTGCTTGACAATGCTTCTATGAATGCAACTTTTTCTCCATTTGACCGACCTTCTAACTCTTATGGTTTAAAAGTTACCAATACAATCCCATTAAAAAAGTGGCCACTCTGTATATTGTTATGTTAAGAAGGACCAGTAATATATTTTAAAGGTGAAAAATAAATAATTTCTTGAAAAAAAACACAAAATAATAAATATTTAATAGTTAGTAGTTCATGAGATATTGTTTTTACAATTTTTTGATATTCTATTTCCTTTATGAAGCCTCTGTATAATATTGATAGGTAAGAATATGCAAATACTATAATGCAATCATTTTCATACATTGTCAAAATGATTACAACCTATAATTGTTTAAAATACAACAAAAAAGTCTAGATTTACAAAATCATTCTGAATTAAATGTGATCAACAAAATTATAAGCTTGAAACATACAGTATATGAAATTGCATCTAACTAAAATAGCCAATGGGAGAACAAGAAACTTCTTGATGACAATAGCCAATCAGGGAACAGGATGGTCAGATAAAAGATTTGAAATTGTGGAAAAGTAAGAACTGAGAAACGTCAAAAATAATTATCATCAAATATTGTTTTTAGTTTATAAGAAATGTAAAATATATTAGTTCATAAGTTCTCTCAAATAACACCAAAATAGTGAAAGTTCGACAAGAAAGTGCGCGATTTTGAAAATTCAAATAAAAATGACAAAACAGAAATGGTATCCAGGTGAAGAAAAAACAAAGCCAGAAGGAGATTGAAAAAAATTTGAGAACGAAGCCAGGTACAAAATTTTACAAAAAAGGAAATTGAATATTTTCACGAATGACAAGGTAGTTTGCCAAAAATAACAAAGCAATTCAACTTCTGGATAATTCGACACAAAATAAATAGCATAAAAGAACATTACCTTTTTGTACTCCACATACAAACTTGTCCAAGCTGATTTCGGAGATTTTGGATGGTTCCTGTGCAAATGGAGAGTCCCTGAGAGGAGTGGATGAAGCAGGATTTCAGATTATTGGCAGGTATTGCATCAGCGACAGTTCCAGCTCCAGGTATAAACTTTTTTAGTGCACATCACAAACTGAATCACTTTGCAACGTAACTCGTATATCTGAAGAACTCTATTTATTTTGGCATTGAACTATAAAATAATTCTTCCAACCCAAAAGAAAAAGTGAGGTTATGTTCACAGTATCCATCACTGTTTTTCATTATTTTCTATGAAAATATTGTCAATTGATCATAGTATAAGTTATCTATCGCAGGCCAGGTTAATATAAGTTTTCCTGAATAAAGGAAATAATTGTTTTTGATAATTTTTGGTTTATTTTCCACAATGATATGCAATATCTTACTTATAAACACTGAACTAAAATAGTTCAAGTGACATCTAGACAGGCAGTGGCTCTGTTGCCAGTACCGACTCCCTGAGGCGAAGGCGTACCAACTGAGATTAGTCGTGGTGAGAAAAGTAATAATAATTGGCAACAACGTGGCGAGAAAACAGTAACGTTAGCTGGCAATTATTATTTCATAACAATTAGCTATTATCATATCACAACATAACAATTGGCTTCCCATCTCGGAGCTGAATTGCCTACATAAGTATTAGAGGTATATCAAAATCGAAATCAAAATATTCATACAGGGAGACAGGGAGAAAATATTTGTGGGGCAATAACAATTACGTGGGGAAAAATTAACAACAATTATTATTTTAAAGCGATTAATATTTCATATATATATATATATATATATATATATATATATCAAACATCCTTCAATGTTAAGAACGTCGTATAGTAATTCCATGTATACAGGGTGAGTAAAAAGATACAGTCCAAGTTTCTTAGAAATATGCGTTTTTTTTCAATGAATACCCTGTATTTCGAGAAAAAATCGGTTAATTTTCTTGAATTTTTGATCAAATGTAAGGTTTGAGGAGTCCGATATATTGTCATCAATATCAGCATAGGTCTCCGGACTCGTTTGTCGGCTACATACTTTTGAATGTTCGGATTTTATTGATACCCATATACTCCAGGAGAGACCAAAGTGGGCTATTTCCAAGCAATTCTTCTTGTTGAAAAATATTCGGTGTAGATTAGTGCGGTATCTATTCCAAAAATGCAATACCTTATATATGGTCAATGAAATATATTTCATTTGAAAACCCTTTTTCCAAAGAAACTAGAGAAAATTTAACTGTATCAGAAGTAATAACCTTCTCAAGGTTGGAACTAATTTCCCATTGTTTGAGAGCTAATTCAATTTGAATGGTGGGGGTATTATACCTTCCGAAATTCTACAAGAAATTCCGCAATAGTAAAATATCTACGTTTTGTGAATATTTATTCAATAAACTAATTTCAATATATTTTACACAAAAAATATGAATAAATATAAATAAAAAAACTTTTAAAGGCAAGCTTTTATTGGAATGCGCTAAAAAGAAAAACAAATCTTTATTATGTGAGTAATAGATTCAAAAACTTGTCGCTAAATATTTGTATTCAGACTGAAAACATTGCACGGCAAGCTTTTGAATCTGTTAATCTCAGAATAGCGTGACACCTCTGAAGGAATTATTTTTTCCTTTGTAGTGCAATTTAATGAAATCTTGTCTTCAAAAAGTTTTTTAATTTATTTTTTATTTATTTTTTTATTTATATTTGACAAAATAGTTATGATTTCTGACCCCAAAAATTCTTACATACAAATTTTGAATAGAATCGAATCATAATTCACAAAACTCGTCCGCCATTTTGAAACCGCCATTTTGAATTTTCTAATTTGGACAAGAAAAGCATGATTTCCGACCCCGAATATCCATTTTGATTAGAATCACGCCATAAATTCCTCGGCCATTTTGGCCGCCATCTTGTTTTTTATATGAAAATGTCATAATGCATTGTCACCGGAATGATGAAGACCTGCCAAATTCAAGTCGATTGGACAGACAGACAGAAATCGAACAAATAAAAGTTTGTAAAAAACACTTTTTACATTTACTAGTCTAGGAAATTAAACATTGTGTGAAATGTTCGTGCTTTATGAATAATTTATAATAATGATGATCATTGAAGTTATATAGAAAGCTTCTGTGCGAATGGAGAATATATATATCACTTCGGAAAAGATTAATTTTGGAACAACAATGAAAATTTTCATATCAACAATTTTCTAACGTTCAGAAAAATGATAATTGTTTTTTAAGAAATTTCATCTAGTTTCCTCTGAAAATGATAGACACTCCGAAAACCCGTTTCTGTGGGAATGAGACTAATATTTTCTTTAGTATATATGACTATTTACGAAATACGACCAAATTAGAGACAGACTTCCGAAACTCTACTTTTTTATCGTGATACCGAGTTGATGGGCAGCAGAAAATCAATGTTATGTACCTTTCAATAACAGCTAATTACCGGAGAATACATTTGGAATATTAGGGAAACTTGTTTTTATATATATATATATATATATATATATATATATATATATGACATGCTCTCCCCTATCCGAACTAAAAAAAGAGGGGTTAACGTACCCCCATTTTCGAACCACCCTGTATAAAAAAAAAGTTAATTCACTTCGATCCAGATTGAGGGAGTTTATCCAGGCTAAATTGAATCTTCAATTTTCATCAGACTGGTTGGTTTAATATTAATCGAATTGGATTTTTTTTTTGTTCACCCTGATATAGAGCACAAAACGATAATGGAAACGAGATCAACGTGACATTGTACATCATTGAGGCATGGCATTCCCAGAATAAATAGGCGTTTTGTCAATTATCGGAATTGTAAAAACTTCTGAGCAGAAAGCTTCACTTTTCATCTTTCACACCCTGTATCTCGAAAACTAGTCGGTGGATTTTTTAGTGCCCATGGACACTTTTGCCGAAAAAGTGAAAATCTACAACATTCAGGCAATTTAACCGGAAGCCATTTTCTATAAGGATGGTGAGGGGTCGTTTACTAGAGGCAACATGCTTGAGGGAAACTTTCAAAAATTTTGCGATAAAATCTTCTAGCACGAATGATATTTGATGAGAATATTTCCCGAATCACATTTGAAAGTGGATAAAAGTGCCAGAATTCATGTTATATTTGAATTTTCAACGGGGCAAAATTACAACAGTTCTTCTCGTTCCAAAATTGAAGGAAATGTGTGTCCGTTTCTAAATGCTTCGTTTTACAGATTCATTCATTCACAATGATCATTTACTGCTCGTGAACTCGCCCAAAAACCTAAAATATATATAAATTATTCACTATCAAATATGTTTGTATCTGAAACCGATTTTTAAAAAAAGTTCCTGGACATGGAATCGAACCCGAGCCTTCCGGGTGAGAGACTGATGCAGAATCAGAATAATTTATTGTGCTTTTTCGGTAATTACATTTCAACTTAATCCTAGATATTTACAATATATACATATATACAAGTATTACAAAATCCCACCCCCGCCGGTTAATGCTCGGATGGAATTTCGGAGTGCGCCCACCTCCCAAAGACAAATTGGCGAATACCGCAATTACACCCTCTTCGAAAGAGGGAGTTCCGGTCCCAGCCCATCTCAAGCTGTTTTCTCTATATTAGGGTATAAGTTGTTTGTTTGAGTGTTCATTGTTGTCTCCCTATAATTTATACAACGTTTTTGAGTTATTAAAATCCTATTGAAAATTTTTACGTTTGTGTTAAGAGTTCAGAGATATACTCCGGGAAAAAGTGGCTTAAATGGCAAAAAACCCGTTTAGAATAATTTAAGTGGTTGTTTGTGTGTATGTTATGTTGGAGTGGATTGCCTGGGGATCGACCCCAAGCTCTGGTGGTTATGAAGCAATGGCCCTATCCCGAGGGCCATCTGCCAACTTGAAATAATGAATAAATATGATGGTGATTTTGGTGTGAGTGTGCTTTTGTGTTAGTTTTTGGGGTGTAATAAATTGACACGGGGTGATAAAATGCGTAAAAAATGTTTTTGGGGTTGGATTTGTGTGGTGTTGTTATGTGAAAATAAAAAAGTTAAATTTGATTAAAAAAAATTGAAGTTGCTGGGGCTCGAACTGCCGACCTCTGTCCTCGCAGTCATACGCCTTAGCAGTTTGGTCACTGGCATTTCAATAATGGTGTATTGCACTAGTCCACGAGAATTGTTGTTGATGTTATGAAAATAACGGATTTCAATTATTCATTGCCTTACTTGAAAATCTGAGGTTTTTAACATGCTGAAAAAGGTATATTTAAATTAAAACATCAAATCACTGTAAAAGTGAGTTGAAAATCCCTTGTTCAATCAATTTTGCATTTCCTGTATCGACATATAATTCTGACAGGACCTTAGTGTCGTTTAATCGCAAAACAATATCGAATCTACTAGTGGTTTTATCAGTATAAAACAGCGAGTAGACGTTTTATCACTATAAAACTGACCTGATTGGTTCTCTAGTTTGAAATGTTGGCCATTTGATTGGTTCAAAAATAATGAGGGAAATAGTCGCTCAAATTTTTTGAAATTTTCGTGAAAGCATTTTGCCTGGAAATGAGTGCAATTTGCGGTCTAATTTTCTGATTAAACCACGAAAGCGAAGCTTGAGTTATAGAATATAGTATTCCATAATTGTGAATGTTCTCTCCCGTAATCAGCCTTCTTCCTACGATTCCAAATTATCTGTCTTGATAACTGTAATTACTAAATAGCCAACCCATCTTAGACTTCCCTCTTTCCTAGAACTTTCTCTTCAAAAGAAAAGTTATCATCGACAATTGTAAGAAGCAAAACGCTTCATTGTAAATAAAACTACAAAATCAATTCAATACGATACAATATTTTCCGGATTGTATGCATTTTCATCACATCTGTATATAACGACAGCTTGTATGTACGAGGAGTCCTACCAGGCTTGTAATAAGCTCACAGAAGTACCAGAGTACCAAGAGAGAGTAACTAAATTACAAGCCGCCATCAAATACAGTCAAGAGGATGTACTTTCTGCTAAAAACCTTGTAGAAGCTTGTTCCTCCAACGATTCTGACAAAGAGGTCAATTTGGGTTGTCTCCTATATAAAGTGAGTATTTTCATCCTTACTGTATGAATTGGGTTTTATGTTTTACACAGGGTGAGTCAACAGGATTCCCGTGGTTCAATGCTCCTTAATGTATCACTATTTCGATTTCTTATATTTTTTTTGTCAAAGGGACCATCTAAGACCACCTTCTAAAATTATTTTCATTCATACAGGGTGCATCATTGATGCGTGGCTAACCAAAGTTGTTCTTTTTCAAATGAAACACCCGGTATATTTTCATATATTCCGATCGGCTGTTCCATTGGCTGCTCAACATTTTTTCAATTTGAATTCCGTTGCGGCGTTGCCGAGTTATTCAAAAGAAATCTATTTTGTAGACTTCTTTTCGAAAAATTACCTATTTCACATTTTGAAATATTTAGTGAAGATAATTGAGGAATCGTTGGTCGATATGATGATGTTCATTGAGAATACCAAGAATTTGCAATAAATTGTACAGGATGTTCGACACAACAACACAAACTTACCCATTTTCAAACATCGGTATTTTGATTTTTTCAAATGGAACACCCTGTATATTTTCATTTAAATCAACTCCTTTTCAATAACTCTACACTTTTCATTCCTCATGTCATGTCCTTAAACAACCTGTTTCCGAGATATTCTGGCTTAAAGGAATTGTTCAATATCAAATCAACAATTCTATAGATTTTTTTGTCTACATGTTTGTTCTTAGAAAATACTTATACTGAATGATGTTTCGATTATTTTTTTCCATCTTCAAAAGCATTCTTGGCAACTCATGAATAACTATCATGGCAAAAGAAATTTTTAAATGTAACTATTTTTTCTAGTTTAGTTATCCATGACTACCGCTGAAAAAGTGACTATCGGAATTTGTAAATAGAGGTAACTGTCAAACTACAATCCAGATGTGTACCAATTTATTGTGGCATTATGAATTATCGTTTAGAGGACATGGTTAAAATGGTGTATGCTTTGGGGGAAAGTGATGGCAATTGCTTACTGGCATCTAGATTATACGAACAAAAGTTTCCTGAGAGAAGACATCCAGACCAGCGAGCATTTCGAGACCTCAAAACAAGATTTGAGGAAACCGGAAAAGTATTTTACAAAAAGTTTGAACGTGCTCGTCCTGTAACGAATGATGAAAATTCTCTTGATATTGCATTGCATATTACCGAGAATCCCCATGTGAGTACACGTATTTTGAGTAGGGAGTTGGGAATATCTCAAAGTAGTGTTTCTCGGATGGTGAGAAAATGCAATTACCATCCATATCATATGTAGTTAATGCAAGAGCTGACTGAAAGAGATTTTCCAAAGCGAATGCGGTTTTGCTAATGGGGTGTAGATAAAATCAACCAAGAACCTGATTTTTTTGAGTACCTATGTTCTATTTTCGGACGAAGCCAAGTTTCACAACAATGGCCATGTGAATCGGCATAATATGCACTATTATGCAACTGAAAATCCTCATTTTGTTAGATATGTCAATCACCAACAACGTTGGTCACTGAATGTTTGGGGAGGTATCATTGGACGGCGTGTAATTGGGCCCTTTTTTTTCAACGGACATCTCAATGGTTATCAAATTTATTAGATGATATTCTATTGGCAATAAGGCAGAGAATGTGGCTACAATAAGATGGCGCGCCTGCACATTACCACACCGATGTGCGGGAATACATTGATATTGAATTCCGTGAAAAATGGATAGGTAGAGGAGGGCCAGTTCAGTGGCCTCCAAGGTCACCGGACCTTACAAAAATGGATTTTTTTCTATGAGGATACATTAAATGGGTTGTCTATCAAACTCCGCCTACAACTCCTGAAAATATGAAAGCAAGAATTCGTACTGCTTTCAGGGAAATTTCAGAGGACATGCTGGCACATGTGGATACTAATTTTCGAAACAGATTGAGAGTGTGTATTGGTGAAAATGGCAGGCACATTGAACATTTGCTGCATTAATTATTATTTTCTGTTAGATTCGAATAAATATGATTTTTATGCAAAGTTTAATTCCAAATATGATACCAAAGGCGAACATTGTCAATATTTTCTGTGGAAAAATATCCATCTTTTGGATGTAGAATATCTCGGAAACGAGTTGCTTTAGGTACATGACATGGAGAATGAAAAGTGTAGAGTTATTGAAAAGGACTAGATTTAAATAAAAATATATAGGGTGTTCTATTTGAAAAAATCAAAATACCGATGTTTGAAAATGGCTAAGTTTGTGTTGTTGTATCGAACATCCTGTACAATTTATTCCAAATTCTTGGTATTCTCAATGAACATCATCATATCGACCAACGATTCCCCAATTATCTTTACTAAATATTTCAAAATGTGAAATAGGTAATTTTTCGAAAAGAAGTCTACAAAATAGATTTCTTTTGAATAACTCGGCAACGTCGCAACGGAATTCAAAATTGAAAAAATCATTGAGCAGCCAATGGAACAGCCGATCGGAATATATGAAAATATACCGGGTGTTTCATTTGAAAAAGAACAACTTTGGTTAGCCACGCATCAATGATGCACCCTGTATGAATGAAAATAATTTAAGAAGGTGGTCTTAGATGGTCCCTTTGACAAAAAAAATATAAGAAATCGAAATAGTGATACATTAAGGAGCAATGAACCACGGAATCCTGTTGACTCACCCTGTATGTATTATTTATTTCAATAAAAATACAGGGTGTTTCTTAATAACATGCTAATATTTAAGGAGGTTATTTTTGGGTCCATTTTGAAAAAAAAACTTCATATGAACATATGTCCTTGAGGTCTTAACTTTTGAACTACAGGGTGCTAAAGTTTTAAGAAAAAATTGCTTTTCTTGATAACTTTGGTATGACCCTAGATATTTTTGTGAAACGTAGTACGCTTCTTCTATGCATCAGAAGGCATTTTCTGCTCTACAACATAATTTTTTATTCTTACCAGTGGCGTTCGTGCGGGATTTCACTGAATCATTTTAAAGAGAAAAGTGATACGCCACTGCTTTTTCTTAAAGTAAAAATTATTTTTGAAATCCTCATTCCTTTCTGAGCAAATCTGTCTCCTGTTTTGTTTTTTTTTTTTCTTTGCTACGGTTTTCCTAAAAAAAAAATTCATTCTTCTGCACGTTGTTATGAAATTGGGTATTATCAAGGATTAAAAACGTATCTATATATAGTAGGTAAGAGGCAGATTTTGTTTTGTAAACATAAACAGTTTTTGACAGTTGTAGTCTACCTAGTCTAGTTGTCAAGTATTTAAGTTATCAAAATTAACAATATGCATTACATACAGGGTGTTACCAAATAAGTGCGAAATCTAGGGGGTGATTCCTTGTCGAAAATTAAAGGGGGTCTTTCATCCAAACAAAAGCTCTTAGACATTTCCCTGAAAAGTTACAGGCTTCAAAAATGAGAAAAAAGATATTTTTTTTTGTTTCCTGAAATGGCTGAGGAGTTGAAGAAATGACATTTTGTGGGCATGTTCTACCAATAAAGAGGCTACCTATGAATATTTTTTAATTTTGTTGTGATCTTTTAAAGGGTGAAACATGCAACCCATATTCCATTTTTCACCAGAACTTTTTAACGAAACAAAATTTCTCAATTTAAATATGTGTTGAAAAGAACGATTATTGCAAAACTTTTTTAACTCCTGTGTTGTTCCGTAAAAGCAATAGTTTCCTAATAAAAAATAAAATGCAAATTGTGCCTGAACGGATCTTCTGTAAATGGAATCGAAAAGATCCAGTAGGTGGCTGTCACGTTTTGTTTGCACAACTTGTGACTTCAATCGTAGTATTTTAAAATTATTCCGCTTGTTTAACTTTTAATGTACGCATGTACCAGTATCATGTTGTAAACTCCTCTTAGATACCGTAGGCAATTTCTAAGCCTCTCTTATGCCATTTCCATTGCAACCAAACCAACACATCCTACATATAACAACGTCTTTTCAACCCGGTTCAAACGAATTTTCACAGGACACCCTAGAACAGCCCCTCTTTTCTATGAAAGAATAAACAAATACTCAGAACAATTAGAGGTCACACTTCCTCCACTATTCACAGATTCAATGAGTACTCCTCCTTGGCTGATCAAATCCCCTATTTGTGACACCTCTATAGCCTCTCTCACAAAAAATGATACTCACCCCCAAATCCTCCTATTCAACCAAAAACTAACCCTATATAAGAAATATGTAAAACTGTATACAGACGGCTCAAAAACAGATCAAGGAGTAGGCTCAGCTGTAGTAACACCAGAAGAAATACTAAGATACAAACTATCACAAGCAACATGCATTTACACAGCAGAACTCGTAGCAATACTACAAGCATTAATCTACCTGAAGAACCATCCTGCTAATAAATTTCTCATTATAACTGACTCATTGAGCGCGCTTAAGGGTTTACAGCAGTTATATACAGACAATCCCATAAAACTATTAATGAAAAACGAACTCTATAGGATAGAAGAGTTAGGAAAAAAAGTGATAATGATATGGATTCCGTCTCATATCGGAATCGTTGGCAATGAAAAAGCAGATGTCGCAGCTAAAGAAGCAATACATGAACATGGGTCAAGAATAATCACCAAAACAACTCCATCAGATTTGAAAACCTTCATTAAGAGTAGGATCATGAACGAGTAGCAAAGAGAATGGATGCAATCAAGGTCGAAACTAGCCGAAATAAAAACATCGGTAAAACCCCTGGACATACCTTCCAAAAAGCAGAAAACATCAGGTTATCCTTTGTCGACTCCGCATAGGCCATACCAAGTTTTCACATGACTACCTTCTAGCACATGAGAACCAAACAATTTGTGATATGTGTAACACAACAGTAACTGTAAAACATGTACTTCAAATCTGCCCCAAGGTCCAAGAAGCAAGAACAAAACTTCAAATACCAAAAGAACTACACGAAACTCTTAGTGAAAATTGTAATGTTAGGAACCTCGTGTCCTTTTTAACAAGAATCAATATGTTACAATCTCTATGACTATACCTATAATGAAATGTAAATTAAACGTAGCGCTAATAACCCTAGCGGTTGATGCGCTTATCTTTAAATAAAAAAAAAAGTATCATGTTGTGTTTTAATAGAATATCAAATTAATAATACAAACAAAACAAAATTATGTGTATTACAACAAAGAAAAAGGCAACAAGATCAAACGGAACGGAGTTATAAAAACTGCTCGAAATGACCACCTCCAACCATTAGACAGGAATCAAGTCTTCGTCTCATAGACTGGCGCAAACGTTGAAATATTCCTGGTGTGTTTTGGATTGTATCGCAGGCTGCAATGTTGCGATTCGTTAAATTATCCTCACATTCAATGGGGTCGTATAAACCTAGGACTTCAGGTGACCCCCAGATGCAAAAGTCCAAGGGGTTTAAGTCTGGAGATCTGGGAGGCCAAGGTTGAGGTCCTGCTCTGCCTATCCAACGATTTGGATACACATCGTCCAAGTACTGACGAGCAGTTATGCTGAAATGGACAGGCGCACCATCGTGCATAAACCACGTTCGTAGACGTAAAGCTAGTGGAACATTTTCAAGTAAAATGGGAAGCTGCTCCTGGAGAAAATTTGTATAGGTTGCACCAGTTAGCCTTAACGGTAGAAAATACGATCCAATACTATTTTCGCCAATAATTCCTACCCACATGTTAAGTGAAAAGTTTGTGCCCCACTTGGAAACTCTGATCACACCCTCATCTCCACAACATGCTCTTTCCATTTACCATCGAGCTGCACAATACCACCCCGTCTCATGTGGCATTACAATTCGGCCGACTGGGAAGGTCTTCGTATGTTTTTCTCAGCGTTTCCATGGAAGAGAGTTTGTTTCTCTTCAGTAGATCCAACACGATGTGCTGAGACAATTTCTGAAATCATCATGTTGGGGATGCAAACCTACATACCGAATACCGAAAGAAGAACATCATCCAATAAGACCTGGTTTAACAGAAACTGCTCTAGAGCTGTGGCTTCCAAACAGGCAGCATACCATCGATGGCTAAAAAATCCGGGCCCTGAGACCAGAGCAGCATATGTCGAGGCTAGAGGCATATGCAAAGAGACAATAGAATGCTCAAAAGATGCCCACAATGCCAAAATAAGATCAAAACTTGCTGAATGTCCTAACGGATCCCGTTCATTTTGGTCTTTCGCCAAAGCTGTGGGAAGAAACTTCACTTCCAGCTCATTTCCTCCTCTAACCAAAGAAGATGGAACACTAGCAACGACTGCCCAGGAAAAAGCTAATATCTTTGCGCACCTATTTGCTGGAAATTCCACTCTGGATTCATCGGGAAAACAACCCCCGAACATTACACCTATTGACAGTCACATGCCCGAGATCACCTTTCGCCAACGTACTATCAGAAAGAGTTTGCTGGGTCTCAACACCAACAAAGCCTGTGGATCTGACGGAATCCGCCGATTGTTCTCAAGAAATGTGCTCCCGAACTAACACCTGTTCTTTGCAAGTTGTTCAACCACTCTTACAATTTGGGGGTATTTCCGTCCAATTGGAAAATTGCAAGAGTACAGCCAGTCCCCAAAAAATGCAAAAAGGTCCTACCTAGCAACTACAGACCTATCGCACTGCTATCTATTATTTCAAAGGTCATGGAAAAAGCCATCAACATCGAGCTCATGAAATATCTGGAAGACTCAGGAATTGTCAACGATAGGCAATATGGCTTCCGCCATCAGAGATCAACTGGTGACATGCTCGCTTACGTCTCACATATATGGCAGCTATCTATTGAAAAGTATGGAGAAACTTTAGCTGTGGCATTAGATATCTCCAAGGCGTTCGATCGAGTTTGGCACCAGGGACTCCTCGCCAAGCTTCCGTCTTATGGCTTGCCCCCTCAGCTGTGTTCTCTGCTTGCTAGTTTTCTCTCAAACAGGTCTCTCCATGTAGTGGTCGATGGAGTTTCATCTGACACTCTACTCATAAATACTGGTGTTCCGCAAGGATCTATTCTCGCACCAACACTATTTCTACTTCACATCAACGACCTGTTGAAAGCAACTTCATGTCCAGTACACAGCTTTGCCGATGATAGTACCCTCCATACCGCTTTCTCTTCCAGGGACCCTATAGCAGCCCGTGAAACCAGAAATGAACTGAGGAAGAAATGTTAATAATATAAATATGGACTTAGCAACAATTCTCGAGTGGGGATCTAATAACTTGGTAGAATTCAATGCAAACAAAACACAAGCATGTCTTTTCTCTAAAAAAGCCGATCTCACTGTGCCTAACATAACTTTGTCAGGAGTAACCATACCACTGAAGTCATCCATATCGATACTTGGTATTACTATCAGCAATAACCTTTCCTGGGAAAATCACGTGAGGTCCATTGCCAAAAGTGCATCCCAAAAACTTGGTTTTTTGTTTCGTGCCAAGAGCTATTTCACCCCCACTCAGCTGCTTATGATCTATAAGGCACAGATCCGACCTGTCCTGGAATACTGTTCCCATATTTGGAGCGCGGCACCTAAACATATCCTGAGGCTATTGGATTCTATCCAAAAAAGGGCAATTCGTCTCGTCGGTGATGCCTCGCTTACAAACTCGCTCACTTGTCTGGAACACCGTAGAAAAGTTGGCGATTTGTCTCTATTTTATAGATATTTTCATGGGCGATGCTCTTCTGAAATATCAACAATCGTTCCTGCTTTGGCAGTCTCTTCGAGACTAACCCGTCAAGTTCAGTCATCACACCCCTTCGTGGTCACTTTGGAGACCTGCAGAACATCACTTTCCAAAGACTCGTTCATCCAACGAACAGCGAGGCTTTGGAACTCATTGCCTAGGGAAGTCTTCCCCGAGGCATACAACCTCCAGAAATTTAAGAATAACACCAACTCCTACCTTCTTTCCCTTGGTTCCCACGATGTTCTCTGAACATTACAGGATATCCCTTTTCGTGGGAACCAGAACATAAAAAAAAAAAAAAATCTCATGGAAATTTGTATTCCCTTGCCTTGAAAAGTTGGATTCGTCAGTGAATATTACGTTTTCTAAAAATTGAGCATTTTTGGTAATCATTTGAAAACTCCATTGACAAAAGTCTACTCGATGGGGAAAATCTCGCGGCAAAAGTGCCTGGACTCGTTGAATATGGTAAGGATACAATTGGTGATCCTTTAAAATATTCCAGATTAATTTATTGCTAACATTAAGTGTGTTAGCAATTTGTCTTGTACTTCCAGACCACAATCAGTTGTTCGTTTTTGAAAAGTTCCTCTTTCACAGAGACGTTGGTGAATATGTGCAAAAATTGTGTGATGAGGAATCAGGCGCTGGGGATACATCTCTGCATAGAGCCGTCTAGCTTCCAAAGAATTTCCATTGGCACGACCATACATAAAAATGCATATCGGTCATTTCAGCGTTAGTGTAATTATTCATATTGAAGATTGAAAAGACACAATTGAACTTTCAACTAACACATAGAAATCAAAGCGACTTGACAGCCACCTACTAGATTTTTTCGATTTTAAAATATTATGATTGAAGTCACAAGTTGTGCATTTTTTCGACTCCATTTACAGAAGATCCATACATGCATAATGTTGTATTTTTTTTCATTAGGAAACTATTGCTTTTACGGACACAACACAGGAGTTAAAAAAGTTTTGCAATGAATCGTTATTTTCAACACATATTTTAAATTGAGAAATTTTGTTTCGTTAAGAATTCTGGTAAAACATGGAATAGGGGTTGCATGTTTCACCCCTTTAAGAGATCACAACAAAATTAAAAAAATATTCATAGGTAGCTTTTTTATTGGTAGAACATGCCCACGAAATGCCATTTCTTCAACTCTCCAGGGAAAAACAATTTTTTTTTCTCATTTTTGGAAGCGTGTAACTTTTCAAGGAAAGGCCTAAGAGCTTTTGTTTACATGAAAGACCTCCTTTAATTTTCGACAAGGAATCACCCCCTGAAAACGTTCGCACTTATTTGGTAACACCCTGTATATGGACTTGCTGATGGTAACGCACTGGAAGCCAGGCGGTTGTATGGAGACCACTTTCCAAATAGAAATATTCCGGATGCACTAACATTTTCAAACATTCATAGAAGGTTGTGCGAAAAGGGAAGTTTTGAACCAGATAATCATCTAAAAGGAGTACAACGTACTGTAAGAACACCAGAAATTGAGGGGGCGGATTCGAATTCAATGGACAATTTGCAAAAAATGTCAATTTTCAAATAATCAACTCATCATGAATAGCCATAAAGCAAATGAGTCTTCAATAAAAGAATAAGTTTCATATAATTCATATATATATTGTAAAATCCACTCTTAAAATGTGTACAATTTGTCGATGTCATCACGTGATAGCAAACACGCCTTCTATTGGTGTGACGTCAAATGGTTGTAACTGTCTAGTTTGAAGGCTGATTTGTTTACCTTCAGTTTTCAGTCGCAGTTGGGATGGAGGAAATTTTACGCGCAGCGTTGCCAAGTTTCCCAAATATCATAGCCGCGATTTCGATGCTTATTTATGCATTTTTTTTTCCCCAATAATGAATAATACAACCGATATATTTTTATTTCAGGACGGCAATTATGAGGAAGCTTTGTCGAAATTCAGTGGCGCCCTGCAGAATCAGGGATTCAAGCCATTTTTGGCCTACAATACCGCCTTATGCTATTATAAACTCAAAGAATATGGTCCTTCGTTAAAATACTGCGGTGAGGAAATTTTCATCTATAATAAATATAACAAGACCTAATATTTTGCCGGCTAAGACAATATAATATACGAAAGCATTGTTGCCTATACTCTGTCCTTTTTTCACTGGCAGCTAAACACCCTCATTATAAATGCAAATCTGCGAAAAGTTGTTTACCGTCGGCTCAAATAAATTTCATGGGAACAAACACGTTTTGATAGGACTGTGTTTTCGAGTTTAATTTTCTAGTCCACTCTGTTTTATCTCTACTAACAATAGAACGATGAAATTATTACAAAGCATCGATGGTAAAAGTACTGATCAGTGACGTGCGTTCGGTAAACCATGTTTTAATATTTATTTATAAAACTTTCCAAGAAACAATACATGTTTATAACAATAAAAAATTTAGAGTAATAATTGACAATTCATCGATTATTGGATGTATCAAAGTTACACTTGTCAAATTATTACAACTGCGAGCTGTGCGCGACTTCGGCAGCTCACCTAAAATGTTTTAGTTGCAAATAGTGATGGTAATAAATGTATGTAGTTACTTACCTAAATGTCCATTTCACAGTCATCATCGGTATCAGATGAATCTTCGGGTCCTATGGAAATTACTAGAGATTGCACAGTTTGGTCAATTAAATTATCAAGATCCCACATCTTCTGTTCTTCTGTTAATACATGATTAACAGCATCCAATTTAAAAGAAGTGTTGTTCCTAGCAACGTCTCCTTTCACTTGAGCCCATATGTACTCGGTAGGATTGAGCTCACAATGGTAAGGAGGTAATCGTAATACAACCATCTTTTTTTCTTTAGCCATTTCGTCAACTACGTACTGTTTGTAGTTTGCTTTGTGTTGCCTCGCAATGGATAATAAGTCTTTTTTTACCATGCTATTATTATGTGGGAGACCTTTCTGCTGTAACCAATCAATTTTTTTTCCCATTTTGATGTTGGCAACACTTCCTTAAGCCTGGAATGTCCATGACAATAACGGCATTCGCAGGCAACAGCTCTATCATTTGTGAAAAGTAGTCCTCAAACACATCCGCATTCATCTCCTCGTGGTAATCTTTTGTTGATTTCGAGACGAATTGCAGCAAACCACCATCGACAAAACCATTTCCAATATGGGTGATAATTAACCTACGCCCTTTTCCGATCGGTGCAGGTAACCCAGTGGAATATCCTTCCATGACTGCTTGGCGGGAAGTTTTTATGTTAGTGTCGACCCATGTTTTCTGCACAGTATGTCCTTCGTTAAGCCATTTTCGTCCAAATAATAAATTGTCCTTCCTCCAGATCGATACTTCCTGATCGTCCTTAAATAATTTCTTCTCCAACGCACAATTTCGCCTTTATCTATAAGGAGGGACTTTCTATTCTGCTTTTCGGAAAAGCCTATCTCGCGTAAAAGTTTCCATAATTTGGTTCTGCCTACTTGTGGTAAATCGCTGTCTTCCTGAATTGACTGTAGAACTTTCTCTATTGTTGGTATCTCTTTATTTATATAAAAAGAGTGAACTTTCCTTCGGATGGCGGTCCTATCAAAGTCATCGATTGATAGTGACTTCCTTATTGGATTTTGTTTTGGTGCACTAATGTCTCCACTTTTCCTCTTGTTTAAAAACCTGTAAATTTTTCTTTCACTCACTCCCGTCGTATTAGAACATGCAGACACTATCTGGCGAACGGAACTCGTGGGTTGTTGATGAACAAGTGCATCATGAACATTAAGCACTATAGTTTTTTCTCTTACAGAGTATGCAACAAATGTATTCGGTTTAACTGGTGTAAAGTTTTCACCCAATGCCATTTTCATAAACACTACTATCAAAGATCACAAACGTATTAAGAATAAGCAGTAGCTCGTCACAGCAAAACAGTATTCTTTTGTATTTTGTAAAAACTAGCCGATGGGGGAAACCCAGATTTCCTTTATTTGTTTGCTCTTAATACGAACTAATGATCCTATAATTGTATTGGTTTTACCTAAGAAGAAAGCTAATTTTAATTATGAGGTATTAACTAAGAACCCTCATTTTGTAATAATATCCGATTCTTAGAAACGAATGTACAGTTAAAGTGTACCTCGGGAATTTCCATCTGAATATTTTATTTCGACCTGACTATTTACTATAGTAATTGTGCTCAAATATTTACCTCAATTCCTTCATAATAACAAGTGGTGAGGGGAATAGGTATTAGTATTATTATATATTAATTTTTTAGGTATTTAACCATATTCTCATAACTTGCTCTTAAGTAAATCTGTATTTACAGTATGAAAGTTCGTCATAAGTATCATTTAATTTCCGTCTTACAAATGTTACGCCTATGGTTTATGTTTATTTTATACCTGAGACCACGAAGTCTTGCTGCCAGTGAAAAAAGGACAGAGTATAGCAATAGCATGACACATTCCCATATAAAAATCCAGAGCGCTTTAGCGCGAGCGATTTTTTTTGCAGATATGGAGTGCTTTTGCTCCAAGACAACAATGCTTCAGTATTGTAACGACCCAATACAGGGTGTTGTTTAAATAGAAACCCCACACTTTGGTTTACTTGGTTAAGATGTTGTTACCAAGCTTAGGAAGGGTTATACTAGGTGTGAATAATTTTAAAAAAACTCACTCGAGCGGCAGATAAAAATTGTTTCCCGCTATATAGATGTTATAAATTTTTAGAGAGCTGGAATCGTTCAAATTGTGTACCTCGCCAATCTAGTTAAGAATACTATGCAAATAATTAAAGCACTTAGAAAAAAAAATTACTTCGTTACAAATAATAAACAACTTAAGTACCTACTGTCATAGTACTAAATACCTGTCCCAAATAATGTAATACATCCTGTATAATAATTTTATACAGCTGACAGTATGTTGTACCAATTTTCTAAAGTCCCTGTATATAGAAGTACTGAAATATCAAGAATCTATCAATTACTAAAATGAAATTATGATGATCAACAATTTTCATATGAAGTAATCTGTCTAAACACGTTATAAACTAAATTCCGTTTTTTTCAACCATACTGTATATAATAGCTAATATTTTATCAATTTAACAATGTAAAAACATAAGGAAACTATGATGGATGAACAAGTATCATTCCAAAGCAATTGTATGAAAGTTTTATAATTATATAAGTCAAATGCTTATCCATACTCTTGTACAAAATATCTGAAATTACTAAATGTGTAAATAAAACGAAAATTAAAAAAAAAAATTTGAATGAGCACGTATCATTCAACGAAACTGGATGACTGATTCATAAATATTTGTAAATCTTTACACATATCAACAGCAATAAGTCAACATATTACGGAATGTATTTCACAGTGATGGAAGTCTTGTTTTTAGCATGATGCTTCAAATAACTGGAGATTCCATAAAGTAGTTTGAAAGCTAATTTAATTTATGATTTGACAAAACACCAAATGACCATACTCAAATATGTTGTTAAAATTTCAGAAAAAAACATCTTTAGTTTGGGTAGAGATTTCGTAGAACATCGAATATGCTATTCAATTCAATAATACTTGGAAAAGATCTGATGTATCAAATTAATACAAAACACAAAACGAAAGCTTACCATTTTTCCACTGTTACAGATTCTAGATTTCACACACAATATATCAAACGATTTCTAAACTTTGATTATTAATTATCAATTTCTTCACTATTTTACTAGTTATTATTTTTAGTAATTGAGTAACTAATTCTCTGACGCGCACTGATTCTTGGTAAAACATTTTCTCGTTCCGATATTCTTATAACTTTTTCAAATATAAATTTAAACTATTTCTATTTGACCGCTAAGACTGAATTTTAATCCAACTACATTGAATATTATTCCCGAAATAGACCAAACTTCGAGCTGTGTACTGAGCAGTGAATTGAGTGAGCGTGAATGAGGATGAATTCATATTTTTCTGGCTTTGTATACCCTTTTCATTATCTCGCGTATCCCACACGAGAGCTATTAACTCCTCCATATGTCGGGTAGGAATGACAGATTTTTAGCCTTTAATTGATGAGGATCGATTCCCCGGATGATTAAAAAAACAAGAGTTGTTTTGTTGTTTGTGTTATTTTCATCTCCGTAATTTATAACTTTGCCTATATGTTTATCAGCAGCTCAGATGGTTCACACATCTGGTGAGAATTATTTTTCCTAAGATAGGGTGTTTCAGAGTGGTTCTTTATCTGCCGGCAATTATTTATAGCCGTTTTTATGTATTAAAATGAGAGTTTTTGAATTCTTAGCGAGATATGTAAACATATTTCCACTTTCAATCGCTGTAATAAATCTTAAAAATGTGCTATGTAATTCCTAGTCAGTTTTCTATCCCACGCAGGATGGGATCATATGCGTTGATGTTTTAGTTCATAAAGATCAATATTGATTAGGTCTTATGTTTTCCTATTTTATCTCTTGGCATGTTTATTACTTAATGGATTTTTTTAACATCATGTGGTAACTATTTTCTTTTCATTTTCGACTTCTTGAATGGTTATTATAAATAAATTATATATCGGGTTATAACAGTATATTATACAGCCAAAATTTAGCCGTCAGAATATTAGGTCGAGTTATATTCGTTAAGATATGCTCGAAAAATAGCAATTTTTTATTTCATAAAATTGTTTGGAAACAATGATTGAAAGTACAGTGTCGATGCCTTGAATCGGTAATCGTTATCATAGCTGCAGCTCTTATTTTTCCAATTATATTAGAATGATGTTCTTTTTTCAACTGTAAATATGGCTTAAGTGACGATGAACTACTGTGATCACTAATTTTGATCGGCACGGCGATTCTGTTTCACGAATTCGATTATCGAATTGCTTAGACTATGCGTATATTTGTACTTGATTGAGCTGTACTATCACAGTCTGAGCCACTCGATAATCGAATACTTACGTGAAATAGAATTGCCCCCAGCTCTTGTTCTTGGACTTGACTATGTGGAAAATTATTGTTGAGCGACTGGAATGATTAGTGATTTTCTTATTTTCAGTATCCAACCCACATTTTTTTGGTGATAATCTATTTTATTTTCCAAAAGTATTCCTTCCTATCGGAGAATTCTTATACCATGATGACCCAGATTTATTATAGTAAGGATTGGGAGTGAGAAAAAATCGGTCAGTAGTTGCGTTTTCATTCCGTTTCTCTATAAATTTGTGGTAAAGTTAACCGGCATCTTGCTGATTTTTTTTTATCACCACCTTGGCAAGTTTTCGTGAATATGGGATTATATTGAATACGTCCTCACTGACTTCCACCATTGTTCAGTTCTAGTTGAAAATTATAGACACAACAATTGATTCCCCCATTTCCTTCCATGCTATCTCTAACGATGCAATGTTGAAAAAATGTATCTGAAGACCTTCCGGGATATTATCATCACAAGCATCAATCATTATATTGTATTCTGTAATATCTGAAGAAGCTGCACTGACTTTTCGTTTCTCTGTAAGATTCTGAAGTTGTTTTCTCTTCGCATTTTTAGCAGTTTCAAACTCAATATCAGATTAAAATAATTAAAAAAAACTTTTTAAAGATAAGCTTTTATTCAAATGCGCTAAAAAGTAAAAAATAATTGCTTTAGATGTGCGACGTAGGTTTTTCCGTTTTTCGTCAATGAGGAGACCATCTTCAATTTATGAATTCTGACCAAAAAATCAATAATCTTCTACTAAATTCATAGACCCCAATAGAAACGGTCCATTGTCCCAAAACTTGTCCACCATCTTGGAGCCGCCATCGTAAATTTATGAATTTTGACAATAAATTTATAATCTCCTACACCGAAAACGTCATTCCTAATAATCACAGAGATCGTCGGCCATGTTGGAGTCGCCATATTGATTTTTTCTTTAACAAAAATTCCATAATGCATTATCTCGGGAACTATGAACACCTGCCAAATTTCACGTTAATTGGGCAACTAGAAGTGGGTCCAATTTAACTTGCAAGATTTGATTACAGACAGACACCGAGACAAGTGAAACTAAATAAAAGCTTGTAAAAATGGTTTATTCCTCGATTGAATTCTCCAAAATACTTTTCTTGCAACATTCTTGTTCCGAATTGTCGTGACAGAATAATCTTTATAATCTTCATCATCACATCTCTGCATGTTCACAGCCCAGTCTTTCAATAGTAAAAAAATACCTGATATTTTTCGCGAAAAAATATTTGAAATAGTGATGGTATGGTGTCTGAGCTCTTCACGGAGGTTTTGACCGTTACTGAAAATAAGAAGTTTTAGGAATGTTTTCATCTCAAGTTCTACACACTATTCAAGTTAAGAAATTGAATCTTGAAATAATTGTATTTTTTTTCAGTGCAGTTTTTTAAATTTTAAATAATAAGATATTTTATAATAAATAACATCTAAATGTTTTTTGGGTAGATAAAAAATATTGATTTCCATTTTCCATACGTTACTGCGGTTTTAGTACTCTGATGGATTCAAAAGCAAAATAAAAACATAAATACCCCACAAGAGGTTATCTTGAACGATGGAAGATAGTGACTAAAATTTATCTGTAAATAGCAGATGATTCTACATCTGATTTTAAGAACATCCTCTTCATATTTTCAAACAAATCAATGAAAATGATGTGGCTGAAATATTTCACAAAAAAAAATGATTAGAAATTAATAACAAAAACGCAGTAACGTATAGGGGGAAATTTAGAAATTCGCCCTCCTTGGAACATTTTCCACTTCCATGGCGAGAGAAAACACAAAAATTAGAAAGCAATATTTTATAATAATCTATGACTTGAAGATGATAAAAAACTACGTTTTAATGTTGAATGATAGAAATATTAAATATTCACAGTAATACACCCACGTAACTTTGTTGATTTATTATTTTTTCAATCAGAAATTCTCTGAACAATTGTCAAATGACCAAAACTTATTTGTCGTGGGGTGTTTGAATATGTCCGGCACCGCCGTAGAGTTACCCCACAAATATATTTGGCAGAATGTTTGTGTTAGAATAATGGGGCAATAATGTAATATTCTTCAAATTATTTACTCTTATACTTGTGAATGTTAATAAATATTTGCTGTGCACTAGATCTTGTATGTAATCATTACGTTTAAGACGGAAAAGGACAAATAACTACGATAAGTTCTATTTTTCAGGTCCCTTCTCAAGATATATACTATTGCTCTCAGATATTAAGAATAATGTTTCTTCTGAGTGTGTAAATAATATTTTTAGTATTTCCAGAAGTCAGAATTTGATATTAAATTTTATTTAAGCATCTAACTAAAACCCTAAAGCCATACATATTTTTGCTATGCACTATTTTCTTTGTTCAGCTGATATAATCGAAAAGGGAATCAGAGACCACCCGGAGCTGAGCATAGGAATGCAAACCGAAGGAATAGAAGTTCGATCCGTTGGAAATACGATCACTCTACACGAAACTTCTCTTACCGAGGCTTTCAACTTGAAAGCCGCTATCGAGTATCAACTCAAGAACAGTAAGCCATCTATTTTACTTCTCGTCGCCAATATGCTCTCACTGTGCTAATTCGTGCTGGAAACGACATTTACATTAACCCCATTCGAGATAAAGTGGCATTTCTAGTATACAATGTGACCCAAAACTGGTGCTCATGTAAAAAATAAACTTTTTCTGAAATTGCTCAAGAATGCCTACTTTCTCGGATTAACTTCAGACCCCAAAACGAACTTTCCCGAAAATGGTCCGGGAAAATTTTTGCCAGCCTAAGCTCCTACCGGTTTTTATATACATTTTAGACAGTAAATGAATACACGCAAACAACCAACTCACATTAAGAACATTTATTGAATATATTATTACACATATGGAACGTTTATATAACTATTTTTGTATGTTTATAGTTATGATGCGGTTTGTACAATTATTAAACATAGGCTGAACTCTACCTGAAAAGTCATTATCTTTGTCACTTCCCCCTCTAAATGTATCTGTTATGTTACCTGAATAGTCAGCGTCGTTAATGCTGTTTTCTTCTTCGGCAATAATACTAATAGTATTAGCAGATTTCTCTTTGTCACTTCCCCCTCTAAATATTTTATCTGCTATGTCTACTTCATATGTAAAAGATTCCTCTATACCGGGTGACAATGGGACTATTTGTACAATATTTTATACGATGCCTACAAATTCCATTGAGTTATCCGTTTAGGTTTGTTGAAATGAAAGGTAGCCGTGGAATCATGGAAAACAGTAGGTGATTAATGTCATATCAAAAAAGGAATACCAATTTTACAATGTCATTTCGTTTCGTTTGACTTTTTTTTTTGTAATGGAAAATAATAATCGTTATTCTTGAAACGAACAAATCGATATGATATTGATGTTAGAAGAACGGTGTCAATGCTAGTATGCTATAAGCTGTTCGTTATCTGTTAAGACGGCACCCAGCATCGAGGACCTATTTCAGGAAATTGGAAATGATGCTAAAGAAAGAACCAGCTGATCAAAACCACATCCACTTCATCGTCAGTGAAGAAGCGAAAACTAATGTTTTAGCATATGTTCATTTTTCTCCATCTGCCTCTGTGCGAGAATTGGAAATTGAATGTGCCAGAAAAGTATTGAAAAAACATAAATATCGCTCCTATAAATACAATTTGCATCAGCATCTATATGAAAATGACCCAGAACGGAGACTAACTTTTTGTAATTGGCTTTTGCGTTATCATGATTTGTAAAATGGTTTTGTCTCGAAGATACTGTTTACAGATGAGTCTAGGTTTACGAATAATGGTATGTTCAATAGGTAGGTTCAGAGGTATTGGGCTCAAGAAAATCCTAAGTTGCTGAGAGAAGGTAATTTTCAAGAAAGATTTGGATTGAACATTTGGGTAGGAATCATAGGGACAAGAATCATTGGACCAATTCTTTTCGACGGGCCTTTGACGGGCCAAAGATATCTACAATAGGCTTTTTCATTTAGATGACAAATGACTAACTTTGTTTACCTGTCAGACCCAACGACATTGACGGCGATTTTTTTTTTTTTAAGAAATACAATTTTTCCTAGTTTACTTGAATTTACATGGAGAAGAAAACTCACCCTTAGAAAATATTCGTGTACATTATTTTATCTACGAATGAAAGGTTTTTGGCGGTATAAAATAGGTAATAAATACTTAACCTACAAAGAAAGTTACGAACGCCAATGTATGCAGGTGCATTTGTCATGAAGTTGACTGTTGACGTAATGTGAAAATACCGCTAATTTTGAACTAAGCCAATCTCAAATTGTTATTTCAAAACCAACCAATGGCTATTCACTTTCCCAATAGCCAATCAGACTTTGGGTCTCAAAACGAGCGCATGCGCCTTAAAAAATCATCTAAATGAAAAGACCTATTCTTAGAGAACGATATTCAAAATATTATCAACCATTTACCTGAGAACATCAGGGACAATATGTTTTTTCAGCAGGATGGTGCAGGACCACATAATGCTAATATTGTTCGGCAATATCTTAGTGATATCTATGGGCAGAGATGGATGGGAACAAATGGTCCAATCAGATGGCCAGTCAGATCGCCCTATTTAACCCCTATTGATTTTTAATTATGGGGTCACATAATATCCAAAGTATTCTCGAGGAGACCAACTTCTTTGGAGGACTTGAGAGACAGAGTTGAGCGCGCATTTCAGGAAATTCCTGCTCAGGAACTGATAAATGTGATGAGGTGTACAATAAATAGAACTAGTCTATATGTTAGGGAAAACGGGCAACACTTCGAACATATCATTGGTCATTAATACATAAAATGACTTTTCGATGGTTGTGAAACTCTTCTATTGAAAACGGGATAATGGTATTGTGAGTAATAATTTGTACGTTGAATGTTTCACTGTTTCAGTCGTTAGATTTATTCAAACAGTTTGATTATATTAAAGTTATCTTTTCTGTAATGGGTTTATGATCATTACATATTGTCAAGTCGATTATTTTTGGTAATTCATTGTTACCATTCTGAAGTAAAGTTTGAAAGGATGAATAGATGTCATGTTACCTACCAATTTTTTCAGATTGATTTCATTTTGTTGGACGGCTCTCTACGTTTTGAACAAAAAGAAAGTGGTACATAATGAATATCGTTGAATTGATAATTAAATTCTGTATCGAATGGCAAGATGACCCTCGGTTGGTACCATTTGAAAAAAAACTATTTTTTCGTTAAAAATGCGTTCGAAAATTTCAATTCCTGTGTAGGATTTGTTTTTGATCTTATCGATGAAATGACTATTATTATGAGTTACTGATGTAAATTAGTAAAGATTTTAACCTGATCATGGCCTCCTGGGCTAAATTTTTTTATTGAGAAATACATGTTTTTAAATTGTAAAATAATAATTTGGCAACACTGTCGTATGTAATTTGAGACGTAGAATCCGAAAAACATCAAACATACATGTTGTTCCATTTTTTTAAATCTAAGTTGCTGGCTATTCTGGCGAAACCGGATGTCGGCCGTTTTGTTTATATATGTCTATCAATCCGAAATTGTGTCTTATATCTATGTACAAAAGTTCATTCAAATCGGTTGATAAGTGAATGAGATATAGGCATGGCCCTAATCCCATTGTCACCCGGTTATCCTTCGGCAACGGTTGAGGATTTTCATCCCCCATGCCTCTTTAAAGCAATTAAATCTGCGCCAGCATTAACCAAAATTGTCGCAGAGGACCGACGGAAACAATGTCCTGTGTATTCATGTGCATTTTGCCAAACTGATGTATTCCCACTATGTACTTGCCTGCAACCTTTCCCATTTGAACATTTAAAGAAAAAGCGGCAACTTTCTAAATTTTCTGGACGACATGCAACATATTTTCTATACAATGCCATATTAGTTTCGTTTGTCACAAAGGATCTTGGTTTATTCGTTTTATTATCGGGTATTTTAATTAAAAACTTAGATCCAAAAATCTTGTCATTCAAATATAGTTCATCACGGCGACATTAGGGTGTTTCATCTTTAGGCGATATTTTTTTTTCGGTCCCACCTAAAAATCTGATAATTTATAAAAAAAAGAATCTCGCTGAAAAAAATATTCTAAGTAAATTAGAGGCTTCACCATTTCAAAAATTCGATTTCCCATATAAATAACACAAGATTTTTTTTCTTCGGTTTAACTCAATTTTTCGGTATTTAAAAAAAAAATGTGAAAAAAATTAGTTCACAGTTTTTGTGGGGCGTTAAATTTGCTACAAAAAAGTTCCTCTGAGCAAACGCTGTCCGACCAACAGTTTTTGAATTGTAGAGCTGGAAAGGTGAATGTTAATAATAATTGACAACAAATTTTCTTTAAAATGGAATTTATTGATCTTACATTAAATATTATCTTACAATAGACGCTGTTGGTCGGACGTTTGACTTCTTTGGTTTATAGTTGTCACATTGACGTTTCGGGAAAGCATGTAATTTCGAATATTTTGTAATATCAATATCTTCTTTTGTACTAAGTGTAGCTCTCAGCATGGAGTGATTTGACCATAACGTAGATGCCTTCAACTTTGTAGATAAATCGGAAAAGTATGCAATCATGACATTTTCAGATCGGGAGGTCGTCTTTTTTTCTTGACAATAATCCAAGAAACGTTTGTAAGCGTATTCATATTTTGCCTTGAATTTATTTGGCAATAAATTCAAGATGACATTTTCAGCAGCATTTACTAACTCTGGTGGTGTCCCGCACACCTGGACATCATCATCACTGTCCATTTTGAATATTTTTAATTTTTTTTAGCGATAATAGGTATTAAACCGAAATAAGTAGTGAATCTCTGACTTTTGTCACAACAATAAACAAACAGTGATTGTCAAGGAAAATATTTCATAGGCAATAAGATGGTAACCAAAAATTGTTATGCATTTATAAAAATTCCTTAATTTATGATAATGTTGATTGCGATTTCAGAAAAAATAGTATGTGTACCTCGTAGTAAAAGCACATTCCCAAACTTCAATGCTTGTTGGCCTCGGCCAACAATTTACATTGTCTTCCGGGAATGTATTGCTTTTACTACTAAATTCACAATGTACTATTTTTCAGTCGATTCGGCGAAGGAAGCCCTAACAGATATGCCTCCGAGGGCGGAATACGAACTGGACGCTGTCACGTTGCACAACCAAGCCCTTATGAATTTCGACGGCAATCCAACAGAGGGCTTCGAGAAATTGCAATTTCTCCTACAACAAAATCCATTTCCGCCCGAAACTTTCGCCAACATTCTCCTGCTCTATTGCCAGCACGAGTGCTACGATCTGGCGGCCGATATTCTGGCGGAGAACGCGCACCTGACCTACAAATATTTAACACCGGTAAGATTCCGACCGATATAACCGTTATAAAGCTGCCTCAATCACTCATTTGTTTCTAAAATCACCAAGTCAACGTTGGTTATTTATGGCGATACGAGTGGTCGACACGTTACTTTTTGGTCCTTCGAGCCGGATGTCGTGTCAACTTCGAGGCTTGCATCTGAATATACTATTTCAGCGTGCTGTCAAGTATCCAAAATATTTTAGTTGGATTTTCAATGTTTCCTTCACCGTCTCTACAAATTTTCGGAATCATGCTACTTTTAGTACTCTTTATATACCTAGGTCGCGTTAACTCATGAAGATATACCATGTATAATACGTACAGATTGATAATCACATTACGATGAAACTGTGTTAAATATCATTCTGCATGAAAGTTCGTTGAGTGATATAAGATTATTGCACTGAAAATTGCAAAAGTTCTGCAAAGTAGGCATATCTATAGTAATGGTGTTTTACAACATGCATTAAGTTTGCAACCTTGTAAAAGTTACGAAACCTTGTTTTTTGTCATTCTTTTAAGTTTTTCATTATAATTTGCTTAAAAAAATTACAAAAGTTCTGCAAATTGGATAAGTAAACGGAAAAAAAGTTTAAAATATCCACGTACATTTGCAATCATTTCTAAAAAACGCATCATTTATTTATCAACATTTTTTATCGACGCTCCCATTTTCAATTCACACAAGCATTGATATAATTACAAAAGTTTTTTATTGTGGTTGTAAATAAAGAGAATAGTGGTCTTAGTGAATATGTAACTTTGCAACCTCATACGAAAAACGAAACCTATTTATCCACCAATATATTTTTTTTATCTGATCTCGTCTGGTTTTCTGATAATGGAGAGTATTGTAGAGTTGGGGATGAAACCACCACTCTGACAGTTATTTTGAATGAATCACTATTCTGATTAGGCATACAGTGATGATATTCGTTGCCTGCGATATTATCTGATCATCTACTTTTCGAAATATTGAGAACATTGTATGTTAAGTGTAGGGGTGAAACCACCCTATCAACGATTGAATCGCGTGTGTCGCTTTGCTTGCAATGACAGTATTAATACTTCTGTTCACATGACACTTCGTATTTCATTTTCCAATCATTGAGAGTATTGTAAAAGGATATTTGGGAATGAAACCACTACCCTGACTGCTAATTTGCATGAATCGCTATTCTGATTTTGCATAAGGTGATGATACTGGTTGCCTGAGATAATGTAGTTTATCTGATCTCATCTACTTTTCAAAATATTAAGAATATTGTATGTGAAGAGTAGGGGGTAAAACCACCCTCTCGACGATTGAATGCAGGTGTCGCTTGCAGTGACAGTAGTATACTTTTGATCTAGGGACACTCCATATTTTACCTGATCTCGTCTAATTTGCTAAATATGGAGAAGTTAGGGGTGGAACCATCACCCTGAGGGTTAATTTTCATGAATCGCTATTTTGGTGGCGAATAAAGTAATTAGGTATATTCATTGCTCGAGACATTATTTTTCATCGGATCCCATATATATACCCTCAAATTGACCCAGTATTCTTGTTTTTTTTTTTTTATGTTCTGGTTCCCACGAAAAGGGATATCCTGTAATGTTCAGAGAACATCGTGGGAACCAAGGGAAAGAAGGTAGGAGTTGGTGTTCTTCTTAAATTTCTGGAGGTTGTATGCCTCGGGGAACACCTCCCTAGAATGGTTCCAAAGCCTCGCTGTTCGTTGGATGAGCGAGTCTTTGGAAAGTGATGTTCTGCAGGTCTCCAAAGTGACCACGAAGGGGTGTGATGACTGAACTTGACGGGTTAGTCTCGAAGAGACTGCCAAAGCAGGAACGATTGTTGATATTTCAGAAGAGCATCGCCCATGAAAATATCTATAAAATAGAGACAAATCGCCAACTTTTCTACGGTGTTCCAGACAAGTGAGCGAGTTTGTAAGCGAGGCATCACCGACGAGACGAATTGCCCTTTTTTGGACAGAATCCAATAGCCTCAGGATATGTTTAGGTGCCGCGCTCCAAATATGGGAACAGTATTCCAGGACAGGTCGGATCTGTGCCTTATAGATCATAAGCAGCTGAGTGGGGGTGAAATAGCTCTTGGCCCGAAACAAAACCAAGTTTTGGGATGCACTTTTGGCAATGGACCTCACGTGATTTTCCAGGAAAGGTTATTGCTGATAGTAATACCAAGCATCGATATGGATGACTTCAGTGGTATGGTTACTCCTGACAAAGTTATGTTAGGCACAGTGAGATCGGCTTTTCTAGAGAAAAGACATGCTTGTGTTTTGTTTGCATTGAATTCTACCAAGTTATTAGATCCCCACTCGAGAATTGTTGCTAAGTCCATATTTATATTATTAACATTTCTTCCTCGTTCATTTCTGGTTTCACGGGCTGATATAGGGGCCCTGGAAGAGAAAGCGGTATGGAGGGTACTATCATCGACAAAGCTGTGTACTGGACATGAAGTTGCTTTCAACAGGTCGTTGATGTGAAGTAGAAATAGTGTTGGTGCGAGAATAGATCCTTGCGGAACACCAGCATTTATGAGTAGAGTGTCAGATGAAACTCCATCGACCACTACATGGAGAGACCTGTTTTAGAGAAAACTAGCAAGCAGAGAACACAGCTGAGGGGGCAAGCCATAAGACGAAAGCTTGGCGAGGAGTCCCTGGTGCCAAACTCGATCGAACGCCTTGGAGATATCTAATGCCACAGCTAAAGTTTCTCCATACTTTTCAATAGATAGCTGCCATATATGTGAGACGTAAGCGAGCAGGTCACCAGTTACTGGAAGTGGTTAATAGATAATTTTTTCTGAGCGCCGTTTTCACAAAATATCAATTCATGAACATTATTCACATGGTCGACTATACATATAAATCCATGCATGAGATTTAAATCTGAAGCTAACTTCAGCGACATTTTTTACAACTTCAACGAAACAGTTTTTTCTTATAATTTGGCCATAAAATGCAAACATTGTGCAAATAGGTTCAAGATATATATTAGACCGACATATCTACAGTTGTCCAGTTAAATACTTGATTATCCATCGCGTACATCTGTTATATTTTGTACTGGTTGATTGAAATTGCATCCAAAGAATAATACGGTTACGTTGTTAACAATTGAAAATTTGCAAACTAATTATAGATCTCAGAAGCAATCAGCGAAATAAATTTAATACAATATTTTAGAATGGAACAATTGAAAGAATACAAAATTTTGCTAAATTCTGCTAAAAGACTATGGAAAGACATTGATTTTTTATCGCATTAGAAATGACATGCAATCATTCTTCATTTAAATTTTTCACTTGTCAGAACATGACTTTATAGCAATCGACGAGATTTTAAAATGAATAATCGATGCTGTATAAAAAAAAAAAAACATTTTCTTGATTTATAATATTTTTGAAAATAAAGAGGGAAAAACATGTTGGTAGGCAATTCTATTTCAGTTGTAGCTCCAGGACTATTAGATGAATGTGCATTGTTTTTGGTTAGCTTGTTATTCTGGTTATAAATCATGCTGTGCATTCATTACTCTGTAAACAGAACACTGTGACGTAACACAGTTGTAGGTTAATCGTACTAATGTACGAGTGTTTTTAAAATCTCAATATTTCCTACATTTTTTAATGAATCAAGAAAATTATGAAAACGGTCAAGAGATTCTCGATCCTCCATCAAACGTACTCAAGAGTATTTTTTATGCAAATTCCTAATCGTAATATGATGTTTTGAATTCATATCGAAAACGTTAGCTTTCAACATTGAATGATTTCACTTACCGTTAGTCGATAGTTAACTTGGTAACACAATGAATGTCATTTATTAGTTATATAAAAATCTTTATTATTCAGATAACACAGGTGTTGCAAAAATTAATATTTTTTTAATTCCTAACGTTCCGTATTGTAACATAGTTTGCAAATTATTATACTGCCACCAATTGGTGAAATGAGTTGTCTGCCCGATTCGCAAAACTTTTGCTTTTTTGGTAGAGTACAAGTACGAAAATTTTTATTTTTATTTTACCCTCATTTCCGTGTTGCAGACGAGGTTGCAAATTAATGAAAACATTGTACGTCAGGACAAATTTTTTTTTTGATAGAACTGACATTTCCGTTTTGTATGGGTGGTTGCAAATATATCAAAGGATGTAAATTGCTATTTTTCAAAGCTTCGAAAGTTTGCAGAACTTTTGGAAATTTTTCCGCGCTAATAATGTGAAAATTCATTAAATCCTGATTTTCAACATCTTCCGTTCAGAAAAAGGGGTTGCAAAATCACACTACATATCATATGAAAGTCCTCTTCATTCTAGTGAAGTTTTGAAACTTTTGTAATTATTATTAAATTTTGGGAAAATCATGTCTATCTCAACTGGCCTAGATTTAACGATCATGGCTATTTATCAAGGCAGACGTACACCATCTCAATATTTTTTATATCATCCTCATATGTTTTAGTATTTGTATGATTTCCTCGATGCAATCATAACCCAACAGACATCTCCGAGCGAGGCATATCAGAAACTTGATGAATTGGCCAGTCGCCATACCGAGCAGCTCAGAAAACTCACCAAACAAGTGCAAGAACACAGAAACCGAAATGATACTGAGTTGGTCAAGAAAACCGTTATGGACTACGAGGAATGTTTGGACAGGTACAAAAAAAAGGGCTAGTTTGATAAGTATCTACTGAATGAACATAATAATCGATAGATATGTTCCTTCAAACTGCGTTCTTGAATTGTACACGTTTCTCCTATGTTCCCTTTCAGGTACATACCAGTGTTGATGGCGCAAGCCAAAATATACTGGGATTTGAAGAACTATGCCCAGGTGGAGAAACTATTCAGGAAAAGCGTTGAATTTTGTAACGACAATGACATTTGGAGACTCAATGTGGCTCATGTCCTCTTCATGCAGGAAAACAAATTCAAAGAAGCTACCGGGTTTTACGAGCCATTAGTCAAAAAAAGTTATGCGGAGGTAGGCAATAGACGAATGAGGTACTTTAAAATTATGAAGTTAACACCCTGGAACACTAGGGATAATCAAATATTAAAAATATATTGGTTGAAATGACTGCGAGGGAAAGATTTTTTCATTGTTGGCAAATTTTCAGATTCTAAACGTGAACGCTATCGTTTTGGCTAACTTATGCGTCTCGTATATCATGACGTCTCAAAATGAAGAGGCTGAAGATCTCATGAGGAAGATAGAAAAGGAGGAAGATCAGATCACTTTTGAAGAACCAGATAAAAAAGTGTTCCATCACTGTATCGTCAACCTTGTTATTGGGTAAATATAACTACTTCCTACTTCTCATAAATTCTCCCCCATAGTGAAAATGGACAGAAATCCGCATTTTTTCTGGTAATTCTGTAAGGACCCTTGGTGATCTATGAAAGGAATTCCGTAAATTTTTTGTGAGAACCACTTTCTCATAAACCCTTCAGCCTACTATACACTTATTGTTGGTCGTCTTCTTCTAAGTTTAGTTTTGGGTGCTTGTTAGTTCTAATTTTTCAAAAGGAATTTAGAGAACATTCTTCTCATCCCTATAGATTTCGGGAATAATCTGACAGCATTCCTTATATTTATCGAACCAATTTCGAGTGGGTGGTAGCAGGTCAGTTTCTGTCTTTTGAGCCTTCGGTAACATGATATTCTTGATAATAAACCGTTTATTCCTGTAGATATATCATCAAGTTGTCTATTCAATTTTCACCCGATTCATCTATTTTATGAAATTAATTTCCTCTTAATTACACTAAGGCCATATATCGTGAAACTAGCAAAATTCCCCTAATCTCATCGTGGAGAAGACCCCGGCTTATACACCCTATCGCTCCAATATACAGGGTGATACAAAAGTACTTTGGCAAACTTCAGTAGGTGATTCCTCACAATATTCTAATATGAATTGTCCAAATAAATATATGTTCGTTTCCAAGATACAGAGGGTGTTAGTTTTATTTTTATTTTCGTTTTTTTTTCAAATAACTTTCGAAATACCGACCTTAATTAAACGAAAATTTGGTATTGAGAGGTTTTTTGAGGTGCCGAATTCGAACCTGATATTATTAATGCTCATACTCGTAGGGGGCGCCACCTACACGTCTTTTTCTTTTTTGAAGATTCATAACTTTTTTGAGCGTACTTCTAGCACATTTTTTCAATAAAAAAATCAATTCCTCTATCATATTTACTTTAAAAAAGCAACCCTTGTTACAAATTGCTATAAGCCACCGTTTTCTAGATATTTGGACTTGAAAATTTCAAGTCGATTATTTGGTAATCGATGCGTGTTGAAGTTATTACCATTATTTTGCATTTTTCACAAGAATGCTTAGGAAATGAATTTGCGTTTAAGTAAGTAGTTTTGGTAATTACATATTATGTGACAGTTAAACGTTTTGTTGTTTTGTTGAAGTTTCTGTAAGTTTTATAACACTAATTTTGAAAAAATGGACTATTTAAACAATAATGCCTATTTAGCCGATATGCATTTCGTTTATGGCCTTGCGGATGGCAATGCGAGCGAAGCAAGACGTATTTACCAGGAGCGATTTCCTAATCGAGTACTGCCTTCAGCTCCAACATTTAGCAGACTCCACCGTCGTTTGGCAGAAACAGGTAGCTTTAAGAGGGCAGTTGATATTATTGGAAAGACCACGAGCAGTCCGAACCCCAGAATTGGAAGAAGCTGTTTTGAACGCTCTCGAGGAGAATCTGGTAACAATAATTGCTGAAGCTCTCAATTCTACTCAGTCCACAGTTTGGAGAATTATCGACGATCAGCAATTTTATCCATACCATATTCAAAGGGTACATCTTTTTCCACGAGACTTTCCCCAATGCATTACTATGTGTCAGTGGTTTTTAAGAAAATTGGCTGGAAATCCCCAATTTTTAAGATATGTACTCTTCACGGACGAGGCAAACTTCTCCCGAAATGCTATCACAAACTTTCATAACAACCATGTTTGGGCTCTGGAAAATCCGCACGCAGTTAGTGAAAAACATTATCAGTAACAATTTTCTGTAAATGTATGGGCGGCAATAATTGATAATTACTTGATAGGTCCTTTCTTACTTCCGTTCCGACTGAATGGCGCAACTTACAGAGACTTTTTAGAAAATGAGTTGCCGGGACTACTTCAGAATGTACCATTAGAAATTCGTATCCGCATGTGGTTTATGCATGATGGGGCTCCGACCCATTATAGCGTGGTAGCCAGGGAATTCCTTAACACTCTGTCTATCCAAATCGATGGATCGGTAGGGGTGTAGAAGAACCTAACCAGGCGTGGGCACCAAGGTCCCCAGATCTAAACCCACTAGATTTGTATTCTTGGGGACATTTGAAGTCACTAGTTTATAAAACTCCAGTAGCGAACGAGGAAGATCTAAGAAACCGAATAGTAGACGCCTGTGAAACAATAAGAAACACACCAATAATTTTTGAGCGGGTACGAGATTCAATGACTAGAAGACTGAATGCCTGTATCTTCGCTGAAGGTGGACACTTTGAACAATTAATTTGAATACAATTAAGTTTCCTTTATTTTATTTTATTCTACAAAATCTTGAAATAAAATGTTGATATTTCTTACAAATTTTATTAAAACAAATACAGAGTTTGCACCCTTGATACAAAAATAACTATTTCAAACGAGTAAAAATAAATAGAATAGGTGGCGCCCCCTACAAAAAACCAAAACTACTTACTTAAACGTCAAATTCATTTCCTAAGCATTCTTGTGAAAAATGCAAAATAATGGTAATAACTTCAACACGCATCGATTATCAATCAATTGAAATTTTCCAAGTCCAAATATCTAGAAAAACGGTTGTTTATAGCGATTGTAACAAGGGTAGCTTTTTTACGTAGATATGATAGAGGAATTGATTTTTTACTGAAAAATGTGCTAGAAGTACGCTCAGAAAAGTAAGAGCAATAATAACATCAGGTTCGAATTCGACACCTCAAAAAACCTCTCAATACCAATTTTCGTTTAATTTAGGTCAGTATTTCGAAAGTTATTTAAAAATACGAAAATAAAACTTTAACACCCTGTATCTTGGAAACGAAGCGTTTCCGGGCATATATTTGTTTGGACAATTCATATCAGAATGATTTGTTGAAAATATGAACAAGATGTCCATAAAATCAGATGTGGAATCATCTGCGACTGAACGATAAACTTTAGTCACTATCTTCCATCGTCAAGATAACCTCTTGTGGGGTATTCATGTTGAAAAGGGAAACATTCTCAATTGATTTCAATCGTTGGATTTGCGGTAATTCGGTCGAAATGTTGAAGAAAACCAATTTTTAAATTGTCGACGTTTCGAAACTTTATTGTTCCATTCTCAAGACTCTGAAGTACAAAAACAAGAACATACAATTAAAATAAGATTCTAGAATGTGTTTGTGTTGGTAAAAACAGAATAAATTAAGTAAAATTACATCGTTAAAAAAAACAATATTTAAAAACACTCCGAACACATTACAGAAAACAACAATGATGAGTACTTACATTTAGGATGGCTTTCCGAGTTCAAAAAGTGTAAAATAAATAATTTCGACATAAAATATAATTAGATACTCAAGTTCCAAGATTCTCAATTGAATATTGAATAGAAATATTTTTCTGTGAATTGAGAAATCCACGATAAAAATGAGGTTATTTTTTGTTGAAAACAACTATTTCCCCGGCTAAAGCCACGCTGGACATTGAACTACATCTGCTAGATATTCTAAAAAGACCCTAACTAAAAAGAAAAAATCTGAACTTGAAAATTTGCATTTTCATTCAGATAGTTATTTGATTTTCTATTCCAGTCTTAATTAGGAACTCATAAAGATGGCAAAGAAGAATGTTTTCCAAAAGAGAGTACTCACCAGAAAAATATTTCTATTCAATTGAGAATGTTTCCCTTTTCATCATATTAGAATATTGTGAGAAATCACCTCCTGAAGTTTGTCAAAGTACTTTTGAATCACCCTGTATGTATCTGAAGAAGTAGAACTGTTACGAACTGAATGATCGGGTAATGTATTTCGATTGTTTCAGCACTCTCTACTGTTCCAAAGGCAACTATGAATTCGGGATATCTCGCGTTATAAAATCCCTGGAACCGTACGATAAAAAGTTGGGTACCGACACCTGGTATTATGCCAAAAGGTGTTTCCTCAGCTTGGTGGAAAACTTGGCTAAACACATGATCGTTCTGAGGGACTCCATCATACAAGAGTGCATTCAGTTCTTGGAGAGCTGCGAAAGTAAGTTCCAAATATCAGACTGTTATATCTGTAGTGAACAAAAATATTTCAAATGTCGCGATTCGGTCAAGTCTGATATACAATAGGTGTATGATTGGTCGACTTTTCACAAAACAACTGCTTTCCTGGCTAATACTTCACAGTCATTGCTTTGGAATAGATTAACCTTAATAATACCTAATCATAGATGCTCTACAGAGGAACACAACAGAACAATATAGAACACCCAGTGGAGATGCTACACTGATGGTTCGCAAAATATGAAGCAGCGAACGGTTGATATGGGCCACACCTTTCAGCCATTCTAAACACCAGAGGTCGATGGGATTTTTCCAGCCTTACTTCTTCCTCCTCCCACACATAGTCCGCATAAATCGGAGTAGCTAAAAAATATACCAACAATATGGAGGAGGACCAAAGTCACCTTCACACCAAAAGTAGGAAAGGATACAACCCATCCTAAATGCCTAAGATCAATCGACCTAACTTCCATTTCAATAATGTCCTGGATTTTCAAAGGAGTTTGATCTCCGATAAAGCCTGTTGGTTTTAAAAAACCATCTAAATGCCAACCGTAGTTTACAGGGTTTAAATTCGCACATATAGAATCAGACACGACTGCAATGTTCGGTCCTTTATTGTTACACAGTATACTTACCTCGGATCTCTCTGTCACTCATTTCCACACGCGTTGAAATTTAAATCTTTAAAATTCGCAAACCTCTATTAGGACCGATTTTTTTGCAGACAACCCTATATCAACGTGTTCGCAATAAAACAGTGCTTATGTTGATAAAAAAAAAATTTTTTATTATCCAATCAAGTGAAAGTAACTGGCATCGACATACCTGTTTATACCTGGCAACCCAGTAGATCGTCCAGGTAAATAATAGACAACCCAACGTCTGCACATTCTATATGTTTTATACTTTAAGTCCAGTATACAATTTTCTTATTATCTTGATGTTGCAACATTTAATGAAAAATCTGTTTTTTTTTTAATAATTAAAAATATTCTGTCCAGGATTTTTTTAGCCAACCCGTTTTTAATATATTTTCTAATATACTGAATTTATTATAAAATAAGTTTTATTCTATTATCAGCCTTACATCGTTTGCTCTGAAAATGAGCACCCCGGTCAGCAAACGGATCAAGCTGACAAATCCACGGAAGCCACACTGTGATACTGGCCCAGGTATTTTGGGCCATACGAAATTGTGTCGGTAACAGAAAAGAATATGAATAATTGTAAGTCTGTCTCCAAGGAACCTAAAAGTCAGATATACTTAGAAATCAAAGTAATGTTTGGAAATGTATTAGAATAACCAACACATGTACGATATCAACGAGTCAGCGTTACTGATGTCAGACGTCACGTTACATTTACTTTACACGATTAAGGTACGGGAAACAAAAGGCAACTTTTATAAATTAGGATATATCAAGAAAATGAAATAGCAGATGAACTAGTAAATAAAGGGACTTAAAAAACCATAAAACTGAAAAATGAAGTGGAACACAAAAATCTGGATATTGGGAAGATCCACAATGGATGAGACTAGCGAAGATACTTCTGGGAACTCAAAACTAGTAGAGATCTACCGAATGTATCACTCTTAGCAAAAACAAACTCCGTATATCAACAGGAATCCTAACAGCGACTGCCGACTGAAAGTATACCTGAAGAAACTGAAAGAATACCTGAAGAAACTGGAATTAGTAGAGGAAGCACTTTGCCGATACTGTCAGAAGGACGAAAAATCCATCCACATCCTCGCAGACTGCGTAGCACTGCGCAATTTCTTGGGAGCATATGAGATGAGACTTGCCCAACTTAAAGCCATCCTACATCCTAAACTTCATAAGAAGAATATCACTAGAAGATCAGCTATAAACATCTAGATATCCGGTTTTCGACCAAATCACAGCTGCACAACTGCTTTATTAAATATAATAGACGATATTGTCCAAGCCAACGATGAGGGACAATGTACAGCTCTCATGCTCTTAGACTTCAGTAAAGCCTTCGACGGCATCAGACATGACATTTTATTGTCAATTTTGAATTCCTGCGGCATATTGCAGGCCTACACAAGTAGTCAGATCAAAGATGAGTTATCTAACTGTAGAATAATCAGCAGTGGTGTACCACAAGGATCAATCCTTGGCCCTCTGCTCTTCACAATATATACAAGCCAACTGCCAAAGTTTCGAGATTACTGTAATATACACACGTACGCAGATAATACACAGTTATACCATTCATTTCTCCCTAGCGATGATGTAATGGCAGAATTCAAAATTAACAGCGACCTTAAAAAAATATCCGAAATCTCAAACTCAATCCAAGTATCAACTGTAATTTTATTCGGTAAAAAATCAGATCAACTTACTCAACCGCTTCACCTTAATATCAACGGAACTCCTTTGGAATTTGTTGACTGTGAAAAATCTTGGTCTAATAATAGATAAATCATTAAGATTCCGGGAACATATCACCAAATGCATACAGAGAGCATTGAGATTATTATATCCCCTTAGGCAAAGTTTGTGTAGAACTACAAAAAAGATGATGTGTGAGACTCTAGTACTTTCACAAACTCTCTTGTATAGCCCTTGTTTAGTCTAGGATACGGTCAATAGAATTCAACGAGTTCAAAACTCCTGCGTCAGATTCATAACTGGGATCAGAAAATATGACAGAGTAACACACAAACTCAAGGAATTAGGATGGTTGAACATGAAGGGCCGTCGTAACGTTCTATCCCTCTGTTTATATCACAAAATCATATTAAAGAAACAGCCTATCTATTTATCAAATAAAATGAAATACCGAAGTAGCGTTCATACTGTCAATATCAGATCTAAGGGTTTGCTTATTGTCCTCCTCATAGAACTAAGTTCTTTGAAAGGGGGATCAAATTCAACGTAACCAAGTTATATAATGCTCTACCATCTCACTACAAGGAATACAATTTTTCCAGATTCAAACGAACTATTACATCATATTTAAAAAAAACAGTAAGTAATTTTCAGGTGTATCATTTTCTCAAAAAAAAAATATTTATCGTTCTATACTACTTTTAGGTTAGATTAGGGTAGGTTAAGTATTATGACTGTTAACATATGAAATTTAAATATAACAAGGGTTGAGTGGAAGAGCACTCAAGAGTAAACTCCCCTTGAGGTTTCATTTTTCTCAAAAACAATCATTGTTGTAAGACTATGGTCTCATATGGAAATAAAGGCATTTATTATTATTATTATATCCTCAATCCCAGCAAGAAAGAGGGATTGCTCATAAAGCTTATGTCACTGTCATTACCTAAGCGAGTGTTTTGTTTTCCAAAGAAGACTTGATAAAAATAACCGCAAAATATTATGCATCATGGCTATCCATGGCACACTTGACAAAAGTAAATAAATTATTATCCAGTATTTTCCTTAGTAATATTTAATTTATGTTCTTTTTTTCAATCCAATTGCAAATAAATTAGTATCGTTAGATTCGTAAAAAATCCTTTTTTTCGGAAAGTGCTTGTCAAAAAATGGTCGCCATTTGAAAAAAAATAGTTAGACACGAAAATGTAATTTTGTCAACTTGTCTTATTCCTATCTATCATTCTAGTCACTAAAACTTTGCGATTGTAATTTTCTGACATCACCTGAGGTCCTCAAATTAGTTTACGTCCGATCATGGCCACCTAGATGCAATATTAAAAGTGACTCTAAAAAAATGAAGTAAGCGTAAAAACTTTTTAAAATGTCACATTCTGATCCAGAATTGTCTCAGAAATCCAAAAATGTTACAAAATTATTTAAAAATTCAAAACCGAAGCTATTTCCGGTGAAACCGGAAGTGTCCGGAAAGTTAAAAATATGCGAAAACTCTCATGGATCGCTGTGCATCCTTACTCACCCTTGCTTGTAACATCCTGTACGGTGTTATTTGTTTTTTAACAGTAGTTTGGTCCCAGGGTTACGTTTTTTTTAATGAATTTTAGTTCTATGAAAAAACATGATGAAAAGGCCATTTAGAAATTATAGTTGTATCTCAAAAGAATGTATACAACTGAATTTATACAATATATTGGTGATGTAACGAATATTCGTATTCGCATCGCATTCGCGAATATTCGCATATTTCTTAACATTCGCATTCGTAATAATTCATGCGACTATGAAAGCCAGAGAGATATTATTAACTTTTTCTTATTACATCTATAATCTTTTATAATAATTATATTATTGATCTCCTCCAAGTCTATTTCGATGCGGTGTATAAATAAGCCCTGAACTGAATATTCGCATTCGCGAAAATCGGCTGCAGATATTCGAATTCGCGAAAATCGGCTGCAGATATTCGCACTCGAGAATGCTTAAAAATTAGTATTTGTTACGTCACTACAACATGTCATGTTTTTTACGAAGACAGATCGTATTATTGTATCGGATTTGAGTGCAAGTAAAATTGTTACATAGTAGCGAAATAATCGACTGATGATAACGAACCATTCATACCGCTGACGGATGAGTCGGGAAATGTCAAGGCCGCCTAAATTGTACTTTGAACCGTATTATATGGCTATGATGCCAGGGTTGCGTCTGGCATAGCGCGCACGACAATTTTGTTTTGAGTGACTTTTGTGGGAGCTGGAGTTTATTTATATCGAATTACAGAAATTTCGGATAGTGTCGATAGTGATGTTATAGGAGACTAACATAAAAATACCTTTGGGATTACTTTAGGATGGAAAAAATGCAGCCTGATATAGAAGAAAAAATTGTTGCCGTCTTGGTGAGTTGCAACGCTTCTACGAACCCATGAAATAACCATAGAGTAAAGCTTTCATTAGAATACGAGCGTGAACATTTGAACAAGTCAAAGAAAGGTTTAGTTTCTTCTAGACACAATAAAGCATGAGAGTTCAGTTGAGAAACAGATTTTGTATACAGTATATGGATGTGACCATCGGGTCAAATTTTATAGCATTATGTGGAAGTAGAGAGATAAATATTTTATAGCGCCTGAGGAACTTTGGCACATCGGAGTATATGGGCTCTTTAATCAAAGTATGTTGGTTTAGATTATTTGTTTTAAAGTGTTTTTTGGTTACCTGATTATAGTTTTGACTTATTTGGATTAGTTGGATTTTCATGGTAAACCCTTTTGGAGATCTTGAGTGTTTTATATGATAATAAGACATGAAGGGCAATACAACATTTTATCCACACATGGTATGTTATAAACACGAAGACTTTTCCTAAATTGAAGGATCATTTGATATTTGTGACAATTGCTGGAAATTTCTAAAATATGTTGTTCGAGAACTATGGTTTCTATGACAAATGATTTGTTTATTATGCTAGTTTTCTATTGTTTATCGACTCCATTTGTAATTCTAAGAACAATTTTTCTTATCTACAATGGAAAAAGTTTTTTCGTCGAGTATTTAGCCAGGAGAGTAGTTGTTTTCTAATGGATATTCGACTCAACATACACCTATTGTTACAGGTAGTAGTAGAGAACAGTTTTGAGGAATAAAACATTTTCCGTGGTCTATGAAATCAACCCTCTATGATCTGTCACAGTTTGCTCTAATGCAAATTGTTTTTCTCTATGGAAAACAATATATTTTTTTAATGGGGTTGTTCAACCATTTGATCCCTCAATAACTATTTGAATAGAATATATTAAGGATCCCTGATATAAATTTCATTGTCGGTGTTTTAACTTTTTTTCAGTGTATGGAAAAACTGTGAGGACCATAGCATATTCATCTCTGTCAGAAGCGAATGAGTTTCCGAATGGCAAAGAAACAGTTACTTACGAAGCAAGAACAATTAAATGTATATTACTAAAACTTTTCAATTTTGAAATATGAATAAATTTGATGTCTCTCTAATGAATCTATAAAATATTATTTAGTGCCCTTGAGTCATCAATGTCACTGTTATTTCCTCAGACACTGTTTTCTGATGGTGAATCCTACTAAGAAACCGTACTTGGACCAGGAACACTGATAATTTCTCTTTGAAACCCTTCAACTTGGATCTTCGCGCAGGTACAGATTTTGTCCTGGACAGATTGTGCATTGCTTTCTTCCATTCTGTTTGGCATCGTTGCTGCATTTACGTAGATCCCGAATAATGCCAATATCAAAAAGTAGATGGTGCTAGATCCAAGCTCCAGACCTATCCAAAACATGATCCAAGTTCCGAAACAAACAGTGTAGTATAAATATGAACAAGAATCGTTGATATTTCCTTTTCCTGATACTTCCATAGAATAGGCACCTTCCTGTGGTTCATCTGAGAGGCTCATGAACTGTTGCTCTACCTGAAATGAAAAACAAACAGGGTCCTTATTACTCTACCAGACTTTAGATATTTTTCCAAAAATAGGAAGAGGAAGTATTGTAATAATAGATGCAACTGATCCAAAAAAACATGTATTTTTCCCGCAAACTAATTTCTTGGTAGCTTTTTATACGGGGTGCTCCGAACTCCTGAATTTGGAAGATTACATATAAAGGGTATTGAAAAACTAATCGAAAAATATTTCGATTCCTATAGAATGTTCTATAAAGTATCGGTTTATCGAAATGGTATTTTTGGATGGAACACCCTGCGCATTATACAATTTTTAGGTGGACCGATTCCACCCATCCCGTTACTATGAGATTTGTTGACTTTTCAATTGGGCGAATTTGGAAAAGGTAGGAAATATGGGTATAAGTCGGATTTTGATGAAACTTGCAAAGATACTCTTCAAAAAAATTTGGTATATCTTCGCCGATCAAGGACCCCAGAAGTTTATACAGGGTATACTTACCTCTTGCACAACCGTTACTAGTTGATAGACATATTTTACTTAAGTCCTTAATGAGCCAGAAAAAACAATACAAAAAATGTTCCGCGGTTCCAAAAATTTAGACAAACTTGACAAAAAAAAAATGTTCTTTTCGAATTTTTAGCCACTGTAATTCGTTATGGAATGGCCATATTCACGGGTACGCAAGAGGTTAGTTTTTTTTTTTAATAAATTTTTTTCAAGGAATTCAATATATTAACAGAATATAAGGCAACATTAACTAAAACAATCGTCACATACATTTAAGATTACTGAGATAAATTGGCAGAAAGATAATCATTGATTGAGTATGGTTCAATCTCCAAAAGTAATATAAAAAAAAAATTCTTGAATAGAGACAATTTTTCTATAGTTCTTACATCCTGTATATCAATATACAGGATGTTTATTAAACATACGGCAAACATTCAAGGGGTTATTTATTCCCTGGACTATTCTAAGAATATTTTGTCCTTTGATGATTCTTGAAAAGCCGCGTTGTTTCGAAGATACTGGGAGAGAAAATTTTTCGACAAAACCAAATTTGATATTTTTGTAATTATTAATAAAAAAACATTTATTGTCCAAACAGGTGCTAAGCCCAATTACAGGACACAGTACACAATTTTAGTAAAAGTAAAGTGTGAAATATATATATACAGGATGTTTCATAATTGAATGCTGATCCTAAAGAGCGATTATCCTTGGATGATTTTAAGAAAAATTCTTCATATGAACATAGGTCCGCAACCGCTTTATTTCTGAGATACAAGATGTTGAAATTTAACAAAAAAATCAGTTCTTTCCCAATATCTCTGAAACCGCTCTGGATTTTCTTTTCAATTTTGATACATGGAAAGTAGGCATAAAAATACATTTTTTCCATGATAAAGGATTTCTTAATTTACATCAGTGTCGTCCCTGTTAACATGCCCTGTCATATTTTTGATCAAAATAATGATACGCCACTGTCTTTTTTCCAAATAAATATTATTTTTGTGATTGTCCTCTATCTTCTCATAAAAATGGTCTCCTGCCTTTTTTCGTCCGGCGAATGGTTTTTGAGTTAGAAAATAAAATGCATTCATTTGCTTGTCCCTATGCGAAATCAGCCGTTGAAGAGTGATTATCTTGTGGGCTAGAAACATCTAGTATGCTAAGAACACATTTCGTTGTTTTCAACATAAATAACTTTGACACTTCTTTAGCTAGATACGTGATATTATTTACGTTTTATGTTATAAAAAAACTTGTTTATTAAAAAAAAACATGGTAAATTTTACAAATACCGAATTAGCAGACATGCATTACTTGCATGGGCTTGCTGACGGGAACGCATATGAATCCAGGTGACTGTATCAAGAGCGCTTCCCAAATAGAATGGTTCCTGATGCTCGAACGATTTCAAGCACCCACATAAGATTATGTGAAACAGGAAGTTTTGAGCCAAATAATCACTTGAAAGGAGCACATCGGACTGCAAGAAATCCAGCAATTGAGGTAGCTGTTTTAAATTCAGTTGAATCCTGAAATAAGTAGGAGGCAAGTTGCCAATAATTTTGAATATCGCCCATATTCTAGTATGGAAGATTCTTCATGATTATTTATTATATCCCTATCAAATTCAACGGGTTTAGGCTCTACTTCCTCGAGACTTTCCATTACGAGTGAATTTCTGCCAATGGTTTCTCCAAAAAGTTACCGAAAATCCTTTATTTGACAGGGAAATTTCATTCACGGACGAAGCTAGTTTTACTAAAATCAGGAACAGAAATTTTCATAATAATCATTTTTGGGCCGAGGAAAATCCGCATGCAATCGTGGAATCTCATCACCAGGAGCAGTTCTCATTAAATGTCTGGTCTGGAATTATTGGAGATTACCTAATTGGACCTTTTTTTTACCACGCAGATTAAATTATCGCCGATTTCTTAAAGATAATTTGCCAATTCTGTTGGAAGATGTTCCTATTTTAATGCGGAATCGCGTGTGGTTTATGCACGATGGTGCACCTGCTCATTTCAGTGCTCTGGCACGCGAATATTTAAATCAAAACTTTCATAATCGCTGGATAGGTCGTGGGGGAACAGAGTCATGGCCAGCTAGATTCCCAGACTTAAACAGTCTTGATTATTTCTTTGGTGACATCTTAAGACTCTGGTGTACAGTCAACCAATTCTAAGAGAGGAAGAATTGCGAAACCGCGTAATAGTTTCCTGTGAAAGAATACTCCAGGAATTTTCCAAAGAGTACGCGAGTCAATGACAAGGAGGGCTGAAGCGTGCATACTTGCAGGAGGCGGACATTTTGAACAGTTAATTTGATTTTGCTATTTTGGTTCATAATAGTTGTTTTTAAAAATAAAAAATATATTTTTATGCGTACTCATTACAAAAACTAAATAATAGTTACCATAAAATTATAAAAATCTTGCCTAGATCCTTTGGTTACCACAATTGTGAAATTAAGACTACGAGAAAAAAATCGAATAGGGACAAGCAAATGAATATATTTTATTTTCTAAATCGAAAACCGTCCGCGGACGAAAAAAGGCAGGAGACCATTTTTATGAGAAGATAGAGGACAATTACAAAAATAATATTTATTTGGAAAAAAGACAGTGGCGCATCATTATTTTGAACAGGGACGCCACTGATGAAAATTAAGAAATCCTTTATCATGGAAAAAATGTATTTTTATGCGTACTTTGCATGTACCAAAATTGAAAAAAAAGCCAAAGTGGTTTCAGAGATATTGGGGAAGAACTGATTTTTTTGTTAAATTTCAACATCCTGTATCTTAGAAATAAAGCGGTTGCGCACCTATGTTCTCATGAATAATTTTCCTTAAAATCATCCAAGAATTATGGCCCCTTAGGATCAGCATTCAATTATGAAACACCCTGTATACATGTTACAATAATAATAATAGTAGTAATACATTCATGGAACATTCCCAGAGAAAAGACAAGAAATGAGAGACAAAAAAAAACAAGAACAAAAAAAAGAAAGAAAAGGAAAAACAACAAAGCGATCAAGATTCGAATAAGTATTTGATTTTTAGTATAATATATAGTTATTGTTGCTTCGCAAACATAATGTTTCTGATCTCTTTTTTGAAAACGTGTTGAATATATGACAACTTTGTGGCAGACTTTATTGAATTTATTACACATTGCAAATAAAGGCGATTTTAATAATATATTTGTTCTTGGTGTTGGTAAATAAAAACATTGTTCATTTCTACCGTTGATTCTTGGTACATGAAAGTCTAGTTGAGATAGTAGTTTGGGTGAATTGACAAGAGTGTTTACCAGTTTGTAAATGAATATGCAAGCCTCGAGAGAAAGAAAATTTAAACGCTTTAATAAAATATTATTATCTATTCCCTGACGGGTAGACATCATCAAGTTTGTAAATTACGTATTTCATGAACTGTCGTTGGACGGATTCGAGAGATTGAATGTGTGTAACGTATATATAGGTCACCAAACAAGACAGCCATATACTCTAGGCGGGATCTGACAAATGAATTGAAAAGAGTGATAAAACTTTCCATGTTTTTCAAGTCTTTGCAGTTTCTAAATATTAACATTATTTTCGCAGCAGATTCACTTTTCTCTATGTGGAATGCCAATGAAAGTATACTCCCAAGTCTTTGCAACTATCGGTTTTTTCTAGTAAATGATTATTGTATAATTGTGATCAATAGTGATGTGTTTGTTGGAAAAGGTGGAATATTTACATTTACTTAAGTTGAGTGGTAATTTGTTCGAAAGGTTTCAGATGGTGTACACGTTATAGGTGGAATTGTTAGTTTGATTTTTCTTTTGTTTTTATCTCAGTCTTTGGTTTGTTAAATAAGTAAATAATGCACACTGCCACTTTGTACTTATAATGTTATAATTTTGATAAATGCAGAAGATACAAAGTTTTGTTGTGGTTCAGACAACCATAACCCGGGAACCCCCGATGTCTCTCCCAGTTAGGTTAGAGTCTTCCTCTTTTTTACAATTCTCGCGCCCTATTTTTTCCAGGGTTGCCAGTTACACAATATTCTACAACAATGGCTAATTGATTTATCCAAATCGTTTTGTAGTATTCGACTGTCGTTAGGTGACTCTATAACACGAAAAACTTTCAGGTCATCGGCAAATAATAGAATTTCACTATCCATACTCATTCCTATGTCATTGATGAACAGGGAGAACAGTAGAGGAGCCAGGTTACTTCCCTGTGGTACGCCACTGGTGGCATTGTATTCCTCAGATTCGTGTCCTCTATATTCAACAAATTGAGATCGATTCGTAAGATACGAATAAAAGAATTGTAGTAGACTTGAGTCAAAACCAATTTCATTGAGTTTAGTAGAAATGAGTATAGTAGGGTCCAATTTGTCGAAGTCCTTTGAAAAAATATGTATATATTATGTCCACCTGGAACTGATTTTCTAAGGTGCAACTTATAGTTTGTGTAAATGATATTAGGTTGGTAATACTGGATCTTTTTGCGATAAAACCATGTTTGTGCACCCTACAACACAGCAGTGGTCACCCGACCACTTCTTTTTTACCTTCACGTCATTTACATTCGATTCGAGGTTATTTGCGGCCGACTCGTTCATTGCCATTCATTTATTGTAGGCGCACTTTCGACACGGTCCTCTCTTTAGGTCTTTAGACACGATTGCCCATCAGGTGGTCCATAATCACATGGCCCAGCGATGGTTGTATACCGCATCTACACGTTGGCGCCATTCAGTGAGTAACAGCCATTCAGTGAGTAACAGCCATTGTTTTTTTATTAATCCATTTTTGCGGAAAGTATTTCGGTAATTACGTGAAATATTGGGCAGCTAATCTAGTGAAGCGGAGAAAATAGCTCTACAGGATCTTATAGGGCAAGGACCAAAAATCCGTCGCCTATTTTATTAAATACAACAGATATAGGGTTTTATTCGAAATCTTTAATGGCTTGAGTTTGATTTATAGAGAGTTTCTCAAAAAAAGCGCAGCGACTTGGTAGTTTATTTTTTATATAAGACACCCTGTATATCATTGGATTTTTAGATTCTACGAAAAATTCTAAGCAGATTTCATGTAGCATACCCTATACCTAAGTTTTTCCAAGAAAATGTCAATCATAACTCATCTGAGATTTCAAACTTCTTTAGAATTCCAAAATCTAATGCTATAAAGGGTTTCCCATTCAAATAAATTAACTATAAGTCGCTGCGCTTTTTTGAGACACCCTGTATAAATAAAACTTAAGCCACTAAAGAGTTCGAATGAAACCCTACAACTTTTGTATAAAAGATGTTTTGTTTGTTTGCAGGTAAAATAAAGAAGCTACGGGGAACGACAGACTTTTGGTCCTCACTGTATAATTAAAGGACCATATCGGGCCATTTCTCCTAAAATTACTTTCTTGGCCCGATATTTTCGATCACTTTGGTGATTGCAAAATCCGGCTTGTTTCCATATTCCACACATTTACCAAGTTCGGGGCTGTATGTTCGTTACGATGACATTAGCCGCTTTCCTCAAAAAAGACGGACGACATCGGATAAGATCGTTTTTTATCTATGCATAATTTAATGCCGTAGTTTCACTGTTTCCTTTCGACGCATTGTATACAAAGATATCTTACCTTGTTTTCATCTTCATTTATGGAGAACCAATTGAAGAATTTTTGATAACCCCTTTTTGATTTGGCAGCATTATACTTGTTTTCGCCAATATTTAACTTTAAATCACTCATATTGCTTCATTAAATCTGTTGATATGGCGCTTGAGTAAATAAATGAAGGAATACACTTTGTTGCCCACTGAGAGAAATAAGGTAATAAAGCATCTTGATAAAAATAACCACAGCCAACAATATGAATTGTTTGATTGGGTAATTATTCAATTATTCGCCAGACATGACTATGATGTAGATGCTAGTGAAATGCAAAGAGAAAATAAGGCTCATCATATAGTTGTTGTCAGAATTCCCCAGAATCCAATTTCTCTTTGTAATGATAGGAAATATTCAACTAATATGTTAACTAATTAACTTATAAGCTGAAATGAGTTTCATTTATAATTTGAATAAACAAATTTGAGTTCGCTAAAGGGTTGACATGGCGACTTTAAGTGCTAGTTCGCTAACAGTTGTTTTTAGATGAATTCATTCTTTTTAGCAAACTAGATGATGGCATAGGATGGTTATATTTCATTGGCTCATTGTATGTACATTTCATAGAAATATTTCCAGCGGCGGAAGTCTCGACTTCATCCAAATAGTATGTTGGTTAACGTGGGAACAGTTAAAACGTTCTTATATACGTACAGGGCAGTACATATTCAGATTATATATTTAGTGATTGGACTGCTCTTCGATCAAAGGGTAACTAAGTAGGTATTACTTTTGTTTGTTAATTAGCTGTCTCATCCGTTTATTTAGCTTTGAATGTGCCATCTTTCTAGAATATTTTGATTTGCACATAAAGATTACCACTTAGAAAGCTCAGCAACAAACATTGAAAAAAAAATTGATGTTTTTCATAAACTGAATTTGAAAACGCCAATTTGTTCATCACATTCAAAAACGTACTCCTAGCGCCTCTGATGGACGTATGCATCGTTACTTAAATTTTTTACCGCTAGTTGCTTCGAACTGTCAACTATAATTTAATCTACCTTCGTTTATATATTTTTCATCATCATAGTATTTTCAATTGTTACTGAAACATCACGTTAACAGTGAGCTTGAATTTATGTTTGGGTTGTAAGAAATAGTATTTTCTATCGAATAGTTCGGCTATTATTCAATATAAAGAGATCAGAATCATGTAAGCCATATTTCAAAAAATATAAAATTCTTGTTCCTAGTATCTACAGTCTAATAATGTATATAAAGAAAAATAAAATGAATTTGGAAGCTAATGCTCATTCGCATGGATATCCAACGAGAAACAGAGATCTTCTAAGAATAAAAATGCATAAAACTAAACGTTTCGAAATGTCGCCAATCTATATGGGATCGAGATTTTTCAATTGCATGCCCACTGAGCTGAAGGCAATATGAAACATGAACACATTCAAACATAAAGTTGAAGACTTCATTTCCCCTGAGGGTTTTTATTCAGGTGATGAGTTTTTAAATTATAAACATTCTTAAAACCCAACACTTAATTTTATACTTAATGAACCTATATGTATTGTAAAAATATTTGTGTGAGTTATTTATAGTAGTTTATACTTAATACTATTTATACTATTTTAAACTTATATGTATATGCGTATATATGTACGTAATTTCTTTTGTTTTTGACATAACCTATATCATTGTATTGATCTATATTGGCTGAATAAATATTCTATTCTATTATTCTTGAAACGACCACAATTGGCGCTAGTGTTTGGGGAAAGTTATTCAAGTGAAGGTCAAATGGAGTATGAATTGAGGAGCTTAAAACTTGAAAATTTTGGGATTTGAGAAATTATTTTCACAAAATGTAATTTTTAAGGACCGAACTGAGGCGAAGAAAAATTAAAATAAAATCAGGCGTGTTGAAAAGGGAAACATTCTCAATTGAATATTGATTGATTTGTTGAAAATATAAACAGGATGTTCATAAAATCAGATGTGGAATCATCTGCGACTGAAAGATAAATCTTAGTCACTATCTTCCATCGTCAAGATAACCTCTTTCAGTCGCAGATGATTCCATATCTGATTTTATGAACATCCTGTTTATATTTTCAACAAATCAAAATCAGGCGTGTTTCCTATTCTGTTGATGTTCCAGAAAGTGCATAATAAAAAATATAATTATAACATTTGTTGATCTCAAGGCAATTACATAATGTAATGTAATGAAAATATATAATACCCCTACTTTTTATGATAATGGATTCCGAATATGCAATATCCAGAATTATGTTTCATCCAATCGTTTTTTTGGGGGGGAGTTTCTCAAGAACCATAAAAGGTTTTCATTGATTATATATATATATATATATATATATATATATATATATATATATATATATATATATATATATATATATATATATAGTTGTATCTGTATCTATAATTTAATGTTGATACTAAATAATTCAAAACAATTTCTCCCAACAGCGAGTATCTCCAACCTAAGCCGATTGATACTGATGCTTCCATTTCACATTCTCAGACTTTACCACGCGTCCATCAGTTCGCCGCAGCGTACACTGTTGCCACTTCGTCACAGCTGGTCGAGTCTTCGTTCCGTGTCGAGTAAAATTAATATTTTTCATCAGTCGGTATCTTCGAAACTAAACGATTAAAAATTACCATTTTTTTTTAATAATCCCACAATGATACTGCGTACAAGAGTGTTTTTTTTAATCTTAAGATCCGTTCAACGTCTAAAATAAAACATGTGAACAAAGTCCTATCCCTTCACGTGTCAGGTATAGGCATCGCGTACAAAAAGACAAACTGGATGATGGATCGATTTAAAAATATGTGAGTCGATTCAGGGAGGTTATGTTTACACCATACTTAAATTTCAGGCAATTCCTAAGATTTTAACAAAACTAGAGCTCGTCCAGTATTGAAACGACCGTTTGGTAGGTAGAGAGGAGGAAAACACGATTGGACACGATTTGCAGTGCTACGGCGAATCTTCACCAGTGTCTTGGCATGCAGCGTTTGAAAGGTTAGGTTTGTTTGATTAATAAACAGGTAGTTCAGTTATTTATTCAAATTTTCTTATACAAACATATTTATATCCCTCTGGCAGATTTGTCGAAAAATATTTTTTCCGTTCAGAAGTTGTAGGAGTGTAAGTTCTCTACTTCTCTTGTATCGCCTATACCAAATAATTTGGTACGCCTATGGAATTTATATTACTAGCAATAGTTCGGGCATCTTCGAGAAGAGATGGTTGTTAGGTAGGGGAAGGCCAAAGTGGTCGTTTCAATACTGGACGAGCTCTACCTTAACATGTTGACACTTATATCATACGGCGTCATAGAGGTAGAGCTCGCCCAGTATTGAAACGACCGTTTGGTAGGTAGAGAGGGGGAAAACACGAGTGGACACGATTTGATGTGGCTGCTTATGCTACGGCGAATCTTCACCAGTGTCGCGTCATGCAGCGTTTGAAAGGTTAGGTTTGTTTGATTAATAAATAGGTAGTGGTTATATTTATTCAATTTTGACAAAAAATTCACAATATTCGACCCCGAAAACCCCCACATACCAATTCTGAATCGAAAAACTACGTCTCGTGTTTCGCCTGTACCAAATAATTTTGTACGCCTATGGAATTTCTATTAATAGCCACAGTTAGACAATGGTTCGGGTATCTTCGAGAAAAATTGGTTGTTAGGTAGGGGAAGGCCAAAGTGGTCGTTTCAATACTGGACGAGCTATACGTGACAAATGCGACACAACGCCGCACTGCGTATTCACACATCCGGATTGAATTGGACAGAACGCGGAACAGCGTTCAATTTTGCATAGTTAATATAAGAGACACGTGATTACTGTCACGGATTGTGTGCAATAGGATCGTCTAGTGTCGTTTTCTTGCATAAAATATCAGTTTAATCTCCACCCAGCCAGAACTTGACCCTCCCAATTTCATCACAACGACGCCGTTTTTGCAATAAGAAACTCATTTAGTTGTATTTGCCGAGTCACGCGACGTACAGTGTGATGGATGTACAATTTTTTTAGTAACTTTTTTTCCAAAGATTAGAATAGTATTTTATTTCTTAGAGTTACGATTTTTTTTTTCGAATATTTTATTTAAGTGCAATGTTTTTCCAAAAATACTTGGTATATTTTATTCTTTGAGTTAGGAATGTTAAGACAAAGATACAAATCTGTCTGTGTCACAGTGCGAACGATTTCGGATTTCCCTGTGTCCTTCAATGTGTTGAAACAACAACAATAAATATATAAACAATATTGAATATTATTGATAATATATTTAAAATGTGATAAAATTATAGCAAATATTTTATAAAATGACCATAGAAAATATATTCCAAAAGCTTATTGCCTAGTCAGTTTGCAAATTTTTGGTCCTCCTTTTCTCTATCTTGGATAAATGGAGACGGAGAAGTAAAGATGTATCTTCATGATTTGATGTAAATATGAAGTTCAACTCAAATATTCATTTTGAATTATCTTGGAGCAATTTTGTGGAATAATAAAAAATGTGGAACAAAATAGTTGACATCATTCTTGACTGAATCTGTGAATTACTTAAGGAAGGCCAGAATGAGATCAAAAGTATTTCCACTGTGAATTTTATTTCCCCATCTTGATTAATAACAGACTGATACCCTAACCATATATCGTTGTAACCTCATTTGAAGGTCGAGACATCCCTAGTACGGAAAATGGTAAATGTAGAGTTAGTCCACTCATGCTCCCTGAAGATAGCTGAAAGACTTTTCCCAAGTGGTTTTGCTTCCTGAACACGAATCCAGAAGAAAAACTCGGCCGTCTCATACAGTTTTCCAGTAAGAGCCCATTTTCTGTTCTAGAACGTGACGGCACCGTTTTCTCGGGCAAAATCACTCAAAATGCCTCATTCTTTCAAACAACATAAACTACAAATACTAAATTACTAATTTTCGGCACAATTTGACACAAAACAAATCCTCATCAAACACATACATCCCAACCTCTAAAATCTGGCTCAGATTGAGGTTTGAGATTAGGTTGTTGCTTGTTGATGATGCGAGGAGAGGTTAGGATGTACGTGTTGAAGGATTTTTTTCGTAGGAAACCGAAAATGAGTGATTTAGTGTTTGTAGTTTATGCTATTTGAAAGGAGGCATTTTTACTGATTTTTGCGCGAGAAAATGGAGCTTAAACATCACGTTCTAGAACAAAAAATGGACTCGTATCTCAGAAAAGATATGAACTCGCCACGTTTTTCTTTCAGATTCGTGTTCAGGAGGCAAAAACATTTTCAGGGAGCATGAGTAAACTAACTATACATTTACCCGGAAAATATCTGGAATCATGCAATTCATCCAAACATATTCAACAATGAAATGTTTTTATATTCTAATTGCCGAGATTATTGTCTGGTCTAAACCTATGGAATCACAATAAATTACATTCTTGAACTCATTGGCCCATATCGAATTTCTCTTTCGAACTGTTCAGCTTTGAGAGTTCCATCGATGCTTTTGCAGTCTTTGTTAAAAACTGAATATGCACTTATTTCATCTTTCCGCTTAGGCCTAGTTCCTGTATTAAGATAAATTCCTATTAAACCTGAGGATATAAAATACACTGTACCAAACTGGAGTTTTATAAATATAGACCAAACTATAGCCCACAAAACAAGGCACAGACCATAGTAAACGAGATCAGTATATGTGCAACAATTCAGAGAATCATCTATATCACTTCCTGTGCTACTTTTATCACTTCCAATCACATCGGCTGTCTCACATCTGCTAGTTTCCACACTTCTTCCATCGGCTTCATCTACAGTTTCATCCAAAAGTTTTTCTTTCACCTCCTGTTAATCGAAGGTTCATAATGTTACCATTTTGTCAGATAAAGTTTCAAGTTTCTTACTTTGTCATTGTCAGTTTCTCTCCCTTTGAATACTTTGAGAAAAAGCTCATCAACTTTCCTGGAGCTTTCGGTAATTCATCTGATCTGGCCCTTTTAGCCCTATATTCCGCCAATTTCTTTTCTACGTCAGTCATGATTCATTCAATATAGATGATTTTCATTTCACTCGATAGAAGAATCGTGAAAAACAATAGTGGACTTCATCAGATTGACCATACAGAAAATATAAAATATAAACAATTATTTGTCACTGTCAGCAAATAAATGACAACTGACTGATGAGAGAGAGAGAGAAATCATTTATTTAGCTAAGTGGCACTTAGTGCGAATTTACACGATCCAATAAAATTGATCAATAAATAGAACAATAAAACTGACCAATATCCAATATGGGTTATATTTACACCTTACACCTGACAATTTATTGGTCAATTTTGGCAACAGTTTTTACTCAGGAATACCAACATACTGACAAGAAATGGTTCAACTATAGAAAAAGTTCGGAATATTATTCAATAGCTTATTGAATTGACTCTGATCCATTCTTAAATATCGTATCTGCACTCAGAAATTTTTCGTGAACTAATGTCAGTTTCTTTCCTCTTTCTCAATCCAAGATCTAAGCCACCATCTTCTACATCTCTGTCTTTATATTCAGTAATGCATATTGCTGCGAATGTAATGCAACTAAATTAGTTTTTTTGCACTATCATTTTTCTCGCGTGTTAGGTAGGGTATTGAAATCGCGTAAATTGATGAAAAATTAGAACCGATTCTAAACTTATCAATTTATTGGTCAAGTTCAAATTGACGGCAATTTAGCATCAATTCATGGCCGAAAGTTACTGCAAATTGTAACTAAAAATTGATGAAAAATTAGAACCGATTCTAAACTTATCAATTTATTGGTCAAGTTCAAATTGACGGCAATTTTCTGTTTACACCTATCAATAAAATTCACGGTCACAAAATTGACCAATTCATTGGATCGTGTAAATTCGCACTAACATACAAATAAGAAATAGTACAATAAAAAAATATCCTAAAGCTAATTTTAAAAGTTGAGAGTGCGAATTTACACGGTCCAATAAATTGGTCAGTTTTGTGACCTTGAATTTTATTGATAGGTGTAAACAGAAAATTGTCGTCAATTTGAACTTGACCAATAAATTGATGAGTTTACAATCGGTTCTAATTTTTCATCAATTTTTAGTGACAATTTGCAGTAACTTTCGGCCATGAATTGGTTGCCTGTTAGAACAGAGATTTTCAGGTTATATGTTATTATTTACGCGATTTCACATACCCTACCCTAACCACGAGAAAAATGATAGTGTGAAAAAAAAACATAATTTACATTGCATTACATTTGCAGCAATGTGCATTGATGATGATAGAAGATGGTGGATTAGATCTCTGTTTGAGAAAAGAGGGAAAGGAAACTTGACATTAGTTCACGAAAAATTCCTGAGTGTAGATCCTAATCAATTCTAACGATATTTAAGAATGGATCAGAGTCAATTCAATAAGCTATTGAATAATATTCGGAACTTTTCTTATAGTTGAACCATTTTTTGTCAATATGTTGGTATTCCTGAAACCCTTATTACACTATGCCTTTTTCGTGCTTATTTGTCTGCCTGACTGCCGGTGGCTGAAATTTTAAACAAATACGCATGCGCGCGAGGCTATTTTGTTGATTGTTTCAGGCGTGAAAATAAATAGGTCTGGTTCTATTTTTTCCGCCTGAATCGAGGGGATTTCAAGGACGTTTGTGGAAATGTCAGGTTTGCCAAAACAGTGGACTTGACATAACCAACAAATAAATGAAATTAATCATATATTTTTCGTTTTGTTCAGTATGACAGAAAAGAATAAAAAATATTGAACTAGATAAGGAAAAAGTTGAAACAAATAGTCCAGGTATACTAAATTACTTAATCATTTAAGGTAAATGTCAATTTTTCTTAGGTTTGCAGCTCTGAAATTAGCGCCTGAAACAATCATCAAAAAGGCACAGTGTAATAGTGCCAGTTATTTGGGGAAATTTAGCCAACAAATAGCCATGAAAATAAGCCCAAAAATAGGCACGAAAAAGGCATAGTGTAATAAGGGTTTGAGTAAAAACTGTTGCCAAAATTGACCAATAAATTGTCAGGTGTAAATATAACCCATATTGGTCAATTTTATTGTTCAATTTATTGATCAATTTTATTGGATCGTGTAAATTCGACTCAAAAAAAAACAATTAAATGTTCAACTTTCACATATTAAAAAAAAACTATCACTACAAAAATGATAAATACATATATTTTATAAGAGAAGTGAAGTAGTGTAGTTTTGTTTACAGTAACAATTCATAATGTTAGCTATTTAAAAGATGCTCTTTCAATCTGTTAATAAATACTCGAACGTTTCCTGATGCTGTAATTAATTCAGGTAAGTTATTATATTCAGTCATTCCTTCATCATATATATTTCGTTTGGTTTTCATTAATGAGGTAGGAAATATTTGTACGTGGTTTTTTTGTCTGGTATTATAATTGTGAATATATTTCCTGAAACGAATATACTCGGAAGTAAATTATTTAAAATCTTATATATGAGAACTACTGGGCGAAATTCAATATATTCCTTGACTGGAAGCCAATTTAATGTCCTTTGCATCAATGAAATGTTAGCGTATTTAGAACTTCTCAGAATAAATTGTAATATTTGAAGTTTTTTTACGTCCTGTACTATTACATATGTACAAAATTATGGCACAATAATCAAAATGCGGTTTTATAATTGAGTTATATATAACTTGCCTAGCATATAAGGTTAAATCCCTACTCACACGATACGCAAAATATTTTTACAAACATAGTGAATGTGTGGTGAAAATGACAATTTTTGATCAAGAATGATGAAAATGACAATTTTTTATCAAGAATGATTCCCAAGTATTTAGTATATTCCAATTTTTTTTAATATTACACCTTCAAATTTCACTGTAGAATTATGTTGCTCTACCAGATATCTGTTTTTCTCCTATTATCATAAAAGATGATTTATTAGGATTCACAAGCAGTTTGTTCATTTTCATCCAGTCGTTGATCAGTGTATCTATTTTTCTTTACAAAAAAAAATTGCTGAAACCAATGCGTTCCCCATATAGAATTGTGTTTATGAAACTATACAAAAAAAATTTCATCATAATTGCTCCATCCAGAAATATCACAGTGAGAGGTCATAGAATAAAATTAGCTATATTCAACTATTTTCTCAAAGCGATTTCCTAGCCCTAGAGATCACATGCATTTTTCAGAGGTGATTTTTTTTAAACTTGAAATAATATTTATTCGTTAAGTTTGTTTAAGTTGTGCTCAAAACGAAATGGTGATTCTGGCACCTGTTTAGCAGTCGCTATGGCGTCGCGACGCTTGATTAACTTGCCAGACAATGTTAATACCGACAAGTAGGTACCAGACTAATTTTATAATATTTATATTTCTTAAAGTAACTACTTTTGAAAAAATAAGTTCAAAAAACCTTTTTTTACAATTTCAAAAATTTGTCAGATTGATTTACAACCGGTTATAACCTGCTTGTTTTAAAATACTCAATAATAGTATGAAAAGATGAAAATAAAGTATTAGATTTAAAATTCGAAAAGGGCTTCGAAGCCAATTTCACCACGGAATTATTCAAGATCGTGAAAATCAACAGCACATATCCACAACATACATTCTCGAAGAATCCCATTCAAGGTTGTTTCTATGAAGCTGAATTGAAGAAAATACAAAATCTCGATGTTTACTTGGTCGAGAAGATATTGAAGAGTTAAGGAAATAAAGTTTTTGTCAAGTGGCTAGGTTTTTTCCAATGAAAACAATTCACGGATTTAAAAAAAATGCAAATGTTTAGCATTTAATCATATTTTGATTACTATCGTTTCGGACGTCCATCGTCTTAATGTATTTAAAAGGTTTTCACGACGTTTTGAATGCTTGTATCTGCAATCGTCTTCAGGTGAAAACCTTTTAAATACATTAAGACGATGGACGTCCGAAACGATAGTAATCAAGTTACCACATCGTCTACAACCTTCAAATAATCATATTTTGTATCGAAATGAAAATATTGTAAAATTTGTTTTATTACCATATAAAAAAATCGCGAGGAAATAACATTACAACAAAAATCATATACAATATTACAACAAAAAATCATATACTCAATCACTTTCACTCAAAAGACAATTGTTCAGCTCTTTTTGGCATTCTTCGAGAATTGATTGCATCATAGGATTGGATCGATTACACCCTAACCATTTCTGCTTGCTTTCGATGGTATCAGACTTATTTAGCATTTCAGCAATCTTTTTATCCATTTTATGCGCAACTGCAACTTCTTCATCTAAATCTTTATCAGCTTGATCACACTTTGTGATGGTATTGTTGGATTCAGCGATGTTACGTTTTGCAATATTTCTCTTCTGAGTATAAATTTGCAGTGGCACATGTGAAGCTAGCGATCCAATGGCTAGAGATGCAATTTTCGAAGATGCATCCTTATTTTTTATCTTCCCTTAGCTTTGGAGGACGATGTCGACGATTTCGAGGTACTCGGCCTTGAACTGTTCAAAGCAGTTCGAGTGGTGGTGGTGGGAAGGTCAAGTGTAGATCTCTTTCGTTTTGGAGGCTGGACCTGAATATCCTGAAGAACTTGGATGACAGGAGCCTTTTCAATGACTTGATCAGGAATAGAGATCACATGTGGAGAACTGGTTGGCAATTGAGATATAGAAACATCTTGCAGATCTGGCACCTCAGCCGCTCTCATCAAAATGAATTTATCAAAATTCAAATCCATTATGTCGTCGACCTCTTTTGATACTGCTGCTGCTTCAACACTGCTATGTTGGTCAGCAGTAAGTAATTTTTCCAAAATACTTATATTGTTGGAATTCATCGTAGTTATAAACTTTCACAAACACGTGTACTCGCACTACGCACTACTCGGCGTCTTGGAAAGCACAAAACACATCACAGTGTTTTGTGTTGGATGATATTAGACATGAATGACAAGTGGCATGGTATGTACTCCGAAGAAGAAATACACAGAGGAGAAAGGTAGATAAAACCAGGGTTATTATATATATAATGTCAGTATATATATATATATATATATATATATATATATATATATATATATATATATATATATATATATATATATATATATAATAACCCTGGATAAAACCAATTTTTTCATCACATTCAGAAACGTACTCCTAGCCTTGCGCCTCTGATAGACGTATGCTCGTATGCATCGTTACTTCACACAGTTCAAACTTTTACCGCTAGTTGCTGTCAAGCTAGTCAAGGTTATTATATATATAATACTGACAGTCAGTATATATATATATATATATATATATATATATATATATATATTAAATAACCCTGGTACTAGTTATTTTATTATAATAGTATTTTCAATTGTGACTGAAACATCATATTAAAAGTTAGTTGAATTCATGTTTGGGTTGTGAGAGATAGAATTGTTTATCAATTTTCCTGAAACATCCACAATTGGCGCTAGTGTTTGGGAAAAGTTATTCAAGTGAAGGTCAAATCGAGTTTGAATAGGGGCAAAGATTATTGTTCTACGAACTCAACTCTTTGATAGAGGAGTGCCGCACAGGTTGCCAACTTAAAAAAACTTTCGAAAGTTCTGCCTTTCCAATGGCAATTATTTGACTTTGGTTGTATGGAAAACTGCCAATTTGATATATCAATTCAATTACTTTTGGTCATGAAGTGCTTATGTATTTCTTATATCAAATGTGTCATTCATAGAGATTTTCTGTTTAAAAATGTGAACAGTTGGTAGCATAAACAATATTTTGTGAAAAAAGCATTGAACGAGAGAATACACAGCACAATAACAATTGATAACAACGGAATTCAAGCAACAAGAGAAAGAAGTGGCGTTCTCCTACTTTAAGGTTCAAATGGCACCGTGACAGATGACAGTCGATAATGCATGTATCCTTTTTCTAGAATATTTGGTTTGTATACGAAGATTACCGCCTAGGGAGCTAAACTGCAAATTCAGAAATTGAAAGACTGTTTCATTTTTTTTATAATTCGTCATTGAAAATGGCAATATTACAGCACAATCAAAAACGTACTCCTAGCGCTCCTGATGGACGTATGCATCATTACTTCACACAGTTCAATTTTTACCGCTAAGGCTCTGAAAGGCGTAGTAATAATTTTTAAGTTTATGTTTGGAATGTAGGAATAGCATTGTAGTCATTATACATTGTTAGTCGTTATACATTGGAAATAGTATTGTCTGTCTGCCTCGAAACAACCACAATTGGCGCTAGTGCTTGGGAAATATATTCGAGTGAAGGACAAATCTAGTTTGAATTGAGGAACAACTCCCAGAAATTTCAATTCAATTTTGGGACTTGAGAAATTGTTTTTAGTAAATGTTATTTTTGAGAACTGATGCAAAAAAATATTCGTGTACAAAGGCGGAGTTGCAACCTTTTTTTTTAGGTAAATGGACATTGCCTTCTGCATTGTGATGGCATTTTTCATATCTGAGCTTATATTTGATTTGCTCTATGCTTTTGATGTTGTATGATTAGATTATAGATTTTACTCCCGTAGTATTGAGTAGGACTATATTTCACAATGGGGAGCAACTACTTTGATACCAAAGTTGGTGATTGATATTCTAGTAAGCTTTTCCCAGTACGATTCTGAGGTGCCACTTGGTATTCTGTTCCCTCCTGTGAAAACAGAAGAGCCGATTTGTTTCCGGTTGCGGGGGGTGTAATTACGTCACCGCAATATATGTTATATGTCACTGTATATATGTTCGTGATGTATATTGGTCCTCCCTGTATGTCACGTGGTTTATCAGGTCTCATGTGCTCTGATGCAGCTGTGCTGAAATATTCTTTTTCCTCAAACGTGTTGGAAACACCACTTTCCAGCACGCAATCGGGCATCGGCAGTCGGGTGTGGGAGAGTATAACGTTCGCACTTCTTAGAATAATAACTATATTGTCTAAAGCTGATAAAGACCTCCTTAACTTTCACCTTTCTTGCCTTTGGCAAGATATTCTCTCTCTCTCTCTCTTAGATCGCTTTCAGACTATGGGGAGTTCGAGTATGTCAAATTCAAGTGTTTGAGCCAATCATTATTATTCAAATATTCGGAGGTGTAATATGATTGGCTCAAAAATTGTAATAAGACAGTTCCGCATACCACATTGCCTGAAAGTACCCATACCTTAGATCATATATGATCTAAGACTCTTACCCTCGACTTTTAGACTATGCGAAACACAGAAATGTCAAATTAGAATTCTTGGGCCAATCACAAGACACCTTCGAAAATGCAAATGTTATGATTGGCTCAAACACTTGAATTTTACATTTTTGGATTCCGCGTAGTCTTAAAGCATTCTCAATCGGATGTAAACAGCTGATAGCTGATTCCAACCAACGAACAAACCCAATGTCATTTTTCCTGGCAGTTTGTTTCTAATATTCTATCTAATAGTAAATAGCCCATGGTCAACCAAGTAGAGATTTCCTCAGAGAAAATTATTTTATTCATGTCAAGATGGGAAGTACTGCAAAAGCAATCATGACTGGTTTCATATGCAAATTGTGCTCGGAACAAAAAAGGATAGTTATCCACCTTTACTCACAAAGGGCTAAAAAACTAGATTTGCTGAAAAAAATCAAGTTATTACCAATTGATGTGAGTCTAGATGTCCACCGATTTCCTTGCATTAAAAGCTCCTTTTCAGCTCAAGAAATATGATAACCTACCCAAAACAATATGCGAACAATGTGTCCAACGATTAGAAGTTCAGTACAACTTAATACAGAAAATAAGGAAAAGTCATGCAATCCATCGAAGCCATAGAATGTATCACGTTAGTGTTCTTGAGTAAGTATAGAACTCCAACAGATATGGAAACTTTATTTTTCAGAGTAACGGTAGATGTCCTGTAGAATGCCCTCTTCATGGATTTGATGATCCAACGTGGACTGAGATCACTTTGGACGAGGAAACTGATACCTAATATACATTATTTATTTTAATGAATATACATATAGTCAGTTTCAACAATTTCAAATTCTTGCAAGACTTGATAAATATGGCAACTATTGCCCAAAATAAATGGGAGTTAATCACCAAATGTTTAATTATAAAACAATAATTTCAAGACCTTTTTTTCTGAAAGATTAAAAGCCGAAAATTCCTATACTTGGTTAAAATTTTTACAATATTAATTCAACTGTGATTTCTTCATGCTGATTTTTTTCACAAGATTTTTCAGTCAGAAATAATAACAAATTTATTCAATGAAAGACTGTTTAATTTGTTCATAAAATGAATCAAAATAAATGTATTTTTCATTGCAAACCCTATTCCAGTGCCCTCCTCATTGACTGATAATTTTACAATATTATTTCTTTATGCATTTTTTTTCACAAAGATATTGCAAAACAAATTTATTTAATGAAAGACTGTTTTATTTAGTAATAAAATGAAAAAATAAAATGTTTTTATTTCACACCCTATACTAGTGCCCTCCTAATTGACTAATGCTTATGATTTATCTTATAGGGTGACTGCGCCAGTTTTGACTATTTAAGTGATATTCGAAATTCAAATGCCAATAAATTACAGTGAAATATTTTCTTTCGAAGTTAGTTTGTTACAAAACCAATCAATAGGTATTTTTTAATGGCGTGGTAGAAGAATAATTGTATTTTTATCAACTGAAAATTTTATAGAATAAAAACAAGTAGAAAAGTAATTTTTTACCGGTTTTCGACCACTTGCTACTTCTTCTCGACCATTAGTATTCGTATTTTCGACCATGCGGTTGGGAATAGATCCGTTTGTCGACCATGCTTTTTATTGGATGGTCAACAACAGGCCCCTCCTCGACCATCTTTGGGAAGAGATGAAGACAACTTTTCTAATCTGATTACCTTTCATTTTCTTTCTTAGCATAATATGATCTCCATTCTTGTGATGAAATCGCACTGGGCAATTTTTCTTTTGGATTTCGAACAATTTTTTTTTATTGGTTCTGGAAAAAGAAGGTGTCTTTCAAAAGATATTTGTTTTGGTTGGTTTTTAGTCCGAACTCTGAATTCGATGTTGGTGAATCTGACTATGAGGAATAGTAAGAGAAGTTTCCTTCGTAGTTGGTTCGATCTGATTGTCAACATGGGAGATTGGGGTATTTAATACTGCATCGCATGATTTTTGGAATTCTATGCAAGGATTGGGCTGTAATTGATCATCAGTCAGAGGTTTCATTTTTCTGTTATCTGCCTGAACTCTGCATAGAGTTCCTGAGTCTGAATGATGGCTATCATGATCTTGGTCGGTTTCGAATGATGTCTGCTCAATCTGATCTTCGACCGGAAATTTCAACGTATCGAATTTTTTTGTCAAATCTTCAAGAGCATATTGTGAAAGTTTTTTTTTAAAGAAAACCACATTTTCCTATATTTATAACCCATTGTTTAATTTTTTCTTCGACTTCTCGAACTAGTAACGCTTCAGGTCCAGTTTTTCGACTGTAATAGTAGTTTTAGGAATGTTACATTTTTGACTTGCTCTATTTATACTCATCCTTTCCTCTCTAAGTTCTATAAGAGCTCTTCATAAAACATCGTCGCTATATCGAAAAAACTTCTTTTTTTTACCTTTTAATGTGAGTTTTTTTGGTTTATTTTCGTTAATCTGTTTTGATTTTTTTGATGGCATTTCGAAAAAAAAGGAATTGGCTCAAATCAAACAACCTAACTCCAATGAAAAACCATATAAAATCAACTGGTCGAAAAAGAGAACACTTTTCGACTACCATTAATCACTGCAAAAAATAGGCAGAAAAATAAATAGAAAGATTTAAAATAATGTGGTCGAAAACTGGATTCTATTTAAGGAGTATAATTTACTAATAATGTGTTAGAAGAGTTCAACCGTATTAAGATTTAGTAAAATGAAAAGGGATAGACAATCTAAGTGCCGTTTATCCGGTTCTCGACCAAGTGGTGAAGAAAGGGAAAAGCACATACATACCTAATATGCGACCACTTCATTTTGTATAGAAAAATATTGTAAATATGGTTCAGAGATAGTTTTTCGGAAGAAAGATAAATTAAACTTGAATTACCACACAAAAAATTAAGTAATTGAAAAATAATTTATCAATTACTTGCTATTTTTGAAATCCCAGTTCACTACAAATTTTAAACTCTTGCGTGTCTTTAGTAATCTGCTCACTGACTGTCTATGCACCCTTGAGCATTTAATAATGAAATTTTCACGTAAACGACTCGAAAATTCTGAGAAGTGATGACTAATATTGTCTTATAGTTTCTTATTTCCACTAGATTTGTATGGAACTAGTCGAAAACTGGCACTGGTCGGACAACAGGCGCAACCACCCTATTTAGTGATGGTTCATTGATAATAATTCACTAACACACACCACACATATATATATATATATATATATATACAGTAAAAACCGGATATAACGACATTGAAGGGACCGTATACTTCGGACTTTATGTCCGATAGTTGTTATAAGCAATATACACAAGTATGTATGTATATATTATGTCTGTTTGTAGTATGGGGATAGGTTATGCATATGAACTTGTTTTCAAATATAATGTAAATAAAAGAAATAAAAACGACATAGTAACGCGTAAACACACGATCTAAACCAGAATTTTTAAAATCAACCTGTAATTCACGCGGTCAACTATCGCACTGAATAAGTCGTAAAACATGCAAGGTCAAATGGCAAAGAGTGGGAAAGAGGTTCGTTCGGTTAAGGTAGGAGAATAATAATCCTTCTTAGGCTCAATAATGAGCCTATAGCAAAATATTCCTTCATATTATTAGTATAAAGGTGAAAATTGTTCGTAATGTTTTGCTGGGATAGGTAAACGGTTGGTCGTTATAGCCGATGAATATCGATAAAGTTTCGTAGTTTTAAGCGATATGTCGCTGTATCCGATGTCGTTATAGGCGGTATGTGTACTTATTAGTTTATATAGATTCGGCCGGGACCTTGCCATTCGGTTGTTATAACCGATCTGTCATTATAAACGATGTCGTTATATTCGGTTTTTACTGTATATATATATATATATATATACAGGGTGTCCAAAACTCGATGGCTTATTAGACGTTTCTGGAGAACAGGACACAGGATAATTTGTTTTCTCGTGTAATTAATTCTGTTATATTGATCTAAAATATTTTCAGCGCTGTGGTGTTGCCGCTTATATTGAAAAGTAGCAACAACTTTGATATTTTAAATGAGACACCCTGTATATTATTGCATTTTTTGGTTTGCTATTGCATTACAATCATTTTTGTATAATATTTCTCTATATCTATCTCAAGTTGTTTTTGAGAAATTCATAATTTCCTTATTTTTTGTGCAAAACAGCTTCAATTGAATGTTTACTGAGGTATTTGGACTCGTACAAACCTGAAATTTTGGGTGTAGTTTACCAATATTCTGTGCATTAGTTATGTCCAAGGGAATTCGTTCTCCATTATACAGGGTCAATCAAAATTTATTATTTTTTTCGATAGATTCAAAAATGGTGATAAGTACATTTTTTTTAGTTGGACAGCCTCTATATTAACGAATGTCCTGAAAGACAATTAAAGTTCCTTCCAAATGATGTATCATGTTCCTATACCTAAATAGTCTGGTTTCCGAAATAAAAGCAAGTTTATATAAAAAAAATTAATATTTGCATTTGAATATGTATTATATGCAGATGACTATATCAGGTCATCAACAACGTGACCGACTGTTTGAATCTTCAGACAGACCTAGATGCTATCTCTTAATTTTGTAAAGCAAATGATTTAAGGCTCAACGAGGGGAAATGCAAAAGCATGTCATTCACACGCAAAAAATGTATCATCCAAAGTGAATATACTATAAATGAAACCAAATTAGACACGCTAGAGAAAATTAAAGACCTGCGAGTAATATTCACTATTAATTTCAAGCCCAAAAGTCACATAGATTATAGAGATGCAAATCGAAAACTGAGCTTTGTACTGAGAAATTCCAAAGAATTCAAATGGGATGTGGGCATCCTTCTGTTCAATTCATTTGTCAGATCAAAACTAGATGCATCAACAATTTGGAATCCCCAAACAGTACTCCACACAGAGATGGTGGAAAAAATCCAGAAAAAACTCCTATGGCATATATTATAGAAAATATAAAGCATCCGCCTTTATGATTGCATACAAAACACAGCTGGAACTCTTTGAAATGAATACCCAGGCAGATCGCCGAAGAATGAATGACGCGCTATTTATCTTCAATATTTTTAACGTCATCGATGCACCTGAACTGCTGTATGCAATAAATATATACATACCAGACTCAGAAATCGTGTTTTCATGACAAATACTCTATCAGAATCTCCATTGAACCGCTGCCTAATGGAAATTAACGACATAAATGAAAAGCAGGCTAGGTTTGACTTTTTCAACAGTACAGCAAGTGAAATAAAACACCAGATACTAATGTGATATTTTGAGATGTTAGATACTTTATTATTATTTATTTTATTTATTGATTTTTATCTATTACGCGCTACATATCAGCACAGTTAGTACTACTCTGTGATTGTTAGATTATTTTACTATTTGCTGCATATTTGCACTTACTAATTAGTACTAGGTTTACTTTTAAGTTTTACACTGTGTACATGTCATTGGGTAATAACCTGTTTGTATTGCAGTATAAATAAATCTATCTATATTATCCACTTTTTTTACAGAAACACCATGAAAATCACTGCTTGTCAAACTAAAAGATTGTCTTGCTCTTTTCTGGTCATGGCACCATTTTCATTTCCCGGTATAACAAATCGAAATAGGTACTACCCAATTGAAATGTTTATACTTTTGACGATACCTACAGTTAAAACTTAAGTTTTTTTCTAACTCTCAGATGATGCAATTCAGTTTTAGCAAAAATTCATTAAAAAAATATCTCATAAAAATTTGGAAATAGGTTCGAGTCATACTCGAAAAAACGCCCATTAGTAAATATTTTTCAGATCATCCTGTATTTATCGTTTCAGAGTCTACTCCCTAATCTTACTTTTTTTTCGAGTATGACTCATTATTTCTGCTATATTTTAACGACCTGGCTACCATTACATCCGATGGATCATTCACAATATTTGCAGATGATACTACCATTCTATGGAATGATGAAAATGTTGATAATCTACGCTCCAAAATGACACGAGACATATCAAAGATCAAAGAATGGTGTGATGCCAATTTACTATCTCTCAATATTAATAAAACTAACTGTTTATCTTATCAATGTACAATTCCTGATATCCCTCTAGGACAGGACACGATAACCAATTTAAGTATGACTAAATTTCTCGGTGTCTACATTGACAAACAATTGAATTTTCAGCATCATGTCAAGCAGTTGGGAAAAAAACTTGCTTCCGGTTGTTATGCAATGCGCATAGTAGCCAGGGAATTGGATGTAGCAACAGCTAAGGTGGTTTACCATGCACTAATTGAGTCGCATATTCAATATGGAATATCGTTCTGGGGCACTTGTAATAAAGAAAATTTTAATTCAATCTTCGTCCTGCAAAAACGGGCTATCCGCTATTTATCTAAAGTACGATCAAGAGTATAATGTAGGTCACTGTTCAAGGACAATAAACTGCTAACTCTCCCCTCTTTGTACATTCTTGAAACTGCCTGTTTGGTGTTCAAACACAAATCATTGTATCAAGTCAATGAGGGAATCACCCGCCAAAGAAACCACTTGAAACTCCCTATTCCCTCAAGTAGGTTAATCGTAAACTCTCTGATCTACAATGCTGCCAAAATATACAACAAACTCCCACTGAACATAAGAAACATCGAAAACTATAACCTATTCAGATCTGCTGTTAAAAAAAATTCTCCTAGAATTAGTAATTTATGAAATAGAGGAGTTTTTCCATACTACCTTGATATAAGCACACCTAATGACATTAGTTTATTCCATAAACTGTTTTCAACTTATAACTACTTTCACCTACTGTACTCTATTTTTACTTTTTTTTCTAACTTATACTGTGATGCCTATTACCATTTATATAGTTCTATCTTAATTTTAGTGTGTATGTACATGTAATTATACAATTATAACACAACTCTATTCAATGTTTTATATCTATTCAATGTTTTATATATATATTTTTATAATTATCTGTGAAATCTAGCAACTTTGTATGAGTATGATATTATAGCTTTGTCTATAAGAATTCTTGTTCTTCCGACAATAAAGCATACTTTTGATTGATTGATTGATCTACAGTGTCCGTCATAAAGTTGGCTACATATGGGAAAAATGTGTTATTGAAATTTCTGAAAAACTCTAATGGCGGTTCGTTTCTGCATGTCTGACAACTGACAACTAAGAGTGCGTTCCACTAAGCGCTCACAACGATCAAAATATTCCTTCAGCCGTTCCACATGACGACCACAGTCGTTATGGTTGTGGCGAAAACGTCACTAATGACGTCATTATTTTCGCTCACGCCGAGCCCACAACGACCCATCTTAAGAGCTGGGTCGAAGTGGACGTTTTGAGATATTCGGCGCAATTTTTGAAAGTTAAAGATGGCGACAGAAAAAATTACCTTGTACGACTCAGAGAGAAATATTTTAGTGGAAACTTATGTTTTACCCGCAGATGCTCAACGTGCGACCACAGGTAAATATTCTTCATCTGAATAACGATCAATTACACTTTTATAATTAATAATACATGGCCTATGTTTTCGCTCTTCACAATCGCGATTTTGTAAAATTTCTGAAGCATTATTGCGCTGCATCAACAAATATGCATACAAGACATTTTGATTATATTTAAACGTAAACTATTAAAATAAATTAAAATGTAACCTCTTCAAGCTTCCGACTTATTTTCGAGGTCGCCATTTGTAATGTTTACATTAACGGTGAACGCTCCAGTCCATTCCACTTGAGTTTTTGATTGTAACACTCGCAAGCGAGTGGAACGGGAAAAACCGCGGTTGTGAGCGTGATCGTTGTGAGCGCTTAGTGGAACGCACTCTAAAAAATCCGTTGCGACTTATATCACGTGACCTCAGATTTAGCGGGAATTTAAAAAAAAGTTGTCTGTGGTGCCAAAAAATGGGTCAAATTGACAAGATATCAAAAAAAATTATCGAGAAAATGTGTACCCATGTACCAATTTTGAACCAGATTGAAAAAAAAAAAAAACAAAAATACCATTTGATTCCTCTACCCTTTAAGAAACATACATACTTGTTTTATCTGGAAACAGCTTTAATAACCTAAATCACATAAGTGTGGGTCAAAACTAATCAAATAATTGTGGAATAGATATTTTGCGGGAGATTAATTATGAAAACACGATTTAGTCTGGTCACTAGGTGTAGTCACGCCCTGTATATTGATGCACATGAGTTTATTCAATATTCTCAACCCGTAAATAAAATTTAAACCAACTAATATTTGTAATTAAAACTCAATAATACATTATTTATCCTAATTGAATTTAGTATTGTTTAGGTGGATGTGGAAAAATAAAAAAAAATCAATAAACAATGTACAAATTTTCAATATTCTACGTGACCACCTTCGCGTTCCATATATAGAATTGTTCTGGAAAATATTACGCGGCGAACATTTTTCAACATAGTTCTGTTGATCAGTGCTGCACAATTCCTTATACAAATTTCTAATTGTTCTACATATCGAAATGGTCCTTGTTTATAATAATAATTTAATAATAATAAATGGACTTTATTTTACTTGGCGGAGTTTAGCTCATAGCTATTCTTCCACTCAACCAAGTGTGATTCAAATGAACCATGTCATGTACATTTATAATAACAATGATAATAAAAAATAATAATCATAGTAATGAATGTGCCTACCTCCAACATATTATTCTAATTATTGAAAGAATATTTACAGTCAAGAAGAGGCAACAAATGCAAAACGATCAAAGAAAGAGAGTGCATTTAATGCACTCATAGAATCAGCCTAATATAATATCAAATAAATTATTTCACCTTATCATTATACAGTGACAAAAACGTTGGTACCTATATCGTATGAAATAAAAATAAAAAGAGAGATTGCGGAATCAGAGTTCCCAAAAAATGATTTAAATGGAAACGAAACTTTCATAAAAACAGAAACAAAAATTTAGCATAAAAATGTTAAACATATCGTGGCAAAAACAGTGTAAAGAATAAGTGAAGATTCAGGCCTCCATAAATAATGTTACTTGAATCAAATGTGTTTTCATAATTTCATGACGATTGGTGTGCTTCTTCCATTTCCTCAATCAGGGCTTGAATTTCATCCATGGTGGGTTTCATTATCCTACCTTTGATAATAACACGAATTTTCCCGTCGATTGTCCAGACATTCTTTTGTCCGAATTTTTTAGCCAGTGCAATGACTGATTGATAGCATTGGGGCTAAGATCTTCTTTTATCGAAAAGTTAGTACCTTTCAATATGGATTTAGACTTAAAAATATGTTTTTTCATATCAAAACATTTATGTTTAACCAGTACCACCTTATCTGATATTCTGTAGGTATGTTCTATATCGGCCTGTGCGACGTCTTTAATTTTCATAACATTTGTGAAAAGGTCATGGATATTTGCCAATAGATTTTCACTAGAGGAACTTTCGATTCCGAAAATTCTCAGTGAGCATCTGCGAGTATATTGTACAAAGTGGTCGAGACGTTGGTCTAGCTGGCTAATTTTCTAAGTGTTTTGTTCAACTTGCATTTTGAACACACCCAAAGTCTGCTGCAGTTCGTCAAATTTCGACTCTATACTAGCAGATACATTTTCGGATACCTGTTTGATAATTTCTTTTATCGTGGACTAGTGTAACAAATCATTGGAAGCATTCCTTTGCGAGCGTAGTTCGAAATTTGTCTGAGATAGCGATGTCATATTGTGCCGCGGCATGACTGTACTTCCTCTACTGCTACAGGACAACTGATAACCAAAGAAAATAGCTGATCGCCGACACGCTGATTGAAGTTGAGGTTCTTATTAGTTGTTGATTTCAATCGCGCATGCCTGTGTTTGCCACCTTGGTCGTTGAAATACGAATTATGGCCGGTGATAGTTGTAGATAAATATTGATATATTTTACCTATTAGTAGGGTAGGCTTCAAGTTTGGGAATTTGATTACGCATTCATTTGAGAATAAACTTCACTAACTAACACTTGAACTTCTTATCGTTTTACTAAAACTGGTGTTAAAAAGGATAACTGAGAAGTTGCTGGAGGTAGCAAAAACACGTCTACGCAGCACATGACATTCTCATTGAATGCTTTTCAGGTAACCCCATACAAATGAAAAAAATAAATAATAGTTTAAAAAAACTAAAAAACACGCTTTTATAGAAAACCAAACTAAAAAAATAGAAAATAAATTTTAATAAATTTGAATTAAGAATAGTGTAAATTTTTTTAATAAATATAAATTAATAATAATGTAAATAAGAAAAAAAATTATTTTATTTAAAAAAAAGCGTGGGGTGCTTTTTAAGATTCAGATTAACCCTTTCACTGCGGGAAGCAAATAAAGTTGAAAATTAAAATGGTGCCTACAGTGCGGGAGTCAAATATGTTTAATTGCATTGTTTGGGGGTTTACTGCTGAAATCAATTATATTTAACTGCTGATATAGACAACTGTATATACAAAGAGGTGTTGGTAGATTGCAGGAACCGAATGGAATACATGAACTAAAACGGTTTCTACACTGCGGGAATCAACTATATTTATGCAGTGTAGGCGGCGTTCTCCACTTCAGTTTCTGTTTACGTTTTGTGATTGTGTCTGTCATGTTTGTGAAGTATTAAGGTGATTTTTGTAGTTTAATTGTTGAAATGGCTTCTGGAAGGAAAAGGGGGCTAACATGATTACTTCTTATGATATGTATAAATAATATAATGTTTTCTGTGTTTGAATTTTTCTTATAACAATTTAAGACGGGAAAAGTCTTGAGAATGTACAATTTTTTATTTTTTTTATGCAAACTAGATTTTTTATTTGTTTTATAATTACTTTTCATGATATGTATGAATAATATTATGTTTTCTGTGTTAGTTTAAATTATGAAAAATGTTCAAATTTTGTTGTTATCGAAATATTTTTTATTTATATGCAGAGAGGTTTTATTTATGTTTCAATAACTCTTCACAATATGTATGAATTATAAAATACGTTTGGTGTCAGTTGAAATTTAAACTATAACTATTTGAGGAGAGAACAAATAAATTAACTGAATACATTACATCATACAATTTCGAACATCAATTGATTTGCCAATTCCAAAATACTCATCCCCTCCACATTCCTTCCATTCGTGACATTTTATAACAATTGGCAACACTGTACGCGTTGTTCTGCAGTTAGCTGCGGGAAGCAAATATAATTGCGCACACGCAACTGCGGGAATTGAATATAGTTGACAGCGCTTCCCGGCAGCCGCAGTGACAGTACTCCTAATAGAAACAGCGGCCGCAGGAAAAGGGTTAAGCACCCCACGCTTTTTTAAAATAAAATATTTCTTATTTACATTATTATTAATGTATATTTATTAAAAAAATTTACACTATTCTTAATTCAAATTTATTTTCAATTTTTTTAGTTTGGTTTTCTATAAAAGCGTGTTTTTTAGTTTTTTAAACTATTATTTATTTTCTACTTTTTAGTTTGGTTCATTTATAAAAGCGTGTTATTTTAATTTTTTAAAACTATTAATTCCGTGATTACTATTAGTAACTGTACTTATTTTCCAAATCATTAATGTGTACAGCTGTATTAATAGTCAAATCTCGATTTTAGAAGTCATTCAAAGATTTTAACGTTGTCAATATATACAGTGAGCCGCCATCTTGAATTTTTGAATTTTCACGAAAGAATCATAATATTTGATTCCAAAAACCCCCACATACCAATTTTGAATAGAATCGGACCATAATCACAAAACTCGTCCACCATTTTGGAGCCGCCATCTTGAATTTTTCAATTTTCACGAAAGAATCATAATATTCGACTCCAAAAACCCCCACATACCAATTTTGAATAGAATCGGACCATAATCACAAAACTCGTCCACCATCTTGAATTTTTCAAATAATAATAATAATAAAAGTACTTTATTGGTTACCCAATAGGCTACCGACCGGAGTCCTTCAGCCTGTTATACATTCGTAATTCAGTGATAGTTACATTATTTTGTATATGCAAATATATATATATTTTAATTTGAAAAAAAAAAAAATTGAGATTTGTTAATTTCCTGGCCTTTCAGCTAAAGTGTTGAGGCATTCCATCAAGGTGTTTGCTGGAAACTTGAATCTTGGGTTCACTGGCGGGGCTCTACTAATGGATTGGGTTTGGATAATTTGAATATTGTTTTGATTGTTGTCAAACTTCTGGGATAATTTTTTCAGTCTCTCGACGATTGGTTGTACATTAGTGCGTTGGTAAAGGAGATTGTTTGGAGGATAATGTAGGGGTTGAATTTTTCAATTTTGACAAAAGAATCATAATCTCCGACTACGAAAACCCTCAGATACCAATTTTAAAGCGAATCGGACCATAATCACAAAACTCGTCCGCCATATTGGAGCAGCCATTTTGTTTTTTTTTCACACAATTTTTTTTCAATGCATCGTCACCGGAATTATGTACACCTGCCAAATTTCAAATCATTCGGACGTCTGGAAGTGGGTGCAAATCAAGTCCAAAGGAGTCGGTTACAAACATACAAGTGAAGCTAATATAAAGCATGTAAAAAAACATCCCTGATATTGAGAAACCTTCCTATGATGAAGCAACTTTTATGCGGTCGCTTCATCTGCTTCGATGGAAAGAGTTTTTATATTTGAACTTTGTTCTCTCCAATTGACAGAATAAAGTAATAGTAGAAAAAGAAGGAAAATTAGTGTACTTGTACAAGAATAATGTTGATTGTTTTAGCACTCTGTAAACATCGCAGGATTACTGTGGAGTGTGTACGAGGATACGCGGGAAATTCCCCAATCGACTCCTGTCAATCAAAGAACAATTTTGGGTGCCGTTCAACAGTTTTGTAGTAACGGGTCATGATTACCAGGCTACTGTAACATCTGTAGTAAATCGTCCTGTTGCAGTTCAACAAGGGGGGATTTATTGATTTTCTTGTCATTTACAAAAAAATAATTTATACTCCTTTTAAAATAAATATAATTTTTATATGTATTCATTTTATTCCTTTTACAAACGATTTTGTTTTATTTCTTAGAATGAATAAAAATATTTTTATAATAAAAAATTTGATTAAAAAATCAGAATGGGGCGTGACTTTAAGGATGGAATGAATTTCAATTCCCAAAGATGTCAATGGTAAATAATAACGTGAACACCTGCTACAAATGCCAACAATTAATTTGTTTATTTCTACGTAGAGTATCATTAACACAGTTTTTCGAAAAAGTTTAATAAATATTGTCTATTCTAGATATAAAACAAGTTTAATAGGTATTTAAAAAAATATTGTTGCCTTATGTACAAAGCTAATACAAAACCATTTTTTTTTTGTGCAACTTCATTTAAATACAACAGTTACTTATTTACAGCCATTCACAACACAGTATATTGGATATTCACGTAACAAAAGCATTTGTCGGGGTAATAAAAGCCTATAATTTAATAAATCATGGTAATTCTTCGATACTATCAATGAAAAATATATATTTATACTAATCTACTTCCACAGTCAGTTCTGCTGAATTCGTCAATATGATATCTTGTGGCATTTTTTAAGAAGTAAACAATCACATTCTTGTTGCTGCCTTATATTTAGTTTACTCAACTAAATAGAAAACAGTTAAACCTAACAATTTTTTAATGCTAATATAAAAACTGATATATCATTCTGAGCCAACCTGTTACTAAACACACACACACATAGTTTTTTCTCCAAATGTCAACAAATAATAAAAAATATGCAAATAAAAATGTTAAGGCAGTGACTGGTACAGTTGCTGATGAAAAAATCCAGTTCAAGTCTAGTTGTGGTAATCAGTCATAACAATATTTTATATCAAAATCTTCCACCAATGGATAGCTATCACTTGCGAACAAAGTGAATTTGTTCAAAAGCCTCTCATTTTATGTGTCAGCCACAAAAAACCCTGGAAAGGGTCCAGATGAAAGCTCTTAGGGTCATCACGAATTAACTGTGGTTTGTTCTGATCCTTAAAGACCTGGACCTTGGAATCAGGAGATTTTTCATTGTGCCGAAGCACAAGAGTTAAAGAAGCTGTCGACGGACTACCTAAGTCTGACATCACAAAAGGGAGGAGCTTAAACCCTTATTACTCTATGCCATTTTCGTGACTATGTTTGTGCCTATTTTCCCAAATAACTGGCACTATTACACTGTGCCTTTTTGATGATTGTTACAGGCAGTAATTTCAGTGCTGCAAACATAAGGAAAATTGCCATTTATCTTAAATGAATAAGTAATATAAAATACCTAGATTATTTGTTTCAACTTTTTCCTTGCCTGGTACTAGCTTTTCTGTCATACTGAACAAAACGAAAACTATGTGATTAACAGGGTTATTATATATATAATACTGACAGGGTTACGGCGAAATCTCCATTTTGATGACGTCTGATATGTGCCAGAATCGCCAACTTTATAGAACTCATTTTCAAATTTCGAAGAGTAACAAGGATGAATACAATAAAAACCTAAATAATTAGTATATGTTGGCAGCAGTGGCACACTTTCCTCACCTTACGTCTGGTCACCTGAACTCTCCTAAAGCTGTTTTATGCCGTAACCCTGTCAGTATATATATATAGTAACCCTGGTGATTAATTTCACTTATTTGTTGGTTATGTCAGATAATTACTGTGTTGGCAAACCTGACATTTCCACAAACATCCTTGAAATCCCCTCAATTCAGGGGGAAAAAATAGAACCAGTCCTATTTATTTTCATGCATGAAACAATCAACAAAATAGTCTCACGTGCATGCGTATTTATTTTAAATTTCAGCCACAGGCAGACAAATAGGCACGAAAAAGGCATAGTGTAATAAGGGTTTTATGAATCTTTCCATCGAAAGTGCATGTTAAATACCTATAAGGAATTTTTATTTTGCAGTGTATTCGTGATTGTGTATAAATAAGGGTGGATATACTAATATTTTGTTAAAGTAAGGACAAATTTAGGAATTCCCATCATTTTGTAAAGAGGTAAGGATTATAACATATTTATGGCTTATTTAAAAGAGTTGAGGTTATGTCATTGTTTTGATTGTTAAATATTTCGTTTTATTTTCAGAATTCTAGCTGAGAATGACTTCAAACACATTTTAAAACTTTCTAGCATTAATAAGTTCCTGGAAAATAAAAATAAAATAATTATAAAGGCAGAAAATGCATTGGAATCCAACTATTACAAAACAATGCAATTTGTGATTATCAGAGGAAAAATACATGCTAGCATGAAAGATAAAAGATATAATGGACATGTTTATATTGTAGATCACACAGAGTAAATCAGCTGATATTACTTCTGCCTCTTGTTCTTACCCCAGGGGGATGAAATGTCACCACACCAAATAAAGAGTGTACTTGGAATGCTCCAAAACAAAAAATCACAGTAAGTCTTGAATTTAATTATTTTTAATTTAGAACATGGTAAATATCTAGTTACATCACACATGCACTCTGAATATGTGGAAAATACTTTTATTACGTGTTTTTGCCTCCTGAACACGAATCCGGAAGAAAAATGCGGGTTACAGCACTTTTTAAAAATGAAACTAACCTCATTTTCAAGCACCGTTTTCTCGCACAAAAATCACTCAAAATAGCTCCTTCTTTTAACCAGCATAAACAATACACCCTAAATCACTTATTTTCGGCACAACTTTGCACAAAATATCGTCGTTTTTATCAAAAAAATCCTCCTTCTTACAAAGTTGCAAATGAACAATTTTCGTTCCTTTGACACAAGACATTTAGTAACTTTGCCTCATTTTTCATGTTGGTAAAAATGAATCACCGCCAACTTTTCGAATTCAAATGTGAGCAATAATTTCCCCTTCATTTATGTGTGCAATTGTTGTGGGCGGTGATTCACTTATTGCCAACATGAAAAATGAGGTTAGTTTAATTTAAAAAAAGTGCTGTAACTCGGGAACGGTATGAGACCGCCGCATTTTTCTTCCGGATTCGTGTTCAGGAGGCAAACACACGTAAGAAAAGTATTTTCCCCATATTCAGAGTGTATGTGTGATGTAACTAGATATTTACCTAGAACATCAATGACATAACCTCAACTATCTTAAATAGACCATAAATATGGTATAACCCTTACCTCTCCATAAAATATGATGGAAAATCCTAAATTTGGCCTCACTATAACAAAATATTAATATTTCCACCTTTATTTATAACCCAATCACGAATAAACTAAAAAATTTCAATGGAAAGGTTTGTAAGCACCGCCCATCGTGTCTGATATGCCATGGACAACCCCTCACGTTCTCCATCCCCAAATATTTGTAATTCTATGAAAATTTTCCCGAGATTCGGACTTTTTTTTTTCATCTATTTTGACTGGACTAAAGCTACAGGTACTGATTAATGCAGAATCGGCAGGAAATCAGAAGTATCTGTTTATAGATGTTCCGTATGGACAGTTATTTTGATGTGCAAACCTTCTTGTAATAGTATTTAGAGTAACATATGTGTTTGCAACCTTAATCATAGTGGTAGCACAATTGAAAGTGCGGGCTAGCGTTTTCAAAGCAGTTTTTCTTTCCTAGCTCAACAGAATGACTTCCTACGAGAATGTTCAGTATTTGATTCATTTGTAATAAAAATAGTTACAAAATGACACTAATTTGATTATTGTTACTGCAATAAGTGAGTTATGATATCGAAAAAACTGGCACAATGACGTGTCTTTTTGAGTTGCCATGAAAATTTTAATTATCAACTAAAACTGATCAAACTTATGTAAAACATAGATTTAATTGAGTACAATAAGCACCCAAATGCCACGTATGCAGAACTTTTTGTTAAATAAGGTTTTATACATCTACTACACATAAAACCTTGACATTTCACAAAAGCTGTTTGACGCTTTGCATACTATTATATATACATATATATATATATATATATATACCAAATATTTTTCGTAGGAAGTCATCCCAATAATCTACAAAAGAAAAACTACCTCGAATATGGTTGTCCGCACCTTCAATTGTTAATAACTATTGTGCTGTCACTACGATTTAAGTTGCTAAAACAGTAATCTACATACATTCTCTATCCCCTGGACTATTATTGCAAAAAGCTCCAATGGTAAATTTATTTTTTATTCATTACTGTACCGTCGTGGAATCAATAGCAAGAGTTGTACAAAATTTTTTGCCTGCAACTGTACAAGGTTTGTATCTTGAAAAATGCATTATACTCCACATCTGAAACCTAAAAAAATTGATTTCTCATCAAAACTGTGAGCGCGAAATTCATCAAGTATACAGCAAAGAGAATACTTAGTACAAACCAAAATAAAAATACTACTCTAACATATTTTTGAAAACCCCTTTCACAGATTTGCATCATTGAACTATTTATATGGAAAAGAAGTACCATTGGAATCTTTATTTGAATGGAAAAATGAACAGTTTTCAAGATAAATTAGTTTTTAGAGTAAAAAATAATGAATTTTATTAGTTAAATTTTAGACAACGGAAGGTTCTTTGTCAGTAACTTCAGAACGCTTAAATAAATTCCATTTGAATTTTAATTGAAAGTATCTTCAGAATCCGCCCTTCCAAAGTCCAGCCTCACCTTCACGTGGTTTGAGGGGAATGGGCCGCGGCCGTGCGACGAATGGGGCAGTTTGCGGATATCCGTGTGACAAAAACAATCCTCATAATATTGCCGATAAATCCAAGAAAGATCTTACAAGTAAAATATATTGTTTTTTTATTTAACTCCACTTGGGTTTAGAAAACGGAGACAGAAGAAACCTCTTAAATATTGAAAAGGATAATTTATTCATTCTATATTGAGGACTATCCATTCGTAAACTAGTGTAAATTTTCTGGAATAAATCTTGCTTGTTTGAGTAACTAATCCTCCTTGCTGCGAGCAAGACTCCTGTATTGAGCGGACGAAGCCCTTAGTACAAACGTAATGAGGGGAGAGCTGGATAATATCGCCGAAGGGAAGCTACATCCAAGAAGCCATAGAAAGAACCCTTGCTTCCTTTTTGTTTTGGCCTGGATTATAGCCACAACTTCGATCCCCCTTCGGTGTGCAAACTGGATTGTCTCACTCTAAGTGATACCATGAATGCCCGAAACTTTCGCAATTAAATAACTTTGCAATGCACGTTGAATGGCTGTACAATTACTCACATTGACTTGACTTCCTGACCGCGTGGTTGACCTCTGTCTCCCATGATGGCCGTAGCTTTACACAAACCCAAAATGTTTGCCAGTTCTCCAACATTTTTGTTTCTTCTCCTTGTTTTTCTTCCAAATACAAGTTTGATATGTTAACTGTGTATATTCCCCAATATAGTGTGACAATATGATTTTTTTAAACCTCTAACTTTTGTGATAAAATTCCAAGAGTACTTTTTATGTTATTCTATCTAAGGAGTCATCAATATTCCTTTCAAGTTATTGTAAAAAAAAACACTTTAAACACATATACCTTCATGAGGGATATTTAAAAAAATGTTATGGGTATTTTTAGTCTCATTTTGGTCCATACCAAGTGTTTCCGAAATATACCAATATACACCCTGTATAGGAAGCGTATAAAAACTTGAAATCCTAGAGAAATGTTAATTTTTCATCAAGCTTAATTCTATCAAATTTTCATCAGTTACTCTAAAACAACTAAAAATGTCATAAAAAACCTCATCAAACGAAAAAATAGACAAGCAATATAACGTCAAGGGACATTTTCCTGTTTCGTCACTTAGATCACATAAAACTAGACACAACCCGTCAAATATTCACAGTTCCTTTTCCTTTTTTTACTCACGACACGAGAACCCCTCTTCATTGGATCTCCCACAACGTAAACTACCTGCCAGTAAAGCCTCTCCAGATGGACGCGATGCTGGCGGCTGCACTGTTCACCAAACCGCCTGCCATGCTGCTAGCCTGTTGGGTGTTGATCATCTGGGGGGACTGGCTGATGGCTGGGCCCGGTGCTATCTCTGGACACTGCACATGGGGGACCTTCGACAAATAACAAAAAAACTTCAATGTCTAAACAGGAATACATTCCAATAATAAGATATACTGATACTATAGAGATTATTTGTTTTTGAGTGACGAAAATTGGGGAGGTAAATTTGGTGGCGATTTGGAGGTCCGGGAAATATTCCTTTACATGCCCCAGCCTCTTAAGGACTGTTGGTTCGCATTTTTTTTTCCTGATATTTCTTACTTTTCCACAAATTACTTAATTTGAACATATCAGATGCCACGCGTTGATATCTTTATATTAGTTTCACTTGTATGTTTGTTTGTTTGTAACCGACTCCTTTGGGCGCGATTTTGACCCACTTCCAGACGTCCGAATGATTTGAAATTTGGTAGGTGTACATAATTCCGGTGACAATGCATTAAGAAATTTTTGTGTGAAAAAAAAAACAAACTGGCGGCTCCAATATGGCGGACGAGTTTTGTGATTATGGTACGATTCTATTCAAAATTGGTATGTGGGGGTTTTTAGGGTCGAATATTATGATTCTTTTGTAAAAATTTAAAAATTCAAGATGGAGGCCGAGTTTTGTGATTAAGGTCTGATTCTATTCAAAATTGGTATGTGGGAGTTTTTGGAGTCGAATATTATGATTCTTTAGTGAAAATTGAAAAATTCAAGATGGCGGCTCCAAAATGGTGGACGAGTTTTGTGATTATGATCAGATTCTATTCAAAATTGGTATGTGGGAGTTTTTGGAGTCGAATATTATGATTTTTCGTGAAAATTGAAAAATTCAAGATGGCGGCTCCAAAATGGTGGACGAGTTTTGTGATTATGGTCAGATTCTATTCAAAATTGGTATGTGGGAGTTTTTGGAGTCGAATATTATGATTCTTTCGTGAAAATTGAAAAATTCAAGATGGCGGCTCCAAAATGGTGGACGAGTTTTGTGATTATGGTCAGATTCTATTCAAAATTGGTATGTGGGAGTTTTTGGAGTCGAATATTATGATTCTTTCGTGAAAATTGAAAAATTCAAGATGGCGGCTCCAAAATGGTGGACGAGTTTTGTGATTATGGTCAGATTCTATTCAAAATTGGTATGTGGGGGTTTTTGGAGTCGAATATTATGATTCTTTCGTGAAAATTGAAAAATTCAAGATGGCGGCTCCAAAATGGTGGACGAGTTTTGTGATTATGGTCAGATTCTATTCAAAATTGGTATGTGGGAGTTTTTGGAGTCGAATATTAAGATTCGCTCGTGAAAATTGAAAAATTCAAGATGGCGGCTCCAAAATGGTGGAAGAGTTTTGTGATTATGGTCCGATTCTATTCAAAATTGGTATGTGGGGGTTTTCAAAGTCAAATATTATGATTCTTTCGTAAAAATTGAAAAATTCAAGATGGCGACTCACAGTATATATTGACAATGTTAAAATCTTTGAATGACTTCTAAAATCGAGATTTGACTATTAATACAGCTGTACACATTAATGATTTGGAAAATAATTACAGTTACTAATAGTAATCACGGAATTAATAGTAGATTAGAACAAATAATAGTTTAAAAAATTTTTAAAAAACACGCTTTTATAAATAAACCAAACTAAAAAGTAGAAAATAAATAATAGTTTTAAAAAACTAAAAAACACGCTTTTTATAAAGAACCGAACTAAAAAATAAATAAATAATAGTTTAAAAAAACACGCTTTAAAAACCAAACTAAAATAATAGAAAATAAATTTTAATAAATTTGAATTAGGAATAGTTAAAAAATTTAATAAATATAAATTAATAATAATGTAAATAAGAAAAAAGGCGTGGGGTGCGTAATCTGAATCTTAAAAAGCACCCCACGCTTTTTTTTAAATAAAATAATTTTTTTTCTTATTTACATTATTATTAATTTATATTTATTAAAAATTTTTACACTTTTCTTAATTCAAATTTATTAAAATTTATTTTATATTTTTTTAGTTTGGTTTTCTATAAAAGCGTGTATTTCAGTTTTTTTAAACTATTATTTATTTATTTTTTAGTTCGTTTTTATAAAAAGCGTGTTTCTTAGTTTTCTCAAACTATTATTTATTTCCTTTCAAGCTGGCGTTGTTCATTACCGGAAAGCTCTTTTTTTTCATAGTCATAGGCGCAACCAAGAGACGATTTGCCGTGTACCGTATTTCAAGAGTGGACAACCATTGCCTTCGGCTAGTAGCTAAACTACTTTCAAAAATAACCTTTTTTGTTGTCTGGATGATGAACGAAGAACTGCACTTCGAATAACCTACAGAATAGATTGCAGCCAATAATTCAAAATGGTGCATTTTTATTATTGTATTCTGCGAAAACTTCCAAGTACTCACAGCTTCCCATTCAACTGGAAAAGTATCGCCCTCTTCAGAATCAGAATCATCGCCCATTTTGAGATTTTCCGCCAAAGGTTGTTCCAAAGCATTCGCTTGATGGATGTCGAATTCCATTGGCCCTTCTCTGTAACAAAAATCAAGAACATAGACAAACACTCTCTCAGGGCAACTTCTTTGATTTTCGTTTTAAATATGCAATAGAAGACGGAACAACTCAATCTGACAACAGTAATCATTTCTATTTTTCACCGACGAAACCAAAAAGGAGGAGGTTCTCTAGTCGACGCCTATATATATATATATATATATATATTTTTTTTTTTATGTATGGTCACGCATAACTTTTTACTGAGGCCTTCGATTCCGATATTTTTTTTTTTCAGTGGATAGGGTGTACTTCGAAGTTGGTCCCATTTGAATTTTGAAGATGAAATCCACCCCTAAGGGTAGAAAAATGAAGGATATTGGTCACTCACCCTCTGAATTCTGGTCCGTTAACCGATTCTATCAGGCATAACTTTGTACTGGGATCTTCGATTTGGATGATTCTTCTTTTGTCAGATAGGGTATACCTCATAGTTGATCATATTTGGATTTCGAATGGAATTATCCACCCTTACGGGTGGAAAAATAGGGGATAATTGATTTTTCACTTGTGAACATTGGCACACATGTAGTTGACAATGACAGATCGCTAGTGTCATTATCACAATCATTATATTCTATGAGAGGATGGAATGATATACAAAGTAATGAAATAAACTAACCAGAACAACAAAAATAATTTATATTACAACAAATAGTAAAAGTAGATAATCATATTATTTAACTGGTAATAGTTGAAGTAAGGTGGGTAAGTAAGTATTTTGGAAGTAATAAAAAAACAAGCAGTTAGTAATTAGTAGATTTCAGCCACAAAAAATTGAAAAATAAAAACTTTTTAACAAAAAATTAAACCTGCGAACTACGGAACTGAAAAGTAAAAAATAAAATAAACCTTCTTAGTCTCAATAACTAAGCTCCTAAACTAATTTAAGTAACTAATTTTGAGTTGGCGCCAAACGAACAATCAACGAAGATCATTAAATAGCTTCAATAATATAATCAGAATGTCACCGCCCAACTCGATGCCATCATTTTACGCCTTACCTAATTCATTTGCTTGTTTGTTTGACGACGACTCAAAATTAGTTACTTACATTAGTTTAGGAGCTTTGTTATTGAGACTAAGAAGGTTTATTTTATTTTTTACTTTTCAGTTCCGTATTTCGTCGGTTTAATTTTTTGTTAAAAAGTTTTTATTAGCTGATTTGCTGACAGGAGCAATCTGTGCACATTTAGTATGGCATAATGTTGTATTGGCTATGTGCGAAGTGCTTGATGGGGACATTCAAATCGATCGCAGCGCACGCTTTGCCAGAAATCGGGACTGTCAAATTTGTTTAGATAATTCCACGTTAAATTCGTTGTGTTGCGAACTGTACAAATAATGGAAAAAATAGTTGGTGTAAATTTTATACTTTTCCAAAATCGGCCTGGAAATTGGAGCAAAGAAAGAAATCGATTACAGTTTGAGGTTGGAAATATAGGTTTTATGCTTTCAAATCTGTTCTCATTATAAAATCCATTTGTTTAACTTACAAATATTATAAATTGCTCTCAGATATCGACAATGTTTCATATTTTTTCAAGTTTTTCACTTGATTTTGATAGAAATGATCAAAACATGGCTTGTCGTTTAACTGTCAAATAATTCCCGAGTCCCGAAATGTGGCGTTTGCCACTGTCGTGCACATAGCCAATAGAAAACTTGGGATTCCTGGTCTGTCTAACTGGAACATTCAGGTGAAAATCAGAAAGTAATCAGGGACAGTTAATAATTGCAAAATCAATAATAAATGAATGGCGATGTCAAAATGGAAAATCTTCATTGAAATTACCTTCCCAAATCAGCTCGTCCGTTCTCGAGCAACTGCAAAATATTGTGAATGGTCTCAGGTGAACGTAGCGAGCATAAGTCGACGTTCTGTAAAAAGCACAAGTACAGAATGTTTGCGTTCAACCTAGAAGTTCTCCTGGCGAACTGAGCCTCGTTCATGTAAGTGCTGCAAAAGTCACTGAAAAAAAAATAAAAATAAAGTTATCAAACACATTCTGTTGGGTAATATTGCAAAAAATTTCAATTTAATTCACAGTGATCATTCACTGCTTTTAAACTCACCCAAAAACCTAAAATATGTATAAATTTTTCACCATGAAATAAAATATGATTGTATCTGGGACTGATGGTGCACCAGATGGCTTTGTTGTGATTCTGCTCTCTTAGAAAACAAGAATAATATCGGTTGTAAACAGTGCAAACGAATGATAGTGAAGGATAAATTCAGTTTCCACTCAGGGTGCTGGAAAAAATCACTAGCAGGAAAAAATTGGACGGAATGGCTAATACTAACCCCAGTTTTGATACAGCTATTTTCAAATATATTCTCAAACAGAAAGATCTACTCATCCAAGAACTGAGAGAAAAATCAAATTTACAACACGGGAAAAAACAATTCAAATACATCAATGATCTTACAAAAACCAGAGAAAGAAAGAGAAACAAAAAAGCATCCATCGAAAAAGAACTGAAAACACTACAAGACGACCTGGATGATGTAAATAAAAACACAGGAATTTCCAAAGCAATTACTAAGCAAGATTTGTCAAGGGAGATCCACAGAGTTGAGAACGAACAAAAACTAGATGAATATATTAATTTAAAAATTGATACTCAACAAAAAAACGTTGACAATATTCCAAACAGCGAGGAATTAAGGGATTCGAATTGGGAAACTGTAAAGTCAAGATGAAATAATAGACAACCAATGATTATTGGAAATAACAACAGACTCATCTATACGGGGAGTTACGAAATATGTTGATTTGCATGTATCCACAGACACTTCAATCACTACTAAAGACTTGAGAATCTGCTGAAAAAGCATTTCAACGTTGTGGAATATGAACCAATTAAATCTAGACGGCCAACATTATACTCCTCCTTCAAAATCAGGATACATCAGTGCAACTTCAAACTTGCGATTAACCCTGAAGTTTGGCCATATGGAGCTTGTATTCAGCGATTTTTAGACAGAAAGAGGACTTTTCCACAGCCAAACTGATGTTTGATCCTGATATGGTAGTTTTGAATACTCAAGGCCTCAATCAGGATAATATTGACTGGTTAGCAATGGATATTAGTGACTTTAAGAATTATATCATGCTATAGATCCACTCTGGGAATATTAAAATATTCTCAGATCGATAAGTAGATGACTTGAATGCAATTAGCTATTATAAAGCTCACATCATATTAACTGGGGATATGAATATAGACTCTTATAACCAATCCAATGACTTTAAAAATCTTCTGAGAATTTTAAAATGTTTCAATATGAAAAGCCTTGTTAAATGGCCCACAAGAGTTACAGAAACTAGCATTGAAACAATCGATCATATTTTCATCAATTTTTATACAAATGAGATTCCAATCGTGATAGATAATAGTGTATCTGATCATCGCACTATTTTATGTCGACTGGACATCAAAAACAATCTTAAACCTCCAGCTTCAACAACTATCAGAAGGAGTTATAATAATGGTTCAAGTCAAAACTTTCTGAGTGCTCTCGTGAAGGAAAATTGGGAAGATGTTTATAATGTAAATGATGCATTTTTAAATTTCCACATTGTTTTTTTTCACTACTTCAATGTTTTCTTCCCATCTTGCATTATTACACAAGTAACTCAACAAAAAAACACTGGGTCGATGATAACATTAAATTATCAAGTTATCATTTGAAACATCATACTCTTTGCGAAATTGCTCACGCGAATATGAAAATACTTACAAGTTCTAAAAACCAAACCAGAACGGCATGGAAAATCATATCAGATATCACAAACAAGTCCAAAGCTAAAACTGACAACATTGAAATAATAAAAAATGAAGTTGTTCATACAGACCCCAAGATAATCACGAATGTTTTCAACGTCTTTTTCACTTCAGCGCCTCTCAAATTGATCAATAAGATTTCTCCTACGAGTTGTTACACGACAGAAAAGATTATTTACGATAACTATACACTATATTTGGAGGCTTTTTCACCTGAGGAATTACTAATCCTTCTGAATAACAAATTTTCTAATCAAGTTATTATTACCTCATACTATTCTTCCGATGACATATTTGGTAAATTTGTCATTTGAAACAGGGTGCTTCCCGCAAATGTTAAAAACAGGAAAAATGATCCCAATTCACAAAAGGAATGATACTCGACAGCTCAGTAATTATCATCCAGTTACTGTTCCAAGTAGATTTTCCAAAATATTAGAATATGCTTGATAGATTAGAGAACTTCTTGAAAAAATATAAAATTCAAAGTAAACAACAACATGGTTTCCGCCCCGGTATGTCTACCAACACAGCTATACACTCCTTCATCTTCAAACTTAGAAGTCAATGTAGGTTTTCCACAAGGGTCTATTCTAGGCCCTTTATTATTTCTTCTCTACATCAATGAAATTGGCACAATATTTCCTAGGATACACTTCACATTATATGTTGATGATATATCGTTGATTATTTCTAATAAATCTAATAACATCCTACAAAATAAATGAGAATCTACATTAGAATCTCTGATGAAATGGTTTTGGTCAAATAAGTCATTATTTAATCCTGACAAAACCTCTATATTGCAATTTCAGACAGCCCAACATCACAGTGAGGAATTCAAGAATGAACCATCAAGTCAACAAACTGTGAAATTCCTGGGAAAAGAACTAGATAAGAATCTCTATTTCAAAAGTCTATTTTAACTCGCGAACAACTGATGTACTTCTACTATGCACAAGTGGAATCTTGTTTGAGATAGAGAATTAACTTCTGGGGCAACTCCACACATTCTAAGAGCACATTTATTGGACCAAAAATCAAGACAAGATTCTTGCAGAGATCTCTTTAAAAAACTGAACATATTAACCGTAACTAGATTCTACATTTTTGAAATTTGTTTATTTGTCTATATATATAATTATAATGCACATAATATAATAAGAGACAAAAGAATCACTTGCGTTGGGTATCTTTGGCCAGATTGAATATTACCAGTTCTTTGCCAAACTGTAGCGGGCCAAGGTTATTCAACAAACTACCTGAATCATTGAAAAACTGTACAGGGGAATTAGAATTCAAAAAACAAATTAAATTATTTTTGGCCGACAAAGTTTTTTTATACCGTGAATGAGTTTTTGTGTGCGTGATATACCCAGATGTAATATACTTACTTATATATATGTTATGTTTCTGTTAAGCTATGAAAAGTCACCGATATTGTCTGATATTTTGACAAGATACTAACTTTTGATGGTACTTCCATTTGTTGGTATTTTAGTTTAATAGAACTTAGGACTATTCGGATACAATGTATATTGTCAATTGTGAAAAATAAATGATTTGATTGATTAAAAAAATATTCCTTGAACTGGAATCGAACCCGAGCCTGCCTCGTGATAGACTGAAACGCTAACCACTACTCCACGAGAACTTTTCTTAATATTCTGAGAATAACGGAATTCAATCATTCATTGCCTTACTTGAAATCCTGAGGCTTTTAACATGCTGAAAAAGGTATATTTGAATTCCAATATTAAATCACAGTATGTAGTGAGCTCAGAATCCCTTATTTAATCAATTTTGCATTTCCTGTTTCCCTATATAGGAATTGAATGCATTGACATATAATTTTGACAGGAGCTCCTGTGGTTTTATCGCGAATCAATCGCGAATCTACTGTGCATTTATCAGTGTAAAACAGCGAGAAGACATTTATCACTATAAAACTGATCTGATTGGTTCTCTGTATGAAATTTTGGCCATTTGATTGGGTCAAAAATAGTGAGGAAAATAGTCAGTATAAAATAGCAAGAAGACATTTATCACTATAATTGATTGGATGTCTCTCAAAATTTTCTGGCCATTTGATCGGTTCAAAAATAATGAGAGAAATTAGTCACTATCATACCTGTATTGCATTTTATATGGAAGCCTAACATCGAGATAAAATGACAAAACGTTGACCAATTGGGCAGTATATGTCAGTGCAGCACTAATGCTGAATGCTGGATTCGGTTCCACTGATCCAGCTGTGTTCGAACTGGGAACCGCATCTTGGTTTTGAGAAACTATGAAATAAGGAAAAAAAATGTTACGACAGTTGGGAGGTTCAATTTTCAGGTTAAAAAGATAATGACGTCATTTTTGGTGATTTTGTATATCCAACATAATAAAGTTTTAATTCCCAATAAAATGCATTAAATATCGCTGGAACTAATAAAATTTTATTATAAAAGTTGCCTTAGATATGCCAAGACTCATCAAAATAATCGACTGACAGCTGTGACTTTTATTGATTAGTTTTTTAGCGTTATCTTTTTATAATTAAAAAAAAAAAACATGTTAGAATATGCTAATTTGTTCTCTCTTGTATTTTTAAATGAGAAAATTGTTCAAATTTCGGCCATAACCGTTGTTATAAACTAATGTTTTGAAATATTAATTTCATTGTTGTATTTCAGTGTTTTGTACCTCCGGAATAGTTTCAAACTTATTTTTAAAAACCCCCTAAAATAAAAAAAAAAAATTTTTTTTAAATTTTAAATTTTGTTCACTTGTTATAATGAGATGTGCGTGATTCATACTAATTATAGTATAATATATAGCAAATAAAACAAATTTAACCACTATGAAGAGAATCATAATATATTGAATTTCAACATTTTCCAATAATACCTTGGGATAAAATATTAAGTAACTTAAAAAAGAGCAGGATGTCCTCAAATGTTCAAGTGGAAACACATAAATTGAATAATTTGATTCAGTAATGAATTCTGTAGAAATCAATTGAAAGAAATATGAGATCTGAAAAAAATAAATGAATACAAAAATTCTACTTACCCCAGATGTTATAGGCAGAATAATTTCCCGAACCAGGTAGAGTAGGGCCTACGATACAGTACTTCATTTCCCCCATATAATCGGAGTATTCCCAGCGATCGCTGATAAATGTAGTTTGGGATGCCTCGGCCAAAGCACTAACCATGTCGTCACTCGAAGACTCTGTTTCACTGAAATATTCCATTATTATTATTAATACTAGTAATATCTTTTCCGTCCTAATTCACAAAAATATTTATATTTCATAAAAAATTAATTCTTATTAACAAAGTATTGGAATTTATATGAATTAATAAAAGCCAAAAATATAAAATGATAATAGTAATACCATTGAAACATTCTTGAAACTATAATAGGATTTATCAGAAAGAAGTATTTTCTAAAATGAATTTCAGATACATTCATTATATTTTATTGAATCTTTCACAAAAGCGGATAAAGGTAACATTAATTTCAAAAGTTTATTCTTTCAGGAAAAATAAGTGTGCACTGATTAACTTTTATTAATAATATTAGAAACTATTAGCCAAGGTCTATGCTCTTAATATTCTGGAATCCAAACTTACTTTTGGAAACTATCAAAAAAATATTAGTTCTACATTAATTTCATAACGCAACTTACACTGCTGGTTTAGTTATGGTAATTGGAAAAATATACTTGAAGAGCTGTTGTATTCTCACCGAACCAGCCTCTTCAACTCTTCTTGCCTTTCTTTGGCAGTTTCTCTTGTCTTCTCAACTTTATCCCGGCGCACTGCAACATAATTCTCAATTTCCTGCACTTTATTATCATATTTGGGCAAGCTCTTGTTGCGCTTCTCATTCTTGTCTTTCATTTCCAACAACTTCGCGTTGTTGAGCACCTTCTTCTGTTTCTTCTCTTCAACGGCCAGCTTGAGAATCTTGGTCCGGTCTTTTGCTTGCCTTATTTTTGAATGCTACAAGAAAACGAGAGTAGAAACAATTTTTGAAATATCTACCTCTCCTTACCAATACATCACATTTCTGTCGGGATTCTAGTAGACTGAGGAAAGTATTTTCCAAAGTTTTTTTATTGTCTTCAAGCTCCAGTAAAGCTTTCTGCTTGTCTATATAGCTGAAATTTTAATAATAATGACGATCTTCATTTAACTTTAAGACAATTGCATTGTATAGGAACGGTCAAGGAGTAAGTATAAAAATAAGATTTTTTTTCCCATAAGCATGTGTCCTAACTTGCTTTGTTTTCGCGATTTTTTATGCATGCAAGAGGCAGCTTGTTATTGCCTCGGCCTACTTCATACTGGTTTATTCCACCAAGGCATGTCTCTATCGACTGCCCTTTGTTTTCTGTGCAGCTGATTTCATATGCTTTCATTATAGCATTAAGAAGCTGCTTGGAGGCTGTATCTAGTTCTAGTTAGCCAAACTTAGGAAAAAAGCTAGGAAACTCCTCAATAGAGCTAAATGTCTGGGACACTGGGAAGACTACAAAGCGGCTCTTTCTGAGTACAAGGAACTCAGAAAATCCAAGAGTAGAACATGGAGGCAAATGTGCGAGGGGATTACGGAATTAGCCCCAGCCCAACGCCTCCAGAAAGTTATTTCTAAAGAACATTCCAACGGAATCGGTCTGATCAAAAAGCCGAACGGTGGATATGCAGAAAACTAGAAGGAAAGCATAAGTGTTCTCATCCAGACCCACTTTCCTCGGTCCAAGGTTGTTGAAGACAAACTGCAAAGTGCTCAGCTGGGAGGGATTGTCACCAACCCCAACAGAACCAGCAGGAGCCTAGTGGGTAAAATCTTCACCACCCAAAAGATCAAATGGGCCATTAGAGCTTCAAACCTTTTAAATCGGCCGGAAAGGACGGAATATTCCCCTTATTACAAAATGGCCTTGAAATAATAGAGCCCTCCTTGAAAAGGCTGTTCAAGGCCAGTAAAATACATACAGTGCAATTATGTGATAATGAACAAGAAAAACAAAGAGAAAGGAAGAATAATGTGTATAAATGGCTAAGGGTGAATTATTGATTTATTGAAAATATGAACAGGATGTTCATAAAATCAGATGTGGAAACATCTGCGACTGAAAGATAAACTTTGGTCACTATCTTCCATCGTCAAGATAACCTCTTGTGGGGTATTAATGTTGAAAAGGAAACATTCTTAATTGAATAGAAAGATTTTTCTGTGAATTGAAAAATCCACGACAAAAATGAAGTTATTTTTTGTGGATGTCTAACAGAAAACAACTACTTCCCCGGCTAAGGCCACGCTGGACATTGAACTACATCTGATAGATATTCTGAAAAGGCCCTAACTCAAAAGAAAAAATCTGAAATTGAAAATTTGCATTTTCATTCAGATAGTTATTTGATTTTCTATTCCAGTCTTAATTGGGAACTCATAAAGATGAACGAGTATATTATGTACTTATCTAAGAAATCTTGTCCATTGTGAATGCAAAATATATTGTTCTTTATGTGAAATCTCAATCTAGTGATAGTATAGCAGATATATGAAACTCCTTTGCAATTAATTTTCCTAGTTTTGTTCCACCTCTAGTTCATTCCGTTTATCCACAAAATATTTCAGTTTGAAATTTATCATGATAAATGAGTTTCTGATAAGAAATTGGAGATTATGAAGAATTTCTTTATTTTAAACTTCAGCACCCTACCTCCATTAATAAGTACTTGATTCCAGTTAGCAATGTAATTACGAAACACTCTGCATTATAAAAAAATAAAATTGAACTCACATAAGATTTTAGTATTTATTATTATTTACATAATTCAGTCTACTAGATCATGATAAAATAGATTTTCTTATAAAATCATACAATAGTATACTAAAAAATATAGACTTGTTTGATACAGTCCTATACTGTATTCGGTAATTAAAAAGAGTAAATCTACTCAAAGTAGATAGAAATGCCATACTAGAGTCAAACAACTACAAATATCACTTATAACGATCTGGAATTTCCAGATATTACCAAGGATACGTTTTTTTTTGAGGACTTACAATTATTATTATAGTTTTTTACTCTCTTTCCTTTACAGTTGAGCTAGTAATCTCAAATGGATGATAACTCTTTTAGAGATAAAAATGAAATATTTTGCCATAAACAGGTTATCAAATGCACTGAAAAGAGGAAATAACAATACTTATTCAGTAGATGTGTGACACAGTTCATTATACCAATATTCTTTAGATTAGCAGTTCAATAGTTTTTTTTTTCTATTCTCCCACGGAATAAAAAAATGTATATACAAATGTACTTGTTGACCCGATGAAATGAAGGTTCGAGTAACTGACTACCCGCAAAGTAAAACTTTATCCAATAGTTTCAACTTTTTCATTAGTAATCAATTAATATTTCGCAAAATGAAACAATTTGATCTCTCAATAGTACGCTATCAGAATCATAAAATTAGAAAAATGATGGTGTAATTGTTTTATCCTTTAAATCTAATGCGAATTCGAGTATAGCCAGAAACAATGATGCTTGGTTTATGCAACGTTCCCAAGAACTAAGCGAACTAATAACTAAGGATTCAACACTAGCAAATCAATGAGCGCGTTTATGGAACCCCTAGTACAAGAACTAAGAACCATGACTAGAAAGTTGCCCAACTTTTAACTAAGAACTTTGGTTCTTAGTTAAAAGTTGGGTAACTTTCCAGTCATGGTCCTTAGTTCTTGTACTAGGGGTTCCATAAACGTGCTCATTGATTTGCTAGTGTTGAATCCTTAGTTATTAGTTCGCTTAGTTCTTGGGAACGTTGCATAAACCAAGCATTAAGCAACAATTTATCCAGAAATGACTGCACTGAAATGCTGGAGATTAATATGATAAAAACTGAAAATGTACTGGTTTTTGTTCTGAAAATATTTTACTGAGACTGAAGTACTGAAACAGGCACTGAAGGGGTACTTGTAATAATTATGATGGTACTTAAATACTGAAGATTCTGAGATGTACACCTACCTAAAGAGTTATTACCCCCTCGTAAAAATTATATAGAGATTTGAAGTCAGTTCAGTGATATTCTGTAAGGAAGTAGATTATGTAAATTGCAAGTGTCCTACCATATTATTCTTTATTTGTTGGAAGATATTTGCCCTGAATATAGGGTTTTGAATATTTCAAAGAGAATGCAAAATATATTGTTTTACCATCTGAATTATGATCTATGGCTTCCATGCTGTCTCACAAAGTACAAAATTTATGGACAGGCTAGACTAGTTTACTAGATAGTTCCGGAAATATGCAAAAATAATTCTACTTCATACCCCTCTGTGGCTCTCTGCCTGGAGCTGTAAAATAAGCCACTGTGGATGCAGTCCTTGCAATAAAACACTTTTCTGAATTTGCGACACAAAGGACATCTTTGTCTACTAGGGCTCAGTCTACTGCCACTGTCTGTGGAAGAAGATAAATGGAAATCCTTTGGGGGTATACTTTCATCTGAACTGCTGGTGGTAGCCATAACATCAATTTTTTTCTTCGTCAGTGGAATAAATCATCTTTATTTTGAAATAACAGTTTTTTTGTTTGCTAAAATAGTATAATTTGTTTGCAAATAATCTGAATATGAATATGGTTCATAAAAAGAATTGCATTGCCTTTACCATTATACAAATAAATAAATACATTGGGGATTGCGGCTGTGTTCGAAATTTTAGAAGTTATAATCGGATATGTTCAGTGTTACTCAGACTCATTTACAAAATGCCGGATTTCAATGCGGAGGTTTGTGGACCAAAACAAGGCAAATTATATATTTCCAATTTCCAGAAGTAGTATATCTTTAAAAATATATAAATGACTGAGAGAATCACATGGAACGCTGAAACATTTCCCTGCACACACCTTTGTCCGTTTGTCCAATAAGCGCGTTCGCATATCACGAATCAAGCACACAGAGTAGAAGGATGGTTAAACAATGTAGCATTGAAACAAAGAGAGTAAACGTTATCTGAATAGGAGGTGCTAATAAGCTCTAGCCAATCAGAATCTTGTAGCATTAATCAGTCATAGTGACGTACATGGACATGAGTACAGGTGGCCCACGTAACATACAGTGTGGTCCAATATACATTCAAGAGCGTGTAACTCTCAGATACCAGAGGGCGGAATGCGCTAGTCCGCCACTGTCCAGAAAGGTTGCCATGACGTGTCACTATGACAAAGACAAAGAATAATCTTTGACTATGACTCACAATGATACGTCACTATGACTCATAAATGATCTTTCTTCTCTTTCTATTAATGTCACCATTGTCTTATGGGGAATAGACTCTCCTACTCAGATAACGACTCTGGCATTGAAATACATGTAAGAGTGGTATGAAAATAAGTGTTTATGCAACAAGTGCAAAAAGTAAGTGTTTATTGCACTCGACTGAAGTTGTCCGACGAGTCCGTCAGGCCGAGTTGGACAACACGAGTTGCATACAATATTTTTTCTACGTCCACGCAAAAATATGTTTTATTCAGATGGCACTAAGTGTAGGAAAATAAAAAGCGTACTAAACATTGCGTCGATTTGACGTTTATGTTAGTCATGATTACAAATGACAGATGAGTGCAATAAACTTTTTATTGCACAGTGCAATAAAGAACCACTTTTTCCACTAAATATAGTTCAATAAAGTTGTGTTTTTTGCATGAACGTAGAAAAAAAAAAATTTATTCAGGAAATGTCAGCTGAAAAAAAAAACGAATCGTGGGTATGACGTATTGCGTCGCTGGGTTTAATGATACAAGCGGTAGAAATCCAGAAATGAAGTTTTATTCTCATCCGTCCGGTAAACAAGATTGGAAACAAAACTCGTGAATGAAATGGATTAATACCAGTAAAACGCAATAAGTAAGTACGTGTTGTAAACACAGAACTATAATCCCTGGGTTATAGTTCTATGGTTGTAAACAGTTAATTTTATATATATATATATATATATATATATATATATATATATATATATATATATATATATATATATATATATATATATAATTGTATATGCATTTTTTAAATTTGTAAGGCGCCACATATAATCCACTCTATTTTCGCATTTTTTACAAATAAATAAAAATACATTGCAAGAAACAAAAATACAAGGAAAACATACGGCGGTTTGGTAACGTTCATTTGCGGAATGACTTTGGCCTCAATCACAGAACACGTTTAATTTGGACTTTGCCTTTCCAAAACGTGTACTTGATTACTTTCAAACAATTAAGCACCCTTGTTTTTAATAGCATTTTGTATGGAAATCTTATTTACGGAAATAGATCGGAAATATATGATCTTATCCATTTTTTAACATTATCCTATTCCAACCACGTTAATTTGAAAAAAAAAGGCAAGAAATTTTGCGCCATTTTTCCTCCGTGGTGGCGCTGCAATTTAGACGCAAGTCTCGTATTGCAATAGATTTGGTCTGGTTTATAAAAGTCCTGTTTGTTTGAAATGCTCAGCCCACTCAAAAAAGAATTGTGATGCGATTGATTTGATTTTTATGATCGAGTAGTAAAAATATCCTATTGGTCATACTCAAGCGAACACTAAGCAAATCATAACCTAATTATTTCTAAACCCATGCTCCAAGTCAATAAATTGCATGCTTTATCTGATCTGTAACAATTTGCTCCTGTCATACGAACACTCTTTGATCAATTGCTCTGAACAAACGAACAACCAAATATTGCTCAAATCGGATTAGAACGGGCATTACATGTCCTGTTTGTTTGAAATGCTCAGCCTGCTGAAAAAATCATAGAGGTTGAGTTATTGTGACGTGATTGATTTTCATGGTTAAACTCAAACGAACACTAAGCATAAGCAAATCATAACCTAATTATTTGTAAACTAATCTTTTTTAATAACATTTGTGTGAAGCTATTTGCAGCAATTTGCTCCTGTCAAACGAACACTCTTTGATCAATTGCTCGGAACAAACGAACAACCGAATATTGCTCGATCAGATTAGAGCAAGCAACGTGAGCATGATAAACTAACAGGCATCATGACACCGAAAATATTTGCTGTTATTTTATAGCTATCTGTCCAATGAAAACTGTTCTCGCATTACGCTTTCTCGACCCGCGTCAGTATGGAATAGTGGTTTTATATTTAGGTAACGAAAAACGAAAAACCCAGTGAGACTTGAACTACCCGAATTTGGGCCACAAAAAATGAACTCGATTTTGCGCCATTTGTTCAAGCTTTTCCGTTGCTTTTGATTGGGTGGAAATGTCGTCATTCGAGTTTTCTATTTTTAGGTAGCGCACGCGTAACTACTTTTGAAAACGCCATATTTTTATTTTATTGTTGTGTATTGTAAAAAAGGGGCCCTGGATATAGATTTGTTATGTAAAAATTACAATTGCACGTAATAATTTTATGATAATGTAACGATAGGTGAGACATTTCAATACTCAAACCTTGACTTGTCTATTCACATCATGCAAATTTTTTGCTACTTTTCTAGAGAAAATGAAGCTACGTTAGAGAATTGAAGTTTGAAATTGAATATAGAAATGGGTGCTTTTCTTGACAAACCAAAGACAGACAAGTTTCAAGAATGTGGGGAAGGCAATGGCATCCGTTATGGGGTGGCAAGCATGCAGGGTTGGCGTGTGGAGATGGAAGATGCTCACATGGCTAGAACAAATCTAGGAGATGCCCTCAGAGACTGGTCCTATTTTGCCGTGTTCGATGGTCATGCGGGCGCCAAAGTATCGGCACATTGCGCGGAACACTTACTGGATACCATCATGGCCTCGGAGGAATTCCAAGAGGACGTCATGAAGGCCATTCACAAGGGATTCTTAGGTAACTTTTCAAAAGCAATTTAATAATATTTGATGACTTCAACGAGAGACGAACTTCCTTATGTAATGGAGTCTCTCGCTCCTGATGTAGTCAATGACGACGCTCGGTGATATATTTTCCAGGTCTTTGGGCTCTAGTTGCCCATAATCCATACGATAGAATCTTGTTCGTTCCAGACCCTTGCTCTGCACAAGATGTGCTCTGCTGTTTTCCTCGTCTTGGCAAAACCGACACTCTGCGCTCTCCGCAAGTCCGATTTTTTTAAGATGCTTTCGCAGACTACAGTGACCTGTCAGTAGTCCTGTTATAATCCTCAGGTTTTTTCTATTCAGTTCTAACAGGGCTGCTGTTCTTCTTTTCGAAGGGTTTGGTATAAATGCCTTGTTGCACTGTTTCATATCAGTACTCGCGTTTTTTCCGCTTGGTCCAGCCTGAAAACACTTCTTTGGTTATGCTCTTTGATATTCCGAAGAAGGTCTCTAGTCCTATGAACACCTTCAGAGTGCCTTCTTTTGCCAGAAAGTCAGCTTTCTCATTTCCTTCAAAGCCTTTATGTCCAAGGACCCATAGAGTTATTCTGTTGTCCCTGCCTACGATTTGAAGGGCTTTCAGTGCTGCTTGGCTGTCCGAAATGATTTTAATCGATTGATTTTTACTATTTCTGTTCAGAATTTGGTGCAGGCTGAATTAAATTGCATGGATCTTCCTGGAATATTGTGATTGTGGCAAACTGTACCAGGTTTACACTAAGGTTAAAACCACCCTGCATTACAATTTTCCATAAAAATTACAAAACCATCCGCAGTTTTTACATACAATGAAAACTTTGTTTATCACAACTTTCAAAAAGCCAACTTACCACTATATTCTTATATATATTCTTCACTGACACATACGGACTGGTCACCAGTCAACAATCTCCCTGGCGTCAATCAACAACAACAAATACTTTATTCGTCACTTGAATCTATCATACAAGTTATAAAAATATAAAATATACAAAAGATTATTGGACTAGTCAAAATTTACAATTAAAAAATTACAATTAGATAGATAGCACTGTAGAGTATATCAGTTATAACACATGCAGTGGAAACTTTCTATGAAATGATCTACCCAATTTTAAACCAATGTGTGCCTTTACAAAAAAATGATACAAACAAATATCCACCTTGGTACAACAAAAATATAAAACGCAATATAAAGCAAAAAAAATGAATTAAAAAAGACTAAAAATTACAAATTTTGAACACGTCAGAAACTCAATAAAATCACAAGTATCTAAAGCCTACAAAGAATTCAAAGAAAAAGAGGAAAACACAATAAAATCTCACTTATCGATTGTTGAAACCAGTGTTTCGTTTTATTTAAATATGTTGGTTTTTCTCAAGTAAAACCGTTTTTTACTGTAATACTGACAGTTATTGACTTGTTGGACAATTTTTTTTTTTATATATATTGACATTAGAAAATATCTGACAAGTCTATTCAAAATGTTCTATACAAAGTGTACAATAATTAAAGACAACAACATTCTCCCTCTTTGAAATAAAAATATCATTGAACATCTAAAATACATAATTTAACTACTGGTCTTCTATATTCTCCAAACTGGGTCTTCACATCTGCTGTCCTCACATTGCCATCTCGACCAGGATACACAGCAGTCACTCTTCCTTTGGGCCAACAGTTACGAGGGAGGTCACCATCAACTATAATAACAACATCATCTTTCTTGATCGTCTTGGGATCTTTGTAATACCATTTCGTCCTCCTAGTTATGTTGGAAGATATTCTCTGATCCAGCGTTTCCAAAAAAGGTCGGTATAAAATTGTGATATTTTCCAGTCTTTTCGGGAACACAAGTCGTTTTCTGAAAACTTTCCTGGTTGGTTATTAGCTATCAGAAAGTGGTTGGGAGTGAGAGCTTCATCATCTTCTGCCTCCAATGGAACGTGTGTCAATGGTCGGCTATTTACAATATGTTCAGCTTCAATCAGACAGGTATAAAGTATCTCTTCTTTGGGTGCTCTTTCTTTCAGAATAGCTTTTAATGCTGTCTTAGCAGATTTAACTAACTCTCCCAACTGCCATTCATGTGTGGCGCAGATGGACAGCCAAATCTAAAATGTATACCTCTGGTCGACAATTGTCTCAAAATTTCATTCTCGTCCATTTCTTCCAAAGCCTTCTTCATCTCTTTTTCTGCTCCATGAAAGTTAGTTTCGTTGTCACAATATATTTTCTTAGGACATCCTCTTCGTCCGGCTAATCTTCGAATAGCCATGATAGCCGAATCAGTTTTCAATGAGTTGGCTAATTCTAAATGAATAGCTCTTGCGCTCAAACATGTAAAAATTACTCCATAACGTTTTTCACGTCTTCTTCCTATGGTTACTTCTATGGGGCCAAAGTAATCCATCCCCGTGTATGTGAAGGGTCTAACATAACTTTCCAATCTGCAAGATGGTAGTGGTGCCATTTCTGGGGTGGAAGGTTTTGCTCGGTTATTTTTACAATATTGACAGGCATTGAAACAGCTTCTGACTGCTGTTCTAAGTCTTGAAATATGGTATTTTTGTCTGAGTTCATTTGCCACCAGATTTTGACTGTGGTGGCCTATTTTGACATGATAATAGTGTATGACTAAACGAGTATAATAATTTTTGGAGTCCAGGATGATAGGATTTTTCGTCATCTCTTCTAAATCTCGAGATGCACCGATGCGTCCTTTTATTCTCAAAATGCCTTCTGGATCCAAGTATGGGGATAAATTGAGGATACGTCTTGATTTGGAAATGGATTTGTTTTTGTCTAAGTCATCGATTTCTTCAGGGAAATCTGTTTTCTGAACAAATTTCAACCATATCTTTTCTGCATTGGCTATTTCCGTAGCGGTCAATTCTGAAGTAGTATGTCCTGAAATGATGCCCTTGACTTTCTGTCTGAACTTCAAAATTCGCATAATCCATGCAGTGGTCCTGATTAATTTCAACCAAGAAGAAAATCGAGTAATTTCGGGTAAATAGTCGTATACTGGGGTCTGTATTGAAACTGCTATGAATTCTTTTTTGATTTCCGAGGTATCCATTCCAAATTCTTTAATTTTCATGTTCCAGTTGTCTTCATATTCTTTCAAAAATCTCGTACCAGAAATCCACTCATTTTCCGGATCCCAGTCAATTGTTTTTTCATCTCTTGTAGCATCATCAGCAGTATTTTCTTTTGTCGAAATCCAATTCCAATTTTCAGTGTCTGTCGTTTCTTCAATTTCAGCTACTCTGTGTGCTACAAATGGTTTGAATTTATGGGAAGATTTTGATATCGACCTTTTGTTCCTATATTCATAGAAAAAAAGGTTGCTAAAGAATCCCGGGCATTGTCCCGGGACAATCTCAGTTAAATCATATCTGAACCAGAGGTAGAACGTGCTCCTGAAAAACTCAAACCAAAACTCACCAGCGGAAACGACCAAATCCCAAACATTTTGGCAAATACTGTCCATGCTTACTTGCCAAACCACTTTCAAAAATTTTCAACTCATCATTAACAACAAACTACTTTCCAGACAAATGGAAAATTTCAATAACATGCCCCATATTCAAATCAGGTAAAGTAAATGACATTTTTAAATTTTTTGTATATCGTATTGTGTTGTATGGTATTTTGTATTGTATTTTGTATATTAGGTGTAAGGTATATGTAATTGTACTGTGTTGTAATGGTTATTACCATAAGTAAATAAATAAATAAAATAAATAGAAATCTTGAACTACAGATCAATAACTCTCCTTTCAAACTTCGCAAAGGCCTTTGAGACCTATCTGTATAATAGAATCTCGCTAAACGTAAAAAACTTAATTACCGCTAATCAACATGGTTTCATCAGCAAACGCTCCACTGTCTCTATCTAACTTGATGTGCTTCACCCAAACAGTATACAGCAGTTTCAAAAATCATACACATGTGGACACTATTTATACAGACTTCTCAAAATTCTTTGACAAACTAAATCACCAAATATTACTAATTCCATTAACCAGTAACTAGATCCATTTGGCCTAGACAATCATCTCTTACTATTATTAAAATCTTATCTAGCCAATAGAAAGTTATGTGTGGAACATCGAGATCACAAATCATATACCTTCACAGCATCGAGCGGCGCCCTGCAAGGTAGGGTTTTAGCATACATTTTTTTGTCTATATTCATAAATGATATATGCAAAGAATTCTCGAGTTCGATGCTTCTATTCGCAGATGATCTGAAGCTTTACCTACCCATTTCTTCATTATATGACTGCCTTGTGATCCAAAAATACATTGATCACCTATTTAACTGGTCCACAGCCAAGAAGATACCTGAATATTATAAAAACTTTTTAACAAAAAATTAAACCGACAAAAAATCAACTGCAAAGCAAAAAATAAAACAAACCTTAGTTTTAATGATAATTGAGCTCCTAAACTAATGTGAGTAACTAATTTTGAGTAGGCGCCAAACAAACAATTATCGAAGATCATTATATTACTTTGAAGAAGTAATCAAAACGCCGGTGTGCATCTCGCTGCCATCATTTTAAGCTTTACCTAATTCAATTGCTAGTTCGTTGTCAACTACATATGTGTGCCAATGTTCACAAGTGAAAAAAATCAATCATCCCCTATTTTTCTACCCTATCTAATAAAGAAAGTTATGCCTGCTAGAATCGGTTAACGGACCAAAATTCAGAGGGTGAACGATCAATATCCTCCATTTTGCTACCCTTAGGGATGGCTTTTTTTGTACAAATTCAAATGGGACCAACTTCGAAGTACACCCTATCGAATGAAAAAAGAATCATCGGAATCGAACTGCTCTGTGAAAAGCTATGAGTGATCATACATAAAAAAAAAATATACGCGTCGACTAGAGAACCTCCTTCTTTTTGATTTCGTAGGTTAATAAAATGCAAACACATGACCTTTAGTCTAAAAGTAAATACTATTTAATATTCCTAAGCAATTAACAATCACCATCTAACTCCATGCTCAGAAACCTAAGATTTATGAATCTGGTTTGTCACTAAACTAAACTTCCGCACATGTATAAACAAAACTATTTATTGTACAAAATGGTTTCAGACATAATAAATCCACAACAACGGCGACACCAGAACTATGAACAAACATCTATGAATCCTTGAATTGTACTAAGCACCCATAGCATTACATTTTGATTCCAGTGGAGCATTTGAAACAATTGATCATAACCTCTTATTAGACAAGCTTTATCGAATAGGGGTGAGAGGAGTCTCAAATGACTTGATTGCTTCGTACTTAAAAGACAGAAAACAAGTGATGACTACAAATGAAAGTAGGTCAATGGAGAGGACAATCAACAATGGTGTACCCCAAGGATCCATTCTGGGACCAGTATTATTTTTATAAATGATATGGCATACTCTTGTCCCAAAGCACGAAAAATTATTATGTATGCAGACGATACAAACGTACCCATCTTAGAGAAAAACATAAATATAGTAGTGTAATAGTATAATGGACTCTTAGTAAACATGCCAAAAACTTTTTTCATGACATTTACAACAAAAAATATAAAAAATGATTGCAGTTATCTGATAAAAATCAATGATAGGTCTATTGAACATCAAATTTTTGGGAGTTAATATAGACCATAAATTAACTTTGGAGAACACGTTGATGTACTTTGTGGAAAACTGAGTACTACTTGTTTCATAATGAGGCAACTAAGACAAACAGGATGTTTGGGGGACACTAAAATTGGCGTATCATGGGCTCAACTCACCTCCACAAAGTATTTAAAATGCAAAAGAGAATTATTAGATGTATGACCGGAGTGGATCACAGGACCTCATGTAAGCAGATATTTTCCCAGCTGCAAATCCTTAGATTTTGTGTTTTTCTCCTGTTCAATTGGAGATTATTTGCTGAAAACCAAGTTTCAGCTTCAGATTTAATGGTTCCCGCTTGTTCTAGTAGAAGTGAAATATTGGTATTAGAACTGAGGAAGGACATACCATCTGCAAAGAGTACCATTTGACACTTTGTCATCATATGATAACAAAGGCCATTAATGTATATGATAAAAAGCACTGGCCCCAGAACCGACCCTTGGGGGACACCATGCTGAATGTTTTTCAGTTCAGATTTGGAGTTGTTTGAAAGGATATATTGTTGTCTACCTTCTAAATAGATTTAAATAACTTCAATGGTGTGCCTCTTATGCCATAGAATGCAAGTTTTTCTAGTAAGATTTCATGGGAAACACAGTTGAAGGCCTTTGAAAGGTCACACATGGTCAATAATGAATGTTCATGCCCTTCAAATCCTCGACTATGTTTTCCAAGATCTCAAGGTGTCCTTTTGTTGTAGACCTATTACTGCGAAAACCAAATTGGGAAGAGCAAAAAAGTTTAAACCTCTCGAAATAATCCAATAGTCTGATTTTCAGTAATCTCTCAATTACTTTGGCAAAAACAACAATGAGATATTGGCCGATAGTTATCAACCTCCTCAACATTATCCTTTTTGTGCAGAGGTAAAACTTTTGCAATTTTGAATGCACTGGGAAATATACCCTGAATGAAACATGCATTTATCATGAGTGTTAGAGGTTCTAGCAAACTGTCTACAAATTCTTTCAGAAAAGTATCATTCAAACCATAAACATCAAGAACATTATTATGCATGCATTTTTCTATTCATGGCTTGATAGACTGTCCCGACCTGCTGTACATACTTTCACATTCCATGCCAGAGTAACAGAAATGAGTCTTGCTTCTACCTACGAAATTTTAAATGTTAAATTTTTAAAGACCACTTATGGGGTAATAGGTCACGTATTATTGCATTTTATGAATATTTCTCTACAATATGGTAAATTCCCTGATCAATTAAAAACTAGCATAATTGTACCAGTGCCTAAAGTAAAAAATACTAAGAAAGCTAGTGAATTTCGACCAGTAATACCCTTCCAGGTATTGAGAAGTTGTTGGAAACGGCAGTGTATATCCAACTTTTAAATTATTTAGAGATTAATAAACTAATGATGGCTAATCAATCGGGTTTTCGACAGAAGCACTCCTGTAAATCGGCTCTGCAGCTAACTATTAGTAAATGGACTCAATCTATTGACAGTGGGGAATACGTGGTTGTCGTTTTTTTAGATTTGAGAAGAGCATCCGAAACTATTGACCGGGATATTTTGATAAAGAAGTTAGAAGCTATTGGGATTAAAGGAAATGTATTAAAATGGTTTAAAGACAACCTAAAGGGTCGAAAACAAATCACTAAAGTAGAAAAGACACTGTCGGATCCTATAGAAACAACATTTGGTGTTCCTCAGGGAAGTGTACTGGGTCCATTGCTGTTTTTAATTTACATCAATGATATTAACTCACATAACAGTTGTTATTTTGTCAATTTATTTGCTGATAACACACTGTTGTCAGTTTCGAATAAAAATCTGGATATTGCTGTAACTAAAATTCATCAATATTTGAATATAAATAAGTTGAAGTTAAATGTTGCAAAAACGAAAGCTATGATATTGACTACACAATATAAATATAAACTACTAAATATATATTCTTGTTCTTTAGAAATCAATAATAAAAAAATCGAGTTTGTACAGGAATTTAAGTACCTGGGTTTCATGTTGGACAACCACGGGGCTTGTGGCTCAGTGGAACGAGCGTCGGTCTTGTGTCAACTGTTTCCACCTAACGCGGGTTCGATTCCTGCAGCTGGTGAAAAATTTTTTCAAGGTCCCAAGAGTGGTTTCGGATCCCACTATAAAAGGTAAGGTCCCTGTGATCTTAACTCGTACAAGTTTTCATTAACTTCTGAGGGTTGGTCAAACAACTAAGAAAGCGGTTAAAAACAATTTTACAAAAAACAAAAAATTTTACAATTTATCTTTTGGGGCACATTTCAATTATATAAGTAAAATAATAGCAAAGAAGCTTTATTTTTTGACACGAATATCTACCAGTTTGTCAACTGAGGCAAAGATCACTGTATATAACACCATAATACAGCCACATTTTGATTTTTGCAATACATTGATGTATAGTTTTGAACAGAACAAAATGATGACACTGCAAAAACTTCAAAACAGGGGCATGAGGGTGATTCTGAAATGCAACCGATATACTAGCATAGCATTCATGCTTGATTCGCTACAGTGGCTATCAATACAAGATAGATATTACAGAGCAGCTATGATATTTATTTTCAAAATTTTGAATAAGATGATGCCGTCATATTTTGATGAATTTATTAGTTATTGAAGGTCTGCTCATCATTATGAAACAAGACAAATTAATGATTTCCATTTGCCAAAATGTACCTTATCTAGGTCTATGAAAATCAATATAATAAATTGCCAACAGACATTAAAAATAATTTATGTCAATTTAAATCGAAACTAACCGATTTTATGAAAACATAAAAAGTGAATTCACATGGCTAGTTACTATGAGTCATGTATATAAATAGTATAACCTGATGCAAATCATTTTATTTTAGTTTGTATATGTAATTGAACATAAAAATATTTCAAAGATAAATGTAGTAGAGATAGTATAGATAGTATATATTAGGATGTAAACCTATTTCAATAAATGCATTCATTTATAACTAACACGCACCAAATTCCCAATCCATTACGCATGTACAAGTTACAATGAAATCGGCTCCCTTACTGATATATATGCGGACTGCTTTAGTCATTTACTCTTCATGATAACGCCCCACTACTAACTGAAGACCCTCACCATCCAGCTTTAATGATCAACATTGATATATCCTCAAAATTTATAACATTCAAGATAGAAAACTCCCAAAAAATTCAAGAAAGCTGATTATTCGTCAATGTACTTGATTTTTTAAGAATGTGACTGGTCGTTTATATTTATTTATACTGACAAATTAACAGGCCTAGGCCCAATTACAGACAGACAGTTCCTATACAAAATACATTACACACTACACGGCAGATATAATACACTCAAAAATTCTTGAAAAATACTTAAATAAAACATTCTTAAAATTATTACATAATAATAATTACACAGATGTGAACCTCGCAGTTGGTAAATTATACGAAACAATATATTCCATTTTTTATACACATATCATTATACAAAAAAGTGAACCACAAATACCCGATATGGTACTCTGCCGAAATTGTCGAAAATATTAGTAAAAAATCAAATACCTTTAAGAATATAAAAAAACTAAATCAATATTCTATTTAAATCACTACCGCAACTTGCATTCTATCTTAAAAACTAAAATAGAGCAATCTTATGAAATGTACCTAATAAATGTACAATCATCAATTCACAATTATCCAAAATTTTTCTGAAATTACATTCATTCAAAAAAAAAGTCAAGAATTCCTGGTAAAATGAATTATGATAATCAAGAACTAGAGAGCCCCCAAGAAATAGTAAATGCATTTGCTGAGTTTTTTAGCGGCGTGTATCTTCCTATCAACTGAATTCCCAATGATCGTTCAGGATCGGTGAATATTAGGGAAACTATCAACATCAAAAACATTTCTGAGGATGAAGTGAGAGAAGTGATAATGAAACTCAAGAATAAAATGACTTCTGGTTTCGACTCTATATCATCCTTCATAGTAAAAGACTGTAGCTCAGTTTTAGCCGCTCCACTCTCTTTCATCTTCAACCTGTCGTTAAATACAGCATTGTTTCCCGATGTTTGGAAACTTGCTAAAATTTTACCTATTTTGAAGAGCGGGGATGTTCCTACCATAACAAATTATAGAGTAATTTCGATAATCTCAAACTTCGCAAAGGCGTTTGAAATTATTTTGTATAGACACATGTACTTGTCAACTCACAATTAGTGAATTTTAACATGCCTTCATGAGCCACCGCTGCACTGCAACAAATCTAGCACTATTTTCCCAGTATGTGTGCTCAGCTTTAGATAAACAGGGACAGGTGGATGTGATATAATAGACGGATTTTTCAAAGGCCTTTGACAAAATCGATCATAGCATTTTACTTTCTAAACTGGATGTTATTGGCCTTAATCGAAAACTAATAGATCTTTTTAATAATACCTTTTTAACCGAAACCAAATAGTTCATTACAATAGATACAAGTCAAACACAATAATCGCTAGGTCTGGTGTACCCCAAGGATCGAACTTCAATCAATCAATCAATATACTTTATTGTCATGAAGAACGTACATTCTTGTGGACAAAGCACTAACTTATGTTATTAAAAATGTAATGAGCTACAACTAAGTCAATTACATATAGGAGATGAAAAAACAAATACAATAGTAAAATATGTAAAATAAAATAATAGGGTTTTTTGTCATATATGCTAATTATGTTATAATCCAAGGCAGTACAAATATAGTAAATTAAAATTAATTAAAAGGAATCAGCATAAAATTCTTCCAAGGTATAGTAGGGACGGCTACACAGCAAGAAGTAAACTGCCTTTTTAAATTTATCCACGGTGTTAATCTCTCTAACGTAATCAGGTAAGTGATTGTACATCTTGCAGCCATTGTAAATAATGTCCTTTACTAAAGTTGAGTTTGGTCTGTGTAAGTTGATACTGTTTTCCTTGCGTGTAGGGTAACGGTTAACCGTACTGAATTTATTTATGTGTTTTTTGATTAGACAAACTGTCTCAGCAATGAAAATGGCAATAACAGTATGCAACTAATGTAGGACAAAAAGTCGTTTGCAAGGATCCCGTGCCTTTGCTTTAGAAATATATCTAATTGCTCTTTTTTGTGAAGTCAAGATGTTTTGCATGATATTAGTATTGCAAACACCCCAAAATGGTGTGCCGTATCTCAGATGGGACTCAATCAATGCGTGGTATACTGTTTTTGATGCTGAAGACCCTAGTTCATATGACACCCTTCTTACAGCAAAACAACCAGAGGCCAGTTTTTTGTTTAGGTTGATTGCATGATCTTCAAATTTTAGATTATTGTTAATGATCACACCTAGAAACTTTGTGTTTTTACAGCTCTCTATGTAACCATTTTCTAGTTCGACATTACCAAGATCGCACTTAAAGTATAGCATGTTGGTTTTTTTAACGTTAAGGGCAAGAAGCTTAGAGTCACACCAACTTTTTACTTTGCTCATGTCGCAGTTGATTTTCCTTTCCAGGTCAATTTTATTTTTGTCATGCCATAATATTGTGGTGTCATCAGCGAAAACTGTAAATTTGCCCGAGATATCTATTCTCATCAGATCGTTGATGTACAGAAAAAAAAGGGTAGGGCCAAGTATGGACCCTTGAGGTACACCACAATTAACCGGTGCTTCATCAGAAATGGTTGAGGTTTTAACCATTTGTGTGCGGTTTGTTAGGTATGATTCCATCCATTTATTCACTACTCCTCTGAAGCCATAGCGGTGAAGCTTAGCCAATACTATTCGTTGGTTAACGCAGTCAAACGCCTTGGAGAAGTCGCAGAACACGGCTGCCGCAGCCTCTCCGGAGTTGACATTTGTGTATAATTCCTGGAGAAATGAGAAGATAGCATCACATGAGTTTTTATTTCCCTGGAATCCATACTGAGTTTCAGATATTATATTATGCTTTATTAAGAATTTAGTTATTCTGATTTTTACGATTTTTTCAATTTTTTTTGCCAGAGCGGGTATTAGAGAAATCGGCCGGAAATTTGCTGGCATATCTTGCGCGCCACCTTTATGTAAGGGAATTACAATAGCTGCCTTTAGGAAGTCTGGGAATACACCTCTCTGAAATGACATATTAATTAGGGTGGCTAATGTATGAAGAGCGTCTTCTGGCAGGTTCTCGAGCACTCTTATAGAAATCTCATCAATTCCATGCGTATTTTTATTTTTAATTGACAACAGTACTTCTTTTAGCTCAACAATATCTGTATCATAAAATAAGACTGACTGAGAAATGGTGAAGTTGCCAAAATGTTCCAAGGGGTCAATATTTTTTTATAAGTCCTGTGTTACTATACTAGCAGCAGTGCAAAAGTAATTATTTACTTCATTTGGTGTTATAGTGGTCTCTAGTTTATTTATGTGGTTTTTTCCTCTCAGATCATTTATAATACTCCAGCTGGTTTTGGATTTATTATCTGATCTATCAATTTTATTCTTGTAGTAGCTTTCCTTAGCAGCTTTGATAAGTGTCCTGTAGATCCTTCGATATTTAGTGAAGTATGTATGGAAAAAAATTGCGTTAGTATATTTCCTTATAATATGCAGACATCTTAAATTTTTGGATGATGTTCTAATTCCCACAGTAAGCCAATGTTTTATTTCCGTTTATCCCTAAGTTTTTGTACAGGACCATTGTTGTTCCTAATATTTATCAATGATTTAAACACACAAACAAATTCTATGAAGCTTTTTTTTGCCGATGATCTGAAAATACTGAATTTCTGTCCATCAATCAAAATATACTATTGACAAAGAAAAAAAACAGGGTACGAAAACAACATATTAAAGACAAAGTTCGATTAAAGTGGTACGAGTAGATACAAAGGAAAGATTAATAAGACTATATGAAATTAAACTAGAACAAATTGTCACTGTTTTCCGAAATATTGATGCATTCACTATATTTTGAAGAGGGTAGGTAGGTGATTGTAAATTTTTTTGCTCTCGAAAATAAGGGAATTTTGTACATGGTTTATTTGTCAAAGTATGATTGCCTAGAGATAAGTTATAGTTGAACTTAAGGATTAATATGTTTGTTTTATCTACATTGAAATTAAGTAAGTTGGACTCACACCACCGTTTAACTTTTTCTTTCAAAAGATCAACATTATTCCCACGCCAGAACAATGTGGTATCATCTGCGAACATCGTGAACATTCGTGAATATCTAGGTTACTGAGATCATTTAAATAAATAAGAAACATAATTGGACCGAGTACTGATCCTTGAGGAACACCATAAGTAATACTGTGTGGAACTGAAAATCTATTTTGACATTTAACCATCTGTACTCTGTTAGAGAGAAATGATTCTATCCATTTAATTGCTACACCTCTGAAGCCATAACAGTTCAGCTTCTGGAGCAGTATTTCGTGATTGACGCAAAACACCGCTCCAACAGCTTCACTTTCGTTTAAACTTGTGTACACTTCGTTCAACAGTTTGAAGATCACATCAATGGTGCACTTACTTGTTTGATATCCAAATTGGGAAGAGGACAAACTGTTGTGTTTATTAAGGAACACCAGTAGCCTTTTCTTAACTAACTTCTCGATAATTTTTGAAAGTAATGAAGTTTGAAAGATCATTAAGCTGACCACCTTTATGCAGTGGAATAATGATTGCAGTTTTCAGACGGGATGGAAATACACCTGTTTCAAATGATGTGTTGCTTCCACTAAGACATGAAATGCTCAACTGGTAGATTTAGTAACGTCGCTGATATTTCATCTACCCCACAAGATTTTTTCTTTTTCATGTCATTTAGAATGAGTTTAACTTCATTTATATCGGTATTGCCCAAGTAGAAACTATTTGGTAATAATAAACCCTGGATATATCGCAGGGGGTCATTCAGAGGTGCTATCTCTGAGGTCAATTTTTCTGCTATAGTGCAAAATGTGGATGATTGCATAAAACTTCAGGAAAACATAGATAATGTGCAGGCTTGGTGCGAAACTAATAACCTAACAACTGAATATCAGTAAATGCAAAGCTATGTCATATACTAGAAAACATACATATATTGAACATCCATAATATCCGAGGCAGTTTACTGACTCGTTGCGATGAGACCAAAGATTTAGGTGTATTCTTTGACTCCAAAATGACTTTTGCTAATCACATAAATAAAAAAGCTTCTGAGGGAAATAGAATGTTATGATTTATCATAAGAAACTGACAAAATTTTACGAACGTTAATGCTCTGAAAATATTGTACTTCTTATATGTCAGATCCAAGCTAGAATACTGCTCAATTATTTGGAGCCCCTACTACTTTTGTCATGAGTACACAATTGAAAAAGTACAAAGAAAGTTCTTGAAATTCATGTACTTCAAAAATTGTGGTATCTATTCACCTAGAGATGTCTGTGCTGACCTTAACCACTGTCAATTCATTTCTTTGGAAAAAAAAGGAGAAAATGTGCTTCAATAACTTTTCTACATAAACTGCTGCACGCCTAAATTGACTGCAGTTCAGTCACGGCTGAATATCACTTTTTGCTGCTCCACAGCTCGAACAAACTTAATCTTGCATTCTCCAATTAAATATATGTGCGATAATGCAGTTTCTGTGATATTAATATCTGTTCCGTCAAGCATATGAAAGAAGTAGCAATGGAAATATGAATATGGAATGCTTTTTTATTTTAATTTTTTTACACGCTTTATATTAGCTTCACTTGTATATTTGTTTGTTTGTTACCGACTCCTTTGGGCGCGATTTTGACCCACTTTAAACGGTCAGATTTCATTCAAACTTTGTAGATTTATCGAGGACCGATGACAATACACTAATTTGATAAGATTATTCCATTTTTTAATTTGCAAAAAAATAATAAAAATAATAGTTTAAAAAAAACACCCTTTTATAAATAAACCAAACTAAAAAGTAGGAAATAAATAATAGTTTAAAAAAACTAAAAAACACGCTTTTATGGATAACCAAACTAAAAAAAACTTTTTAACAAAAAATTAAACCGACGAAATACGGAACTGAAAAGTAAAAAATAAAATAAACCTTCTTAGTCTCAATAACTAAGCTCCTGAACTAATGTAAGTAACTAATTTTGAGTCGGCGCCAAACAAACAAGCATATGATGGCATCGAGTTGCGCGGTGACATTCTGATAATTTTTTTGAAGTAATTTAATGATCTTCGTTGATTGTTCGTTTGGCGCCGACTCAAAATTAGTTACTTACATTAGTTTAGGAGCTTAGTTATTGAGACTACGAAGGTTTATTTTACTTTTCAGTTCCGTATTTCGTCGGTTTAATTTTTTGTTAAAAAGTTTTTATTTTTCAATTTTTTTGTGGCTGAAATCTACTAATTACTACCTACTTGTTTTTTGATTACTTCCAAAATACTTACTTACTCACCTTACTTCAACTATTACCAGTTAAATAATATGATTATATATTTTTACTATTTGTTGTAAAATAAATTATTTTTGTTGTTCTGGTTAGTTTATTCCATTACTTTGTATATCATTCCATCCTCTCATAGAATATAATGATTGTGACGGATGTAGAATAATGACAGTAACGATCTGACATTGTCAACTACATATGTGTGTGCCAATATTCACAAGTGAAAAATCAATTATTTCCTATTTTTCTACCCGTAAGGGTTGATAATTTCATTCGAAATCCAAATATGAGGTATACCCTATCTATTGAAAAAGGAATCATCCAAATCGAAGAACCCAGTACAAAGTTATGCCTGATAGAATCGGTTAACGGACCAGAATTCTGAGGGTGAGTGATTAATATCCTTAATTTTGCTACCCTTAGGGGAGAATTTCATCTTTTAAATTCAAATGGGACCAACTTCAAAGTACACCCTATCCACTGAAAAAAGAATTATCGGAATCGGACGTCTCAGTAAAAAGTTATGCGTGATCATACATAAAAAAATTAAATATACACGTTGACTAGAGAACCTCCTTCTTTTTGGTTTCGTCGGTAATAAAATAGAAAATAAGAAAAAATTGTATATTATTAAAAAAAAAGCGTGGGGTGCATGGTATTGCCTCGGCCAACAATTACCTGTGATCTGAGACATTTCTTACTTTACTGCCATAGGTGTGTAATTATTATTATTATATTATATAATTATTGATACCATGCACCCCACGCTTTTTTTTAAATAAAATATTTTTTTTTCTTATTTTCGATTTTTTTAGTTTGGTTTTCTATAAAAGCGTGTTTTTTAGTTTTTTTAAACTATTATTTATTTTATTTTAATTAAACAACAATAATAGGTTTGAAGAGGGAAACTTTCTCAATTGAATATTGAATAGAAATATTTTTAAAAAAAAATGAAGTTATTTTTGTGATTTTATGAACATTCTATTCATATTTTCAAGCAAATCAAATAATAGGTTTATAATATAACTTAATAACTTTTGTCCCACTAATGTAATACACATTAATATTAAATCATGTTATGTTTAAAGTTAAGATTATTTGTCAATTATGAACTACCTTGTACTGATAATTATGTCCTGTAATTGGGTGTTACCTGTTGGCAATAAAGGATTATTATTATTTTGAATATAAAATAAAATAAACTTTATTCCAGAATTGTGTCAAGTAATTATGTATGTACCAATTATTTCTATTTCTATCTCTACACTGTTATTAAGCTGAAATCAGTAATTGAATTGGGTTTTCTCCTGTTAGACAATAAACTCCCTTTTTTTTTAAAGTAATCTGAATGTGCTAAAATTAATTTCCATTGTCTTCAGAAATGGATAGCAAGATGAGAAGTCTGCCTGAGATGACTTCGGGCGAGGATAAAAGCGGAACAACGGCAGTATGCGCATTTGTGTCTCCACGCACAATATACGTTGCTAATTGTGGAGATTCTCGTGCCGTGTTGTGTCGGGATGGAGCCCCTGTTTTCAGCACCATGGATCATAAACCTGGACTTCCCACAGAAAGAGATCGCATCGTGAGAGCCGGGGGCTCAGTCATGATCCAAAGGGTGAATGGGAGTCTTGCTGTAAGCAGAGCACTGGGAGATTTTGAGTACAAAAACGTTGAAGGTCGGGGGCCTTGCGAACAACTGGTATCACCGGAACCTGAGATATTTGTCAGGGAAAGGGCGGATACTACGGATGAGTTCCTTGTATTAGCTTGTGATGGCGTTTGGGATGTCATGAGCAATGAAGACTTGTGTGCGTATATCCATAACAGACTGTGCGTTACCGATAATTTACAAGAAGTTACCAGTCAAGTTATCGACACCTGTTTGTATAAGGTAAGAGGTGTTTTTAGAATATTCAACTTCACACCTGTTTTTTTGTTCCCCTCGGGCTCAGTTATAATAAAATATGAGTATTTGAGGTGATTGAGATTTATATTCTTAACACTGAATCGACTTTCCCAGTTTCATTTTTATCGAACTACAGTGCATCAATGTGTATGTATATTGGAAATATTTTTTAGGGTAGTCGAGATAATATGAGCATCGTCTTAGTAGTATTTCGTGGTGCCCCAAAACCTACACCTGAGGCATTGAAGGCTGAAAGAGAACTAGATGCAACCATTGAAAGGCATATTAGAGGTTAGTAAAAAAACATGTAGCAGATTTCAAAGTAGCCCGTACTTTCCCATTTATTATAACCAAATGTTTTTTTACTTTGAATCAAGTGGTAGGAGTTGTCTCAATGTTATTTTTTTATCTCAAAATTTTAGTCAATATTTGAACCCATTTAGCATGTTTTTTTCATTCATAATATCAAAAAAAAAAACAAGTTCCGGAATTTTAACGTGACATACAATTTCTTCACAACCAAGTATTTTCATTGAAAAAAATTTACATAATCATTTCCCCTTTTTATTAGAGGTGGTGTTTGCTTTTAACATTGCCCATTCTTTGATGAAAATGTATTTTAAAATTCATTTTCAAGTATTACCTTTGGAAAAAAAAAATATCCATGAATCCAAGATCAGGTTGTTTTTTTTTTGCAGATATTGTAAATCAGAGCAATGATAGGGATTTCTCTCAAATTCTCGACAAACTCTTATCTGTCAGCATCGAAGGATTACCTCCAGGTGGTGGATTAACTTCAAAGTAAGTTATTTTTTCAATAGATACCAATCAATCAAATATATACTCTAATTTCCATATTTTAATACACTGCCTGATTCCCGAAAACGTCACTCAGGACAAAATATCGACACCGTTATTCCCGATGAATCTAAAGTTTCACCAATCATTATTTTAATTTCATTGGCCGGAAAAATCTCAGCTCATTAGATGTATTCCTGGGTTTGCTTAGTTTTGTGATTGGCTTCACCAATCATTATTTAAATTTCATTGGCCGGAAAAATCTAAAGTCTTGCAGATTCAACCGAGTCCACGTGGACCATGCACGCTGTCGAATCAGCAAAGTATGCGCAAAATAGTTTGCCGATAATACAATGGCCTTTTATTTGAGTTCAGAAAGCCTCAACATCCGATGGTTAACTTAGTTACATTGTAACAATTCGACTTTCAACCCAATACTGTGTAAAATAATAATAATAAATTTATTGCATGTGTTACATAGGAAAATGTCTTTTTGAGCGTTGGAATGCAAATAGGAAATGGTTTGTTACGTCATTTGTATGTAGTCAAGTATCAACATCCTCCTTTTTTATTATTACTTTTTGGATGATTTTGGATAACATTGACAATAATGAAAGCCATCGAAAATTCGAGGGGTCCTTCCGAGTCACTGCCTTTATGCAAAGGGATTATAACTGCTTGTTTCAAGCAGGATAGGAACTCTCTGAAGGATTTCTTAATTGCCTCCACTAGAATAAAAAAAATACTTTAGATAATATTTTGTTTGTTATATTATTGAAGACATCTTGTAGCTCATACGTGTTGGTGTCTTGAAACATTTTCTACTTCTACTTATGATAGTCTAAGGCCTCAGCTTGTGAATTCAAACTTTATATGTGAGTAAATTTCCTATTGAATAGAAGTTATCAGGGCAACCGCGGCATGAATGTGATACATATACAACATATTTTCTCATTGGAACTCGGGTTATAATTCTGGTTTTTATGGGCATCAAAGTGAAAAAATGCGAAAAATTATTAGTGTTTATCATAAGAACGTAAAGAAACAAGAAACGCATTACAAAGCATTACGAATACAATAGGCTGAAGCAGTACAATTATAATAGACTAATATATTAAGGCCTTAGTAGCATTAGGATGTTTTTTCTCGTAATCTCCCATTTTCAATAAATAATACGACTTCTTCATTCGAATTACTGCATCAACTGAGCTTGAAATCGACACCCGCCAGAAACCACGTGCTTGCGTTGTACATAGCCACAACAATAAATTGTTTCTAGCCAATCAGATGACCACAACGCCTACTGCATCATGTGACATTACATTGGTACCATGCCGGCTCAATAATACAATTACTTCTATTCCGACGGCATGAGATCAACGTCATGATGCAAATTAAATCATTCAAAAAACCAATTTAAATTCAAAACATATATATATATATATATATATATATATATAATACATATATATATATTCTAAAGTCAAAGATAAAACTCCATTACTTTCAATGTCAAATGTAATTTATAGTGTTCCTTGTCATGGTTGTAATAAACAATATATTGGTCAAACGCAAAGATCATTATCAAACAGAATAATTTCTCATAAAAGTGACTGCCGATTGCAGCCTGAAAGATGTGCTTTGGCAGAACATGTGAATAAATTTGACCACCAGATGAATTACGATTCAGTGAAAGTGCTAGCGACAGAGTCACATACATCTAAGAGAACATTCTTAGAAATGGCTTTCATTTCCCAAGAAAAGAATTATATAAATAAAAAAACAGATATTAACCGCTTGAGTGAGATCTACTGCTTATTTATTGTCCTTAGATATCAATCAAAATTGACAACAATGTAATATAAAATAATAGTTCTTTTTAACATTACCGCCACCTGGTAACATCAGTTGGTACTAATCTAACAGTTGGCAACAATGTAACTATTTCCAAGTGACACCCGTCAGGTGTCGTTGGCTTAAATATAATTGCAAGATTAATTCCTAACCTGTCAGTTTCACTTGTCACACCACACAGAGTACACAGTTATATTTATATAATTTTAAACAACGCTGATGTGTAACTTTGAACTTCGTTTTATTCCTCGATATACGTTTTTTTTTTTCTTTTGTGTCACTATGTTAGCTGAATATGTTTAACATCATTGAAACCAACCTCAACAAAGTTGTAAGTAGCATATTGTTTCGCACTTGAATATGTATTACTATTGGTTTTTTCATCTATTGTTGTCTCCCTGATGATGGAAATAAACATATCCGAAAGCTTGGATAAACGTTAAAGAGTTTACTTTTTCATTGCTGCTTACCTCAATATCCCTAGTTTTGTACCTAACTAGTCAGCAGATACTTCCCACACACACACACATATATATATATATATATATATATATATATATATATATAAAAAGTCATATTTAAATAAAAGTGACCAAAAAAAATTGCCGGTTTAGTGAATTTTTTTTCTTTGTACAGCCGTACTCAACATGCTAATATCAGATTTGACCTTGTAGATCATTTGTTATCCAGTTTTCTCTTGTTTTGTTTCAAGAACTTCGTATCTTTTGCATTGATTTAAAAAAATCACTACATACATGCTTCCTTATGGTATGTAATGATCTTGTGGTTACTGATGATATTCTTATTCCTTTTTTGTCCATAGTTTTCTTTTTTATTTCTAGCTTCTATAATGAAAAATACCCTTCTATTATAGTTGGTAAATAATGATGAAATAAATGAATGAAATTAAATTTCGCGTTATATAATTACACATTTCCCAAAAGAAAAATCTTGAAAATATTTTTTTTTTTTAGTTGTCTATTAGATATAGTTCAACGTCCGCCATGTGCTTTAGCCAGGAAATTAGTTATTTTCTGTAGAATATCACAAAAACAGCTTAATTGTTCATTGTAGATGTTTCAATTTCCAGAAAAAAAAAATTTTCAATATAAATCTATCCCAAGAGGTTATCTTGTATGACGGAAGATATGGCCTAAAGTTTATCCTACAATACAATACAATATTTATTCATCCTTTAAATTTACATTTGTGGAAACGTCAGAATTACAGAGAAAGAAAAAAGCCTATATGTATACACATTAGTGACAAGTACATATAAGACAAGTACATATAAGACAGAACAATAATTAAAAATAGACAACTTGTATACACAGGTGAGTTAATCTTCTCCTCCTATCGTGCCTATGTTTGTGTAGAACTCCTCAATACTGTATAAGCACATGTTTTTCAGGATGTTTTTCATCTTTGATATGAATTTTTCCTTGGGTAGGGATGATATGACATGTGGTATTGCATTATACAGGTCTATGCCTAAGACTCTTGATTTATTTATCCTTTTGCGAGAGTGTAGTAGCTTATCCTGACCTCGTGTATTATGGGAGTGGATGTCCCTATGTGAAGAGAATTTATTTATGTTGCATTTAATATACATCAGATTTTCCAAGACAATCATGGAGAATAGTGACATTATTCCTAATTCCTGAAAGATGGGTCGACAGTGTTCCTCAAACTTTGCTTTCGTTATGCTGCGAACTGCAGCTTTTTGTAGAACAAAAATTCTCTGTAAATGTATGTGGGAGGCATTGCACCACCCTAAAATTCAATACGTTAATACGGAATGAAATAGCCCATAGTAGGTGGTGAGAGCAGCTTCTTTATTCACTAAATTGGTTATTCTCCGTATTGCAAATACTACTTTGGATAGTTTGCCACACATGAAGTTAATTTGAGGTATCCACGATAGTGCGGGGTCAAATAAAATCCCAGATGATTTTATGAACACCTTGTTCACATTTTCAAACAAAAAAATTTGTTCAGATAGTTTTAAAGATTGCTGAAAATGTGCTTAAAAAATATATCTTTGAAATTTCTGAAGCTGAAATTATGAAAAAACAGGAGTATTAGAAGTTTACCTGAGCTTTACAAAAAGTTTTAAGGTAGTACCGCCACGAGACAGTTGAATTAGGAAATTATTAAAATTTGGCATACGTATTGTTTAACATGTGAACAACACCTCTATAAAATTTTAACAAGTTTCACCATCCTGAACCCGAAATATATATAATTGAAGTTGACTCAATTAACACGTAACATATGGACCATGCATAGGCAAACAGCACATTATTAATTCTACCGTTAGTACTAAAATTAAGAAGTTTATGAAAAACTAGGAGGAGCTTGAGCAGGATATCACAGATATTGTGAAAAAAAATCAAAGTGATTGACCATCTAGTTTGACAGATATAATCAAAACTACTCTCGTTATTCAAAATAGTCCACGGGGAAGTGCACAGCCTAAAGGGGGGTCGTAGAGAAATGCGGATTGTGCCAGGAGACTTTTTAAAGAAGGACGGGGGACCATTTAAGGGTCTGAACGCGAAAAAAAACTCCTCCAAGTTGACCCCATTGATTTTAACGATACCCCCCCCTTCACCCCAAAAAAAAAAAGTTCAAAAATAGTACTACAAAAAAGTCCATTGAAGTTTTATCGAAAAATGATAATTTTTCCAATGACGTATGATTTCTAGTGAGGGGGACGCCCGGGTCTGAATTTTTTTTTTTGCAGCGATTCTCGGGGACATCAATTTTTTGAGTCGCCGACTTTCTATAACGAAGACATTTTTGACCCCATTGATTTTAACGATACCCCCCCCTTCACCCCAAAAAAAAAAGTTCAAAAATAGTACTACAAAAAAGTCCATTGAAGTTTTATCGAAAAATGATAATTTTTCCAATGACGTATGATTTCTAGTGAGGGGGACGCCCGGGTCTGAATTTTTTTTTTTGCAGCGATTCTCGGGGACATCAATTTTTTGAGTCGCCGACTTTCTATAACGAAGACATTTTCTAGAGTCGATGATTAAGGGGGCAAGTGCCCCCCTTCAAAAATTTTTTTTTTGCGTTTCAAATCGAAAAGTCCTTTGAAATTTCTCGATTCCGTTGAAAATAATTTCCTAATTCAACTGTCTTGTGGCGGAACTACCTTAAGTTTCTAGGCCTTTGGGTTTTAGTGAAACTACTCAACTCAAAACCAGAACTTTGGTTGTTAACCAATTCCTATTTTTATTAGCAAGTCCGAATAAAATCGGCTTTCTTGAATCCTTTTTATTACCGTTTGTATGTTAAAAAAAAAAAAAATTTTTTTTTGCACTAATTGAACAAATTTTCAAAGAGCTGTGTCCAGATCAAGCCGAAACAGTAAGTTACAGTTATTGTAGTATTAATTATTGACTTGTGGACTGATTTTTTGTTGTGGTTGTTTGTTATTGAATTTTGTACATTTAATAGCTAGTATTTTTCAAAATTATACTCACATATGTTTGTGGCACTCTGTTAAGAGCATGGAATTTTGAGTACAGCCTTTTCATTCAAATATTGAATTTTCAAGAAAAACATATTAAATTGGCTGGCTGTTTTTCACTTACTTGTTCCATTTGTATATTTTCAAACACATATCCTTTTTTCATGGATTGCACCAAAACTCTTGAGTGGCACATTTTTTTGTGAATAACAAATTAGTCTAAGCTACTGAAATGAAACATAATATTTCTATAATAAATAATTTTGCTCTTGAACATAGAGTTGTATTCCACATTTCTCAATTCATAATACTGTCATATCCTACCTTTTTTCTATATATTGTTAATGAAATTCATGAAAAAATTGTCAGAATTTTATTCTAAGCATGCAAAATGTGTACACTTTTCAGAATGTCTTGGATCAACTATTTTTAGTTTCATTTTCAGTAGATTGGCCTACACAGGGAATTCAATAAATTTCAATCCTGATCTTAATTGTAAGTAGTGAATTATATTTTTTAATAAACTTGATTAATTTTGCATTGTTGTTTGCTTTTTCAATTTTCTTAACTTGGTATGCCTTTTGTACATATAACGCTTTTTCTTGCGAATTGTTCATTGATTAAAATAAAAATTAAATTTTTATTTACAGGTTCTGGATCCTTAAATAAGAAGATACATATTTTTTCTGTTTTGACTAAAAAAAAACAAATCTTTTTATTCATTGATACTTACCCGTTATTTTACATTGGGAATTTTGTTATATATCACGTTGTCACTTTGTTGAAAACATGGTGATTTTTTATGGAAATTTTACAAAATATAATTTGTCCGATTTCTCAATATTTTTTATAATTCAATAAAAAATTATACTTTTGAATTATCAAGTTGTAATGTGATTATCAATACCTGAGAAAGCTTTCACCTGAATAAAATATTTAAATCTTTCTTATTCTTGAGTGAGTTTTTACTACTCCAAAATGAACATACCTCGTTTAATTCGAATAAAAAAATCAATGTGAATGTTCAGTGGCAAAAAGCCTTGAAAAAGAAACAGGATAGTTCTAGGCGGTGAGCCAGTGACATCGAAAGTACTTTTTCTACATTCAATTCATACATCCAATATTGACAACCCTCTACGTATTTCGTGTTGAACCGAATATGAATGAAAAGGACTTAACGGATATGGTAAAAACACATTTTCCAGAAGTAAAATGTGAAAAAATATCTTCCAAGTATCCGCATCTGCACTCCTCTTTTAAAGTTACTGTGTTTGCCAATAATTTTGACAAGGCAATGGATCCTGCAAAATGGCCGTGTGGTGCACATGTTCAACAGATAATGGCCGTGTGGTGCACATGTTCAACAGATTTCAAAATAAATTTTAAATCTTCCCATTTCAAGAGAAATAAACGGTCTTCTCACCTCGTTTGGTCTCAAACTAACTATTGATGAGTTTACCAGAATGCATGGTTTAAGAGGTTCCAGTTGCATTGACAATATAATCACAAACATTGATTTCATAGATGCTGGCGTTCTTGAACCCTGCCTATCTGACCATCGAGGTCAATATATTTTAATGAACGATATATCAGAAAAAGTGCCAAGTCAAGTCCGTTATAAAAGATGTCTCACCCAAATTGGTATCAATAAACTGCGACTTACTCTTAGTCAAACAGACTGGTCCCCTTTTGAAACTGCTGAAAATCCTGACATGTTTGCTACTTTTCTTATTGACATATATAGTAATTCCTTAAATTCTTGTATCAAAATGAGAAAATGTTCAACAAATGGAAACAATAAACTCCCTGTTAAGTGGTTTAATGACTCATAAAACAATGAGAGAAGTGTTAAATTAATAGCAGACGTATCAAAAGACCCGGCGAGCATGTCTATGTACAGGTCCTTGAAAAAGGACTACCGTAGTGAACTGCGGGATGCAAAGAAAGCAGCATACAATAACTTTATTTCATCGTCTGGTAATAAGGCCAAAGCCAGCTGGAAATTAGTGAACCATGAATGTAATAGAAACAACAACAAAACTAAACAGGATCCCAATATTTCGCCTGATGATTTTAATACCTTCTTTGTGAATGTTGCACAAAATTCGATGAAAACATTACCAAATTATGAAGAAAATATATTTCTGAACATCAAACACTTCCCTGCTCCCTCAGCATCCTTCCTTACTGCCGGTTACAAAGGAAGAAGTATTGGAGACGGTTGAGACATTGTAAAATAATGCTAGTCTAGATGCATATGACATGGACAGTTGAACTATAAAGGCTACCATTGATATCATCTTGATTAACCTTATATTCAGCAAAGGTAAGTTCCCGGATATCTTCAAATATTCAAGAGTAGTGCCCATACACAAAAAAGGGAATACTTCTGAGGTTGATAATTTTCGGCCAATTACTATTACATGCATCTTCTCCAAAATCATAGAAATCATATTAAAAAAACAGATATTGAAGTATTTTGAAACAAACAATTTCTTTAATAATAACCAATATGAGTTCAGAAAAAATCAACCTCTCAAGCGGTAATGCATGTTGTGAGAAGGGCAGTTGTGGTCCTTGAGATGGGCAAGCACACTGTTATCACCCTGTGTTGTTCACTCGCTAATCAAGTCTTACTTGGAACTTCGTTTCCAGCATGTAAACATCAATAACACAAGCTCCGACTACTTGCCAATTACACACGGTGTGGCCCAATTCTCTTTATTATGTACATCAACTGTATATTTGAAGTTCTGCATCCTACTACATGTGTTTTGTTTGCGGATGATACTACTATTATTTGTACTGGACTTCAATTTAGAAAACAGCGAACCAACTATATGTGTATATTATAAAATGCTAATTTTATAGATTCATTATTTTTTGTCATTAGATATCCTATTTTTTTTTGAAAATCTCTTTATACATGGAAATTAAAAATATGTGTAGTTGGTATGGCTCTACTCTGAATTGTTTTTGGGTTCATGTTCTTTGAATATTCTGTTTAATAGTATTAGGTAGTTATTTTTCGAAATTTACTTAATCTCGTTTTTATTTTCGGGAGCATCCTCAGGCCTACTTAAATTCTCAGCTCTGTTATTAGGTTTCTGATTGTGCTCAACTTATATGAATAACAAAAAATTAAACCGACGAAATACGGAACTGAAAAGTAAAAAATAAAATAAACCTTCTTAGTCTCAATAACTGAGCTCCTAAACTAATGTAAGTAACTAATTTTGAGTCGTCGCCAAACAAACAATCAACGAAGATCATTAAATTACTTCAAAAAAATTATCAGAATGTCACCGCCCAACTCGATGCCATCATTTTACGTCTTACCTAATTCATTTGAAGATTATTTTTTTAATTTTTTTTTTTTTGGAAAATTAGTTATTATTAGTTTAGGAGCTTAGTTATTGGAAAAATTTAATTTTTAAATTTTTTGTGGCTGAAATCTACTGTTTACTAACTGCTTGTTTTTTGATTACTTCCAAAATACTTACTTACCCACCTTACTTCAACTATTACCAGTTAAATAATATGATTATCTACTTTTACTATTTGTTGTAATATACATTATTTTTGTTGTTCAGGTTAGTTTATTTCATTACTTTGTATATCATTCCATCCTCTCATAGAATATATTTATTGTGATGACACTAGCGATCTGTCATTGTCAACTACATATGTGTGCCAATGTTCACAAGTGAAAAATCAATTATCCCCTATTTTTCTACCCGTAAGGGTGGATAATTCCATTTGAAATCCAAATATGATCAACTATGAGGTATACCCTATCTGATAAAAGAAGAATCATCCAAATCGAAGATCCCAGTACAAAGTTATAGCTGATAGAATCGGGTCACGGACCAGAATTCAGAGGGTGAGTGATCAATATCCTTCATTTTGCTACCCTTAGGGGTGGATTTCATCTTTTAAATTCAAATGGGACCAACTTCGAAGTACACCCTATCCACCGAAAAAGAATTATCGGAATCGGACGTCTCAGTAAAAAGTTATGCGTGATCATACATAAAAAAAATAAAATATATACGCGTTGACTAGAGAACCTCCTTCTTTTTGGTTTTGTCGGTTAAAAATGGTGGTCGGAAATGTAGTTTATATAGTATCTCCTATACATGATTATTCTTTTGGCTTTGAATATGACAGTAACATGTGTAGCTACAATTTCCTGAGAGGTTATTTCATACCGAGAAATATATAAGAAAGGTATCTAATAAAAAGCAAGTAACATAAAAATATGTTTAATCTCTATCATTGTATACAAAATAAAATAGATAATGAAAGAAGCATTTCAAGTCATAAACTTTCGGATTATCATCAAATCAAACCAACCAACTTTTACGTAGATCATGAGCCTAAATAGTGATTATTGTGCTATTGATGAATTGCCATGAAAATCAAATAGACATGAAGTAAAATCAATAACAACAATCTCATTATGATATTTATATATTAAAATGTTTATACTAAATGCAATTGCTGAATGTTGGACAAATCGCTAAGGTTGGAAAAATATTCTAGAGATTTTTTGGTGATTAGTTCAGCAAAAAAAAACCCAAAATAATTAATTTTAATTTTATAAAGGTGTTAACAAAAATCGAATTAGATCCTAAAATGAAATTTTGCAATGAATATAAGTTGGGTTTTCTTTCTTAATCATCCCTGTATCTCGAATACATATTAAGTTTTTTTTTGGTCTGGACAAAAGTTGGTTCTCTAAGTAAAACTCAATGCATGTTAAGTTAACAATTATAGAGAACATTTTATTTTTAGTGTGTTTCGATAATGCTATAAATAATTAAAAAGGAGGAGGTTCTCTAATCAACGTGTATATTTTTATTTTTTTTATGTATGATCACGCATAACTTTTTACTGAGACGTCCGATTCCGATAATTCTTTTTTCAGTGGATAGGGTGTACTTCGAAGTTGGTCCCATTTGAATTTAAAAGATGAAATCCACCCCTAAGGGTAGCAAAATGAAGGATATTGATCACTCACCCTCTGAATTCTGGTCCGTTAACCTATTCTATCAGGCATTAAAAAAAGAATAATTCAAATCGAAGAACCCAGTAGGGTCTTTGATTTGAATTATTCTTTTTTTAATAGATAGGGTATACCTCATTTTTGGATTTCGAATGAAATTATCCACCCTTACGGGTGGAAAAATAGGGTATAATTGATTTTTCACTTGTGAACATTGGCACACACATATGTAGTTGACAATGACAGATCGCTACTGTCATTATTCCACATCCGTCAAAATAATTATATTCTATGAGAGGATGGAATGATATACAAAGTAATGAAATAAACTAACCAGAACAAAAATTATTTATATAACAACAAATAGTAAAAGTAGATAATTATATTATTTAACTGGTAATAGTTGAAGTAAGGTGGGTAAGTAAGTATTTTGGAAGTAATAAAAAAACAAGTAGGTAGTAATTAGTAGATTTCAGCCACAAAAAATTGAAAAATAAAAACTTTATAACAAAAAATTAAACCGACGAAATACGGAACTGAAAGGCAAAAAATAAAATAAACCTTCTTAGTCTCAATAAGCTCGTAAACTAATGTAAGTAACTAATTTTGAGTCGGCGCCAAACAAAGAAGCAAATGAATTAGGTAAGGCGTAAAATGATGGCATCGAGTTGGGTGGTGACATTCTGATAATTTTTTTGAAGTAATTTAATGATCTTCGTTGATTGTTCGTTTGGCGCAGACTCAAAATTAGTTCTTTTATTTAGGCTTAGTTACTGTAATTTTATTTTCCATTTTTTATTATTTTTTAATTTTTTGTCTCTGAAATCTACTAATTACTAACTGCTTGTTTTTTTATTACTTCCAAAATACTTACCCACCTTACTTCAACTATTCCGTTAAATAATATGATTATCTACTTTTACTATTTGTTGTAATATAAATTATTTTTGTTGTTCGGGTTAGTTTATTTCATTACTTTGTATATAATTCCATCCTCTCATAGAATATAATGATTGTGATAATGACACTAGCGATCTGTCATTGTCAACTACATATGTGTCACAAGTGAAAAATCAATTATCCTCTATTTTTCTACCCGTAAGGGTGGATAATTCCATTTGAAATCCAAATATGATCAACTATGAGGTATACCCTATCTGATAAAAAAAGAATCATCCAAATTGAAGATCCCAGTACAAAGTTATGCCTGATAGAATCGGTTAACGGACCAGAATTCAGAGGGTGAGTGATCAATATCCTTCATTTTGCTACCCTTAGGGGTGGATTTCATCTTTTAAATTCAAATGGGACCAACTTCGAAGTACACACTATCCACTGAAAAAAGAATTATCGGAATCGGACGCCTCAGTAAAAAGTTATGCGTGATCATACATAAAAAAATATGATGGAAAAACATAAAATATACGGGTTGAATAGAGAACCTCCTCCTTTTTGGTTTCGTCGGTTAAAAATATACTCTTAGTGAACCAGAGATGTACCGAGCAGTGTTTGCAACATAACAGATTGGCAACGTTACTGTGTGTAAGAGAGATATACTTGTAAAGCCTTATCCATAGAAACACTTTTTTCACAGCAATATTCCATGCCAGTACTTTAATATCTCCAATTATATAACTTACATCACATTATATGATATTGAATGGCCCAGTGCTACGAGTGCTCCATTTGATCAATTACTATCCCTCCATCACGGCAAATCTTCTGCACTTCTAGGCACAATAACGTTGCTGCTATTTCACAAGGGAGTTTGGAAACAATATAGATTTCTTATTATAGTTACTGGAAAAAATCGCCGAATCATGAGCAGTGGCATGGCATTAATACTTCCTTCACAGAATTTAATCCCGGTTATAGGCTAATTCCCATTACCTCATCAGAAGTTAACGACACATCAAACACCTACCTGCTAAGTTGGGTTTTTATTCTTTTTTATATGGAAATTTTTGCACCTTGGAATAATATGCAAAAAATGTTGGGAGAGGAAATGGAAAGAACATGTAAAATCATCGAAAATGTATAAGTTATATTAACCAAAGGATAAAAAACAGTCCAAAGAGAAAATTATGACTGTATATTGGATAGCATTACTCAAATGGATTGCTTTCCAAATAAATCATATTTTTTATTACTATATTGTTATTTTCATTGTTTTACGAACTCTAATCTGAGACATATCATACATTTCAATTTCAACTAATTTAATATTACGATTTGAATAACGGAGTGCAGTTTTTTTATAAATCAAAGCGCACGCCACCGACTGATCTCGAGCAACACAGGCCAAATTCTCCCCTATTGTATTACAGCTCTTCAATTTTTCAAAGGAGCCGAACAATATTCGAAGTACAGGGAAAGTTGAAAAAAAAACGAATACACTGTAGAAATGTTATTTATGATCCGTCCAGAACTACATTTCATCTAGTTGGCACAGAATCTGGTTTTGGTGGAAGCCTAATTCTATATTAAAAATATAAATTCATTAAAACTAATTATTAGATTTCTCATAAAATATGTTTGTACCTTCAAAATGTAGACGTGCCCATAAAAAAACTTCAATAGAATGAAAAAAGGTGGCAAAGGGGTCATAAGTTATAATTACAGTATTGTAATACAGTTTTGATGTAAACAATATACCTCTTATCCAATGAAGGCAAATTGCAAAGTCTATTTGAGAGAAAAAAACAGCGAAATTATTTTTACTTTATGAAAGTCATTGAAGTTTTTTATGGATCACTCACTACAATAATAATATTGGACGAATATTCGTTTCAAGTGAGGAAAATTACTTTTTCAAGTGTATGCAAAGTTGGGAAATATTCCAAACGTTGGAAAAAATGTGACAGCTTTTTTTTCATGTGAAGTTTCGTTGATGCTTCTATTTTTTTAGTTTTTCTCCTCCACAGCGAGCTTACTTACGTTAAGGAGGTTGAAAATGAGACAAAAATAAGTGGCTCTATTTGGACTGAGAAAATTATCTACAATCTTGCTTCCTAATGAACACCATGTTGAATATGTTTGCATCACATTTTCATGTATCATGTAGTTTAGGAATGTATAAGCATATTTTCCTCGAATGAAACAATATTTGACACAATGCTTATTTGATTGCTTCTGGTGGACAATCGGGTTGATTGCTTGGATGAGCAGCCCTAAAGGCTGGATGGGCTTCCAACTCCCTGTCGATCCTCAAAATGATCGGATATGGTCGGAGATCAACATGGAACCTGCAAAAAAAATTATCTTGAGAAATATTGATCTTATAAAAAAGATTCTGAAGCAGTTAAAAATGGAATAACCACCTGGGAAATATTTTTCCTCGATATGATTCAGGATTTGCAAAACAATAAAAAATGTGTTAATTTGAAACTATGGGGAGCAATTAACAATTTCAGTTGCTGTTCTGCTATATAGTACCAAAATCAACTTATAGTAAACAAATTGAATGAGTATTATAAATTTGCATTACAAACCTTCTGGCGTTGAAAATCTGAGGTATTAGACAACAATCCGCCAATGTTATGTCATCGCCTATGCAATATTTTCCGGCACTGGCTGATAAGAGCTTCTCCACTGCTTTGAAACCCCTTTTTATCCAATGTTTGGCCCATTCGTTTTTCTTTTCCTCGCCAACGTGGATTAGTACGGTCAAGTTTTGGAGGGGCTGTATGCCAGATGTGATAACCTCGCAAATTTCTCTCACCTTGAATTCAGAATGGAATTATTGGTGATAATCCAGCCACTGCTCTCTTTAACTATGACAATTTAATGCATACACTAGAAATCCCATAAGCCGCGTTTTTTTTGTCACTATGACAGCGGTAAAAGTTTCCCCTAACTTTTTCAGCGACAAAATGGAACCTAACTTTTATAAAGATCTAATTCTAGTAGGTCTAGCAGAGCACCGATGACGGTGTGGTCCTTAGTTACCCCGAGAACCAAAATGTAAACAACTTTTTTGCACGAATGGTCATAGAACCATTCAAAGCGTAAAAATGTCTCAATTTGGAGAATCTTCAAGTGCAGAAATTGAAATATATCCACAACAATGTGCCACGGAATATTGTGAGTTCAACTACATCAATTTGGCGGCAATTTACGCTGTTTTGTATGGAAAGAAAATACGAAATCGTGAAAGAAACGTCCAATGAAGAGTTAGCTTCTATTTTATGTGACCGGGCATTCAACATGGTGAAGTTACAAAGAGAGCGCAGTGAAGACGATTTGGCACACTACAGCAAAGAAAGGTACTTTAATGATTATAAACAGGTTTTTAATCCGTTCAGAAACATACAATTTAAGAAAGCAAGAAACTCCTGTGACACAAAACGCAAAATATTACAAGCAATTCCAGAAAAAAGAAAGGTGAGTTCTAAAGCTTTCACAAAACAAGACATTTTTTAATTGGCATTATCTTGGAATGAAGAAGAGCCTACAGAGCACCAAAGAAAATTTTACCACATTGCCTACGAATTAGCCTGGAGAGGTGGAGAAGCTGCAAACTGTAAGATATTCCATTTTGAAATAGAGACGGACAATAGTGGACAAGAGACCGGAAGGATTGAATATGATCCAGTATTTTCTAAAACAGCTCAAAGGGGGAAATCAATGATTGGCCGACAGTAAATGGCTGGCAAATAAGAAAATAAATATAGAAAAATCGAAGTACACAGTCTTCTTCACACAAAAGATTCAATATATATTGAACCAGGAAATGGTAGATCACAGGGGAAAAACAACTACTTTCCTAGCAAATACCACGCAGAACGTTGAATGATATTCACCTGAAAATCCATGCATACCTCCATATAAATGGACATTGAATGCAAATGTTTCTTTCTGATAAGCTCGATTATGTTTAATTTATGTCGTGTTCGCCTAACAATCCGCATACCGGTTTCAGGCTTTTTGGCCCTCATCAGTACGGAGTAGTCACCAGCCAGAAGTCCGAAGAGCTCTGGCCGAGAAGGAATCTTTTATTTAGAAACCTATCGAGGTGGGAGATTTTCGAATTTTTCTTTCTGTCACTAGGTACCGCCAGTTGAAAGTTGTCTTTTCCAGCGTACCTATAGGTGTTACAGGCTCGATGATGGTTTTGTTTATGTTGTGTCTCGCTTCGGCCAGAGCTCTTCGGACTTCTGGCTGGTGACTACTCCGTACTGATGAGGGCCAAAGCCTGAAACCGGTTTGCGGATTGTTAGGCGAACACGACATAAATTAAATATAATCGAGCTTATCAGAAAGAAACATTTGCATTCAATGTCCATTTATATGGAGGTATGCATGGATTTTCAGGTGAATATCATTCAACGTTCTGCGTGGTATTTGCTAGGAAAGTAGTTGTTTTTCCCCCTGTGATCTACCATTTCCTGGTTCAATTTATATTGAATCTTTTGTGTGAAGAAGACTGTGTACTTCGATTTTTCTATTTTTATTCCACTTCACACGACGTTTATCTTTCAAGAAAATAAATGTCCAGTAAGATTGTTCAAACAAATTATGAAAAAACGTGGAAACCATATCACACGTGAAAAGTTTTTTTTAAAGCCGAATCCTTTCTGGCAAAAAAACGACTTTGAAGGGATGGTATAACAATTCTATTGGAATAAATGGACCAAATCTTTGGCGAAAAATATTGCACTTGATGTCAAGCGAGTAAAAATTAGGAACCATTCCAATCGAGCTGCTGCCATAACTGAATTGTCCAGGAGTGGTACGTATTGGTGAACAAAAATTAGTGAAAATTACAGGACATAGCAATATGTCATCATTGAAACCCTACCTTCAGATGGACCAAGAACACCATACTAAAATTATAAATTCGACTACAACTACTACTGAAAATACAAGCACGCAGGAAACTGTAAGCAAAAAACAAGATTTTAAAAATCAATTTGTATATAACAATTGCGTTTTTAAAAACTGTCCTTTTCCTTAAAATAAATAAAATAATTTTCACCATGTTTGTTAATTTAGTGACTTCCAGTTTTTTTCGTTGAATTGCCAAACAATGAAATTCTCATTGAAATGTCAAGTTTACTTCGACAAAAAAAAGCTCTCCTGTAATTATAAGTGAGAACATCAGAAATAGTTTCTTGTCATAGTGTATCAATTCTGTCGACAAAGCTACCAACAGGTAAGTCAAAGTGTAAAATACACAATTGAAAAACTAACTAACCAAAAGATAACATTTAAAAACAATAAGTATAATAATAATTCTTACTTTAGGTAAATTCAAGAATAAGTTGTAAGCTGTCAGTGAAATTGTAATAGGCTTTCTGAAGCAGGAGTATTTTCATCTCTCTACGAAACTTCATTTCTATTTATTTTCCTGTTGGAAAAAGGAAGGTGATTGAATCACTTATTCCCAATATTTAAGAAAAAAGTTCTTAATTTGTGTACTTGTATGAATAAGAAAACTGATATTATATACAGGGCGATTCACCTCAACATGCAAAACCATTTATTTTTTTGAGAAATGCGCTGTTTATAGCTTTAACTAATCTGATGTAACACGAAGGGCTTAGCCAAACCACTTTCCCTCCATCAGAGTAGGCACTGACAGCAAAGCTGGTGATGTTAGAAGTAACTTTTTGGTTTTAGTCGCAATGCAACATTGAAAAAAATATTATCAACATGTATGAAAACGGTGTTTATAATGCATAAAATTAATTTACATATGATACAATTTATAACGAATACAAAAAACACATGCTGGCCGTGAGTTATAACGTATGACACTAGCTTAACGTTCAAGGTTTCTTTCCAAAAAATATGATCAATTGCTAAAAAAACTTTCAGAGGCTTTTCCGAATTATGAGGTGAATCATGCTGTATAGGTCAAGTCGCATAGTTTAATTTTGAATTTATTTATTTTGTGATGGTACATAACTGTTTTAAAGTATTAGGGTTTATGAATCAATACTTACCAAAAAATTAATAAGGAACTTTACTTCTTTTATATCTTAATAAACTCATCTTTTTCAGGATACATATTCCAGTATCTTTGGCATTGTACTTTGATAAAAAATTGTTTTACACCACATATGACTACTGTCCCCTAATAAAAGTTAATCACAAATCCATAGAGCAAGTGAGTCTGCTCAAGTATCTAGGACTGACTATAGATCATAAATTAACATGGGAGGCACACTTAGAAGGCCTCGTCTCAAAAATGAGCAGTGTATGTTTTGAAATAAAGCAATTTTACGTGGGACAGTCTCACTACATGTACTGAAGCTGACCTACTATGGACTTGTACAATCCATACTCTCTTACGGACTACCGTTCTGGGGGAACTCAGCCCATACAATAGAAGTTTTCAAAAAACAAAAAAAAGTGATAAGATGTCTAGCAGGACTACAATTACAAAGAATCGTGTAAGAGTAATCAGCCATACTGACTTTAGCAAGCCTGTACATTAATATAATAACCATGAATGTAAAAAAAATGAAACATCATACCAAAAATAACATGATTCACAATACTAGAAGAGGTAATGAACTACGACTACCCTATTCTCGTCTGGCTCTTGGACAAGACTCTGCGAGTTATCAAAGTATCAGCTGCTATAACCATGCACTCCAACTATTTGGATACACATGTAGCTTGGGAAGATTCAAATCATTCTATAAAATCATCTCATCCAAAATGCTTTCTACTCTGTTGAGGAATTTTACTATTAAAATTTTATATATATATATATATATATATATAATATATATTCACAATTCTGAAAATTTTATACATTTTAAACTGTTTGTTTGTTTGACTAGTCTGATGAAAATTTTATAAATGTATGTTATACAGTTGTAGAATTTTCAATTATGAATAAATTTCTATTCTATTTTATTGTTCAAGTTTATGCCTTTAAAGATAGCCAATAATGAAAATATTCCCAATTATATATCTAACAGGGTAAACTCGTCTCTCAGCGTGAGCTAACCCCTAAACCTAACCTTCTCTTTTACTGTGTTTTCCAATGTTGCCAATAAGACATCATTATCTATACAATTTATAATATAAAGGTATTTTTGTTGTATGGAGTTCTAGTAATTTGGGGCACTGGACATCCTAAACAATTTTCTATAAAGGTATATTGATTATCTAATAACATTAAAAAAACCCTTATCTTTTTTGGAGAGATTTGTTGGTGAAAAATAAATAATTTTAGTAACACCATTTTATCCCACGAACTACATATTTTGGAAGGATCACTCACCTTTGCCCTTTTGATACAATCATTCGGCAACAATGGCCTATGTGGTCTGGTCTCTTCGAGGTAATGCATGATACTGAGAGATTCTACTAATGTGACGCCATCTATGTGGAGAGCTGGTACTTGTTCCATGGGATTGATCTCTCTGAATTCATTTGAATGTTGTTCCCCTCCTGATTTTATCAGAGAAACCGGTTTTATATCATAAGGAATTTCTTTCAGATTCAGTGCTGAAACATACAGATAAGTATAGGGTGTACTTTCTCTATTTTTCTCGAATAATAAATTATTTTTATAAGTAAACAATATTCAAATTCACAGCTTCAATACTTTATCAAAAACAGCAATCAGAAGAAGCTGAAGGATGCTCATATCCAATAGACATATATTTCAGGATAATCTAAATGACTATATTCAAGGACTCCAAAATACTTCAACCTAAACTTTAATGTCTATTTTCAAAACATATATCACATAATTTTTTAATCTCTTACCTATTCGAACTCTCCATGAGCAGGAACTTCTCCAATAGGAATATAAAATTGGCTGCAAATTACAATAAGATAAGCTATCATGCCATAAAGAAAGCAGAATTGGATATAAAAGCAAACAAAAGACAATCACTTCACTAAACTGGGTTTACAAACCACAACACGTGTTTCGCTATACAACCATATAATAACCAAGGCAGGTAGTATGTATATGAATCTAATTATGATTATTGACGATAATCCAATACGTAATCCATACCAACATAAATTAGCTGCATATAACAGTATGATACATAGACCAATCAATATTCCTCATTCAGAAGAAAATTTTAATAAAGAATTGAAGATAGTTTAACAAATTTCAATTAATAACGGTTATAGTTCGAACTTAAAAAAAAGGTTTAAGTACGAGAAGTGTTTCCTACTCAAAACGAAAAAGTTATGTATTTTGGCCATCCTATCGAAATAAAACTTTCTTACGTAAAAACAACATCAAAATCGCCAAAACAGATAGTAATTTAGGTAAATTTATCGAGAACAATAAAGATAAAACTGAAAAATATGGAGTATATAAATTGACTTGTGGCACTTGTGCAAGTTATTACATAGGTCAAACAGGCAGAACTTTTGAAAAGCGATTATCGGAACATAGGAACTGTTTTGTCAATGGAAAAACTAATTTAACATTTGCTACTCACCTCTTGACTGAAAAACATTGTTTTGTTAATGATTTCGAAATATTACATATAGAAAAGAAAGGTTGTGAGCTCGACCTTCAAGAAAATGTGTAGATAAATAAATGCAGGGTCACAATATTTGCTTAGTAGCCAGATAAAATTAATTATTTTGTTAAATTTGTTTTACTAAAGATTAAACAGGTAATGCATATAATCCCCGTCAATTACCTATTGGATTATCAGTAATAACCTTAATTAGAGTCATAAACAGACTACTACCTGACCTGCCTTGGTTATTTAACATGTTAAATCGTGATTGTTGATGTTGATTTGTACTATCTGTACCTGTAGAAGCTATTGTGTAGCGAAACATGTGGCGTGGTAATGAAGCGAGTGTCTTTTGTTTGCTTTAATATGGATTTTCATCAAGTATCGGCAAGGGCGGATCTTGGCAACTTTTCTGGGGGGGGGTTAAAATATAGTCATATTCAGGGGGTGCCCCCCAATTTTGGAAAAAAATCAAAATACAAATAGTAAAATAAGAAACATAAAAACAATTTACTAATTTATCAGTTATTGTTTTTTAACACAAATTAATACATTTGTGTCTGCTGCATTTGAACATTGAATACATTTTAAACCTTGTACCAAAATTAAAAAATGACTCATTAACTTTCAATTTCAGTAAAAAAGGAAATTGAAACTAAAAAAATAAATCAATAACAATTTCCGTACGAAACGATGTAGGAACAACACTAACTAAAATCGTAATTCTAGAGGCAAATTTAAACCATATTAATAAAAAAGTACAAAAAACTAAAAAGGTTAAAATCACAACTAGAGGACAAATTCAGATTTGCGTTTCTTTAAATTTGCGAAACAATCTATAACTTTCTTTATATCTATTAAAATATTGCGGTGGATGTGCATAAGGACAAGACCTGCTAAACGTCCCTCAGTCATGTTTGATCTAAGCCACGTTTTGAACCGCTTTAAAGCCAAAAAGGACTTTTCTGCAAAAGCTACACTACAGGGCAGAGTTAGCAAACATTATAAAATTTAATTTTACATATCCAGTATATTCAAATCCAGGAGGTTTTCGTTTTTACATTTATTTTGCCATAATTTTAGCTCTGATTCTATTTTTAAGTTTAACATGGCAGAATTTCCATTATCAGATGGAAAAAATATTTTTTTGTAAATGTACTTGGCAGAACTATATTCCAATTTAGTATATTAAAAAAATCACTATCAAATCCATGGTCTAAATAATTTATTATTGAGTTTTAAAATAGGATTATATATTGTAATTCTATAATAGTCAGCTGCTATAAATATATAGTAGCCGGAAAACAGGCATATTTTTCAGCTTCCCGATAGATCCGCCCTTGAGTATCGGCCGCATCAATTCAAAACAATTGAATATAATACTGACCCATTTATCTGATTTTCTATTTTGCAACTAGCCTAGATACCTATTAAAATATTTCATTATTTCTATATCAAAAAATATCAAATGTTTACATATTTGATCTCGGAATTAATTCATGAATATTTACAAATGGAAAATGCGGAACCAGTTTCAATGAATATTTTATTCAAATAAACTAGTTAATTAAATAACGCTACAAAATTCCTATAACTAGAAAAATCTAAAAAATACCCAATGAAACTGGGTCACAGAATCTTTAGGTGCAATTTAAAAAAAATAATCGAATGATATTTTGAAACGAATTGAAAATTTCCACTGTTATTAATTCAGCATACATTAAATGATTTGTCTTACCTTTCCTAACAGAGACGTCATTTCTGTAGAACCATCAAGATTTTTCAATGTATTGATATAACAATTTTATCTAGGTGAGAATGGCGATATTTTATTAAAAATTGCTTTGAAATGTGAAATAACCTCAAACACATTCGACAACACTCTCGTTTTCTTTCGATTATTCAGGCGGTTGCGCACGATTGCAGCGGTCGCGCAAAACAAAATATTTCTGCGGCCGCGGATCGTAAGCCGCCCAGGAAAATGAACTACAGTGTTGCCGGATCGCAATTCTGAAAAATCTTGTCCCCTTGAGCGTTCGTTTTTTCGTATTGAACTATTTCAGAATGTGGACGAATACTATTTAAACGAAGAAATTTTTTTTGGTATTCATTCCATCAACGTATCTATAATAATAGAGAGAGAGAGATTTATTAACTACGTACATATATAAATACATATGTAGCAGGTCCTTGAGAAAAACATTTCAATTAAATAATTTTTGACAAAAAATTCATAATCTCCGAATCCGAAAACCCCCACATACAAATTTTTAATAGAATCGGACCATAATCACAAAACTCCTCCGCCATTTTGGAGCCGACATCTTGAATTTTTAAATTTTGACAAAAAATTCATAATCTCCGACCCCCAAAACCTTCACATACCAATTTTGAATCGAATCGTAACACAATCACAAAACTCGTCCGCCATTTTGGTTTTTTGACTAACATTCATACTGCATTGTCACCGGAATTATGAACACCTGCCAAATTTCAGCTCAATCGGATGTCGGCAAGTGCTCCAAAAATGGATTACAAATTTTGAAACGGAAAGAATGACATACGGACGAAGCAAGTTAAATAAAAGCTTGTAAAAATGCGCAACTTAAAATAAAATTCAATGGGTCCGACAGTTTTTCCCACGAGTATTCATTAATTAATCGTCCAATATTTTTTATATAATAAAAATCTTATCTTTTCTTATCGAAAAAAATCAGTTCTGTGACATCCCAGAACTTGATCGGCGTGGGCCTCGGGAGAATGGGGGTTATTTTGAAATAAAACATTTTTAGGAATGTACGAAGTCAATTTGATCGGTCAATTCAACAGTCAATTGACCAAGGGAGATATTTGACCCCAGTCAATTGAGCGGTCCTGCACCAAACGCGGGTCGTCCTAGTGAAAGCCCGGGTGCGCGGCCGTCTCGGATGGTAACGCCTAACGCACAGGAGAAAAATTAAACATTTGTATCGCCAGACTGGGAAACGGTGGAAAGCTCCAACTGCAGGTTTAATTTGATTCTTTTGTTGTGTTGCTCCATGCCGAATTTAATTCTAAACCATCAGATAGATTTTGAATAATTGAATGGCAAAGTTTTTTAATTTTTGACAGATGTCAGTTCTCTCTCTCACATCATTTATTGTCCTCTGTTTCCAATCTGGCGCAATATGGACATCCCTCCCTGCGGAAAATCTGTTCTTATCCGGCCTTCAACCGGGGTAGACAGAGTGTATCGAGGGGATGCAGATAGTCTTGCTCTAAGCAGTACTGCATCCCTTATTATTTTTGCTTGCACGTCTATGACGGCGTGACAATCACAACATAGAATGTATCATTCACACAGTGTTGTGGGTAGGCTTTTTACTAACTCCACACGCCACCTAGGAGCAGCACTGTTAATTTGAACGCAACAGCGAATCGTCGAAGGACATTCTCAGCCCGACTACAAGATTTATAATTTTTCCGGCGACCTCGTATTAACGAGTCTGTTTAATCTACAGGAAATCGATTGTTAGTCTATTAACGTTCAGTTTCTCTATTAATACATAATTGTAATATATGCAGCCAAACATATACCGAAATCGACCATTAAACTTACACGAATTCAAATACGATTCAAATGTCAAATCATATTACCTTCGCGCTGTCAAATTTATGTATTTTAAAATCCAAATATTATAAGTTTTCTCCTAGTTGAAGCAAATGGATATCGAAAATTTCATGTTGACAACAGGAACGAGGTCGACGGATTTTTTTTAAATCAACTTCGCTCTCACGTTAAAATATCTCGATAATTAATACACTAGTTGATTAAATAACTATACATTCTCACTATTTAAATTAAAAATCTCTGCCCTCCCAAGTAGCACAGAGTCATAAAATTAACATAATGACTTCTTATACAGTCTTAAAGACCACGTATTTGTATGTTTTAAAACCAAAAAGTTAATGTGCGTTTTATAACCTTCAGGCGTTGCTTTGACGTCGTGTAGTAGATATAACGAGAGTACAATAAAGAATTCTCGAGATGAAGTTGTACTGTGGTTTGTATGTAAATAAATTGTATGTGTCGTTAAGTATAACTTAAGAGCAGTTGCTGTGAGGTTATTATGACAATAAACATGTGGTTCTAATGAATATTTTTTTGAAACGTTTCTACGACTACATATTGTACTCATGTAATGTAGTTTTATCAACTGATGAACTTTGGTCGTAATGATTACATTATGTATCTATGGTTAGATTATTTTTGTTGGTTATGTTATTTTTGTTGGATAGCCTGGCTGAGGATCGAACCCGGGACTTTTTGGTCTCGAGTCGAACGATAAACCCACCGGGTTATCCCACCCCCAGATGTCAGTTGGATAAATAATTTCGACTGTTCTAGATACAGTCTTTCAAATGACATATTTCGGTCAAGTTTCGTGCGATATAGTTTCTGTAATTTTTTAGTAGTGACACTTCCGTTTGACAGATGACAGTCAAAAACTAATGGTCGCATTCGGGGCAGAAACTGTATCTTACCAAATTTCAGTACTATTGATCAAACGGTTCGGCAGTTATCGTGGAAGATTACACAGAGACAGACATACTTCATTCTGGAAATGGTCTCAATCGTCTCGGGGGACCTCAAAACTGATATTTTTGTCAATATCTCGATTTTTTTTGCACGATTACATTACCTGACAACTCGGGCCGGTAAGTAAAAAAAATAAAGTCAAATAAACCTCAATTTTAGGTCGCGAAATTCTCATTTGTAGCTGACGATAAGGGAGGTAATTTCCACCAAATAAAATCAAATTGCTGTAAATTATTAACATATTTTTCTTGTAAGTGCAAATTATACATGCAAGTTTTCTGTCAGCTTATTACAAGGGAACTATTTTGCTCGAGTCTCCAGGTCTCGGAAACTTCCACACATATTGTTTTTCAAATAATTGAACCTACAAGTTTGTGAAATCATACTAATTCGGGTCTACATCCTAAATTTATATTATATTATATATTTATATATATATATATATATATATATATATTCGCCGATCCTCGTCCAACTTCAATGTTCTAGTGGCTCATTTTCTGCCAACAGAATCTCGGAGTTTCACAGTAAATGTAACACACCGGCAACGCTGCACTGGACATTACAATTGCGAATCTCGGCCAAGTTGCGCGCTTATGCAAAAATACAGGTTTGGATCTCTGCAAAACGGGTTTCTTTTCAAATTCGTATCAAACGACTTTTTCGCGTTTTTTGCAATTGATAAATATGCATACGCGTAACCTCTTGAACTATATGTGAGATTTATTCGGCCATCTAAACCTACCAGAGTAGATTCGCTCTATTTGCTTCAATTGATTTTCGGTGAATACAGGGCGATTCTGCGATTCTTTACAATTATTCTGGTAAAGATAGGATATTTGCGCGTGTTGATAGGCGAAAATTGAATTGTATTTATGAACGGATATGAATTCTATAAGACTGTGGGCATATATTACATATAAAGACTTGCATTTGCGATAATTACAGCAGTCCTTCGCTGTTTTATCGCAAATAGCTAACATTATTTTTCTTTGAAAATGGAAGCTAATCCACAATCATATACCGGGTGCCCACGGAAGGTGGCTCGCCCCTATAACTTTTTTGTTTTCGGAGATGATGGAATGAAATTTGGAGAATCTGTTTCATGCATAAAACTGCATTTTTTGACAAGTAACTCAACTTCATGCAAATTCCGGATTCACCGGAAGTGACAAACTTTAGATTTTTAAATGGGACACCTGGTATATTTTCAGTTTTTTTGTATCCATATATGACATTTTAGAATACAACCTGTTTGTAACCGTTTTTTTATATTTTTTTTCGAAATAAATTGTTTTTCTAGAGGGCTATGGATACGTTAAAATAACTAATTTCAGTCCTAAAATGTTTGTAAAAATACAACTTTACTATTTTCGATCAAAATATTTCAGCTATGTGACGTTTGATATTAAAAAATTTGTTCAATTTTTTTTTCAAATGGCAACATGGTGGCACGTCGGGTTAGAAAATTACGACGATTAATTTGATACCGCACTCTATTAGGTTGTAAGAAAACTTTCGACAAAAAACTGAAAATACAATAACGTTAGAACTTTTCTAAAATGAAGCACCTGTTGAAAATGAAATAATTATATGGAAACTACCTATTCACATATTTTTAGGGTTCCAGATGTTCAAAGTGACCTCCATCTTGTTGCTGACAAAGGCGAACTTTTCTTATTGTTGCTCTTACAACGTTTCTCAACTGTCTTGGTGTAATTCTATGAATAGCTGCCCTTATTTTTTCCTCTAATTCATGTCGTGTGGCAGGAGGTACATCATAAACCTCGTTTTTAATAGATCCCCCTAAAAAAAATCTAGAGGCGTAAGGTCGGGTGACCTGAAAAGTTTTTTAAAAAGGAATAAATAAAGGTATAAATTGAAAACAACCCTATTTTACCTCGTCGGCCACCTAACTGGACCCATATTTCCAATCCAGTTTTCGTTGTATGTTTCATGCAGATATTCCGTAACTGCCCTCAGGTTGTGTGGTGGAGCACCATCTTGTTGATAAAATAATCCAACTCGATTTATTAATGGAACTTCGTCCAAGAAAGCTCAATTTCCTGCGTGAGGAAACTTAGATATCTAGCCCCTGTCAGGACACCGTCAAAAATTATAGGTCCTAAAATTCTGTCCCTTAAAATCCCAACCCAACAATTGAAACCAAACCGTTCTTGGAAATTTCCTTCTTCCATCAAGTGTAAATTTGCATCGGACCAATATCTCTTATTATTTCTGTTGAAATGTCCCAAATTAGTGAAACGGCTTTCGTCAGTATACAGAATTCTATATGGAAATGTGTCATCCTCCAAATATTTTCCAAAGAACCAATTGCAATACTCAAGTCTCCTTACATTATTGTTTTGGTACAGGTGCTGGTGTAGTTGATATTTAAATGAATGATATTTATATTTCTTCAAAATGTTAGCCTCCCTGAGTGACGTATTAATATTTTCTTGAACGTATGCCAGAACATCTATTTATTTTTCTTCACTCACAACAAACGACTTGTTCCCATCATTATCAGGCTCATTTCGCATTTTTTGAACCAGTTTTGGAAAATAGTGCCGGGTCGGGTGACGCCGATCAGGATATCTCTGTGCGTAAAAGACGTGCAGCATCGGTTGAATTTTGCCTACACTCCCCAAAAACTAACAACATATCAACTTTTTCAGTTCTTGTATAAATATTGTTATTTTCCATGATTTTCAAACAATGAGGTACACAATAACTACCTAATTGACTTTGTAGAAGAGATGTAAAATAATATGTCGACACGTCAATTTTTACCGCAACAATTTAATGATTGTTTCAGTTGTGTTGGTCACAGGCTACTCGATGATTTTAAATCTTATTTTGATCTCAATAAGATTCTTCATTTAACGAAAGTTTTAACGTTATATTTTCAGTTTTTTATCGAAAGTTTTCTTACAACCTAATAGAGTGCGGTATCAAAATAATCGTAATAAAATGCTCTTTTTTTCTAACCCGACGAGCCACCATGTTTTCGTTTGAAAAAAAATAGTAATACATTTTTTAAAATCAAACATCACATAGCTGAAACATTTTGATCGAAAACAGTAAAGTTATATTTTTACAAACATTGTAGGACTGCAATTAGTTATTTAAACGTATCCACAATTCTCTAAAATATTTTTTTTTCCTATAAAAATAAAAAAACGGTTACAAACAGTAACAAATGATACATGGTTGTATTCTTAATGTCATATGTACACAAAAAAACTGAAAATATACCAGGTGTCCCAATTAAAAATCGAAAGTTTATGTCACTTCCGGTGAATCCGGAATTTGCATGAAGTTGAGTTACTTGTCAAAAAATGCAGTTTTATGCATTAAACAGATCCTCCAAATTTCATTCCATTATCTCCGAAAACAAAAAAGTTATAGGGGCGAGCCACCTTCCGTGGACACCCGGTATATATGGGTAGCTGAGTGAAAATGAAATTGTAATTTACTCAATTTAAAAGTAAAATATGAATAACTTTTGAGTTTCAGGTGTTTAAACGTTTCTCAAAGTGTATTTAATGTGCCTATTAATATTGAGATTGTTTTAATGGTTCTGTAAAAACAATTAAATTACCATAAACCAGTGAAAAAAAAAGCAATTTTACTTTGCAGAATTCGCACGCTCTAGGTACATAACTGTTTATTTCCATTGTCATTGTAACTATATATTTTGAACATTGAGAAAGAATTATGTTTGCATTCTCAAGGCTGGTCATACTATAATAATAATACTAAACCTAAACAATGTGCTGGTAAAAATCTAGTGGATAATCGAGAAAAATCATCCAAAGTTACTTCGATAATGTGGAGAAACAATAAATTCAATACAATAGTCATCGTGTTAGCCAGGATAGGTTGTTTTCTATAAAGCCATTATATCTTGAAAACCAATACATTTTTCTGTCTCTAAGAAGTAGTCCACTATATCGTGTATTACATATTTTCATTTCATTTATTTTTCTATGATTTTCATGTTTTTCCTAATAGCGGAAAAACATTTCATTGATATCTGTAGAAGAAAAAAATACGAGCAGGTTCTCTTCAGTTGGATGAATAATCAAAATGTTATTCTTGTTGTATAGTAATAATATATAACCATATACCAACATAAATAGTCGCATGTAACATACAGGGTGATTCAAAAGTACTTTGACAAACTTCAGGAGGTAATTCCTCACAATATTCTAATATGAATTGTCCAAATAAATATATGTCGGGAAACGCTTCGTTTCCAAGATATAGGGTGTTGAAGTTTTATTTTCGTTTTTTTTAAATAACTTTCGAAATACTGACCTTATTTAAACGAAAATTGGTATTGAGAGATTTTTTGAGGTGTCGAATTCGAACCTGATGTTATTATTGCTCTTACTCGTAGGGGGCGCCACCTACACGTCTTTTTCTTTTTTGAAGATTCATAACTTTTTGAGCGTATTTCTAGCACATTTTTCAGTAAAAAAATCAATTCCTCTATCATATCTATGTAAAAAAGCTACACATGTTACAAGTCGCTATAAGCAACCGTTTTATAGATATTTGGACCTGAAAATTTCAAGTCGATTATTTGATAATCGATGCGTGTTGAAGTTATTACCATTATTTTCCATTTTTTACAAGAATGCTTAGGAAATGAATTTGACGTTTAAGTAGTTTTGTTTTTTTGTAGGGGGCACCACCTATTCTATTTATTTTTACTTGTTTGAAATAGTTATTTTTGTATCAAGGGTGCAAAATCTGTATTTGTTTTAATAAAATATGCAAGAAATATCAACATTTTATTTCAAGAAATCTTGAATATGTAGAATAAAATAAAGGAAACTAAATTGTATTCAAATAAATTGTTCAAAGTGTCCACCTATCTTTAGACATTTGTAGACAATGCTTTAGACAATGCCTGTACTCTTGACAAGCGGTGAGACGTTAATCTACCATCGTATAGATGGTGCCACCATCGATAAACTAAAAAATGTAATTCGTCCACAACTGGAGACAACATGAACTAACGGCGGCAGAATTGGTAAAAAATCTGAACTAACTAGAGATACATTAAATTAATGTCCACATTTGTAGAGGCAGTGAGCGAAATGGTTAATGTGGAAGGCACTTGATTGTGATACATAGTGATGGTTGCCACGTTCTTGCTATCTCCAAAAGACTGCTTTTTTCTCTTTTGTAGACACAATTTTAAAACTCATTTTCCAATTGAGACAGCGTTCACTGTAAAACCCGTTAAAACTTCGAAGTAGGTTATAATAGCAGTTCCAGTAGGTAGAAGAGACCTACTGCAATTTTTAGACTAACTTTGCTGTGGTGAGTCATGGCGCCTGCAACGTGGGCGCCACTTTATGATGAAATTAACTTTAGAGTGGTATATTTTGTTTTATTTGTCATCAGTACTACATCAAACGTAGAAATTTATTTCGTAATTATTGGTTTCAAGTTACCAAGATTGACAAAAAAAAATTGAGGGATTTAAGTACATAATTGCTAAATTATAATGTTGTCTTCAAATTAAGAATATTCAGATGGCGCATGCTCACAATCGAGCTACAACACCAATATTTCACAGTAAACTTTCAATCTTTTTGATTTTATCCCGATCAGAAGTATCCTAATTTAATATACTTACGTGTTTGTATGATACATATACTTATAGTCGAGTGTTAGAAATGAATCAGGCAAAATGAAAGAATGAGTAACATTTATTATAAAAATATGTTGCTCGACAGAGATTGAGCTACATATCAATTGCACAATTAAGCGCAGTCAGTTAAGTTTAACGTGACGATCAGCCATAACATATCCACGTTTTTGCCAAGTGACCACAGCAAGTTGGAATGTTGCTACCTCAGATCCAGGAACGGTGTAGGAACATAGCGGCCACCAAAAAAGTGTTCCCCATTTGGTAGCCGCCACGTGATAGAACCGCGTATATTACTGCTACTTGGTATCTACTTCTGCCGTATTTCAATTGTATCGCAAAACAGGCCATTCAGTAATAAATTTGGTCCATAAAGAGGAACACACGAATATCGAGGATGGTGGTACCTATCCCTATAATTTTTAGTGCAAATTTCTCTGGATTTGCCAAAATATAAAATTTAAATAATGTGGAGGCCATTTCTTGGGTTCTCCCCCTGGAAGTAGAAAAATGTCAGTTTTCCGTTAAAGAAGGGCACATTAGTAAATTTGACCCCAAACTCTACTCCTTCTTGGTAATCTTTATTCTAAAATATACTAAATTTCCAATATGTCAGTATACAGAGTGGGCCATTGAAAACGAAACAGCGGCTCTGTAGGTCAGCAGAACCAAATTATATAAAAACGCTCGGACAAGTCAACTACATTTTCGAGGAGGACATCGTTCGCGATGAAATTCACACGAAATACATTCCAACCCTCGAAGCTGTGACCACCACCCCTAAATTTTTAAATGGTAACATATGGCAAGTGATACCTCATTTGAAAGGTATTTTCCTTCTTAATATCAAACAACAAAAATACATTAATTCTATTGATTGTTTTCGAGATATAGGAACGAAGTTGGGAACTCACTTTTTATTCATTCAACTGTTTAAAGATAATTATCATTGTCAAGGAATTAAATGATCAAATAACATGCAATTCCGTTTCAAATTTTTATTTCACCCTCATTTACTTGATCGAAAAAAAATTAAGGTTCTTAAGAATCGATAAAAAGACGTTTTCTTGAATTCGACTCAAATGCGAGTACAACAAAAACATGTATTAGATAAATTTTTTCGCCAAATCGCAATTGTGGACGTCTATCAGTGTCAAACTGATCTTTGATTGAACACGGGTGTGAAGTTATCCACAACCACAAAATACACTGAGAAAAATGTAACTCGGATCTGTTTCTCGTCAAAATGACAATGGAGGGCTTATTTCAGTAAACGATCAAATTCTGTAGGTTGATAAGTGTATGAAATTATATTTAGAATGCGTTGTACCCGGGGACGGGGGTGTAATCGGGGTGGAAATGTTGAAAAAATTAAATATACATGCAAACGGCACTGTAGAGTATTTTAGTTTGCAGAATCAAATACAGGAGATTGGAATACATAGCGCCTGATATATGAAATCATTTGTCGCCCCGTCGGAGGGTGAGTTTTGGGGGTGGAAATGTTGTAAAAAATCAAAATTCAAATTAAACAGCAGTGTAGAGTTTTCTAATGTGCAGAATCAAATTCCGGAGGTCAAAATACATACTACCTGATATATGAAATCATTTGTCGCCCCGTCGGAGGGTGAGTTTTGGGGGTGAGAATATTGACAAAAATCAATATTCAGTTTAAACGACGGTGTAGAGTTTTCTAGTATGCAAAATCAAATTCAGGAGGTCGAAATTACATACCACCTGATATATGAAATCATTTGTCGCCCCGTCGGAGGGTGAGTTTTGGGGGTGAGAATATTAAAAAAAATCAAATTCAGTTTAAACGGCAGTGTAGAGTTTTCTAGTATGCAAAATAAAATTCAGGAGGTCGAAATACATACCACCTGATATATGAAATCATTTGTCGCCCCGTCCGAGGGTGAGTTTTGGAGGTGAGAATATTGAAAAAAATCAATATTCAGTTTAAACGACTCTGTAGAGTTTTCTAGTATACAAAATCGAATTCAGGAGGTCGAAATACATACCACCTGATATATGAAATCATTTGTCGTCCCGTCGGAGGGTGAGTTTTGGGGGTGGAAATGTTGAAAAAAATCAATATTCAGTTTAAACGACGTGTAGAGTTTTCTAGTGTACAAAATCAAATTCAGGAGGTCGAAATACATACCACCTGATATATGAAATCATTTGTCGCCCCGTCGGAGGGTGAGTTTTGGGGGTGAGAATATTGAAAAAAATCAATATTCAGTTTAAACGACGGTGTAGAGTTTTCTAGTACGCTAAATCAAATTCAGGAGGTCGGAATACATACCACCTGATATATGAAATCATTTGTCGCCCCGTCGGAGGGTGAGTTTTGGGGGTGAGAATATTAAAAAACAGAATTCAGTTTAAACGGCAGTGTAGAGTTTTCTAGTATGCAAAATCAAATTCAGGAGTCGAAATACATACCACCTGATATATGAAATCATTTGTCGCCCCGTCGGAGGGTGAGTTTTGGGGGTGAGAATATTTAAAAAAATCAATATTCAGTTTATACGACAGGGTAGAGTTTTCTAGTATGCAAAATCAAATTCAGGAGGTCGAAATACATACCACCTGATAAATGAAATCATTTGTCGCCCGTCGGAGTGAGTTTTGGGGTGAGAATATTTAAAAAATCAATATTCAGTTTATACGACGGTGTAGAGTTTCTAGTAGGAAAATCAAATTCAGGAGGTCGAGGAGAAAACTCTACAGAGTCGTTTAAACTGAATATTGATTTTTTCCAATATTCTCACCCCCAAAACTCACCCTCCGACGGGGCGACAAATGATTTCATATATCAGGTGGTATTTCGACCTCCTGAATTTGATTTTGCATACAAGAAAACTCTACAGCGTCGTTTAAACTGAATATTGTTTTTTTTTTTATATTCTCACCCCCAAAACTCACCCTCCGACGGGCGACAAATGATTTCATATATCAGGTGGTATGTATTTCAACCTCCTGAATTTGATTTTGCATACTAGAAAATTCTACACCGTCGTTTAAACTGAATATTGATTTTTTCAATATTCTCACCCCTAAAACTCACCCTCCGACGGGCGACAAATGATTTCATATATCAGGTGGTATGTATTTCGACCTCCTGAATTTGATTTTGCATACTAGAAAACTCTACACCGTCGTTTAAACTAAATATTGATTTTTTTAAATATTCTCACCCCCAAAACTCACCCTCCGACGGGCGACAAATGATTTCATATATCAGGTGGTATGTATTTCGACCTCCCGAATTTGATTTTGCATACAAGAAAACTCTACACCGTCGTTTAAACTGAATATTGATTTTTAAATATTCTCACCCCCAAAACTCACCTCCGACGAGGCGACAAATGATTTCATATATCAGGTGGTATGTATTTCGACCTCCCGAATTTGATTTTGCATACAAGAAAACTCTACACCGTCGTTTAAACTGAATATTGATTTTTTTCAATATTCTCACCTTAAACTCATCGACGGGCGAGAAATGATTTCCTATATCAGGTGGTATGTATTTCGACCTCCGAATTAGATTTTGCATACTAGAAAACTCTACACGGTCGTTTAAACTGAATTCTGTTTTTTTTTTAATATTCTCACCCCCAAAACTCACCCTCCGACGGGGCGACAAATGATTTCTTATGTCAGGTGGTATGTATTTCGACCTCCTGAATTTGATTTTGCGTACAAGAAAACTCTACAGCGTCGTTTAAACTGAATATTGATTTTTTTTAATATTCCCACCCCGAAAAATCACCCTCCGACGGGGCGACAAATGATTTCATATATCAGGTGGTATATATTTCGACCTCCTGAATTTGATTTTGCATACTAGTAAACTCTACACCGTCGTTTAAACTGAATATTGATTTTTTTCAATATTCTCACCCCCAAAACTCACCCTCCGACGGGGCGACAAATGATTTCATATATCAGGTGGTATGTATTTCGACCTCCTGAATTTGATTTTGCATACTAGAAAACTCTACACCGTCGTTTAAACTGAATATTGATTTTTTTTAATATTCTCACCCCCAAAACTCACCCTCCGACGGGGCGACAAATGATTTCATATATCAGTTAGTATGTATTTTGACCTCCGGAATTTGATTTTGCATACAAGAAAACTCTACAGCGTCGTTTAAACTGAATATTGATTTTTTTTATATTCTCATCCTCAAAACTCACCCTCCGACGGGGCGACAAATGATTTCATATATCAGTTGCTATGTATTCCAATTTCCTGTATTTGATTCTGCAAACTAAAATACTCTACAGTGCCGTTTGCATGTATATTTAATTTTTTCAACATTTCAACCCCGATTACACCCCCGTCGCCGGGTACAACGCATTCTAAATATAATTTCTTACACTTATCAACCTACAGAATTTGATCGTTTACTGAAATAAGCCCTCCATTTTCATTTTAACGAGAAATAGATCCGAGTTACATTTTTCTCAGTGTATTTTGTGGTTGTGGATAACTTCACACCCGTTGATTGAACAACATTAGTGAATTACTTGACTAAAGCTGCTGAATATCTTTCCGCAATAATGGTGTATATGATCGCGGAAAGAGTTGAAATAATAACAATTTTTTTTAAGAATGATGAGTGCGGTAACTGTACAGCTAATTTGTTCAATGAAACGCATCCAGATAAACTTGTTGCTAGAAAAAACGTTCTAGAATTAGTGCAAAAATTTCGTCAAACTGGATCAGTAACCAACAAGAAACGAGACCCAGAACGTTAATTTCCGTTGAGAAATGAAGCTGTTGAAGTTGCACTTTTAGGACAAGTTCATGCAGACCCAACATTGGCTAGTGTTACCAATATCAGTAGAACCAGTATCCGCCGAATCCTGAAACATCATAAATTCCACAAAATACATTTGGTACACCAATGGAATAAAGATGATTTTGATAGGCGACAGGAATTTTGTGAAATTATGACTACGAGAATAGATGGTGATGATAAATTCCTTTTCAACATCTGCTTTTCTGATGAGTCTACATTCTTTTTGAATTCCACTGAATCGTCATAATTGTCGTTAGGTCAGATGCCAATCCATATGTTTTCCACGAAGTCCATACTCAAAATCCCCAAAAACTCAATGTCTGGGCTTTTGGGGACCGTTTGATTGGACCAGTATTTCTCGACGGTAACCTGACAGGAGAAACTTATTTGGAATTATTGAATGAATTTGTTTATCCACAATTAGTAGACATCATTGAAAATGACGATCGTTACTATGAAGACCACTTGATATTTCAAGAAGACTGGGCACCTCCACATTATGCACAGCCTGTTAGGGCGTTCTTGGATAGAATGTTTCATGGAAGTTGGATTGGAAGAAGAGGCTCTATTGAGTGGCCAGCCAGATCTCCAGATTTAACCCAACTCGACTTTTTCCTGTGGGGTCACTTGAAAAACAAAATCTTTGCAACCAAACCAGAATCTCTGGAAGATTTACGAAGGAGAATTGTTGAAGAATGCCGCCGAATAACGCCGGAAATGCTACGAAATGTGAGGTCTCGTTTTGAACAGAACTTGTGCTATTGTATGGAAATGGGTGGTAGACAGATTGAACATTTAGTTAATTGACAATAATAATTATTGCGACAGTTGCTTTATCAGATATTGTTTTTATTGAGTGAATAAAAAGTGATTTCCCAACTCAAGTTCCTATATCTCGAAAACGAATCGATTGAATTAATTATTTTTGTTGTTTGATATTAAGAAGGAAAATACCTTTCAAATGAGGTATCACTTGCCATATGTTGCCTTTTAAAAATTTAGGGGTGGCAATCCAGCTCCGAGGGATGGAATGTATTTCGGGTGAATTTCATCGCGAACGTGTCCCCCTCAAAAATGTAGTTGACGTGTCCGAGCGTTTTTATATAATTCGGTTTTGCCGACCTACAGAGCCGCTGTATCGTTTTCAATGGCACACTCTGTATAACGTATTGTACGATTGTTTTCTTATTTCACCAGCCATACTATATATTCAATTCTCGATTCTCCATCTTCCCTGCTATCAAGTAGGATTGAGTAACACACAAATATATCTGATATTCATAATATATTATGCACTCAATTTCATCGGTTGTTATAAAGTCACCTTTCAAGAAATGCGTAGCTATATTTACGCCGTTACAAAATTAAAAATATTAAAGTGCGAGTTTTGTGATTTCATGAAATTAATTAATTCAGTTTTGTCATTATTTTAGCGTGTTGGGAGCATGTAAAACTTCATAGCCGAAATGACAATGCTGCACTTGATAATTGATGAAACAACAAATTATTTGCGGTTGTGTTTTGATGGTTGACAAGTATTCATTTTGTTTGTGAACAGATCACCAAGAAATATCGGGTTAATTTGCGTTTATAGATTGTAATTATACAAGTGAGGTGTGCAAAAGACAAATCAGAAGTTGTGATCGAGTGATAACATTTTACTGATAGAACGACAACCCTCTACACGGTTATCTATGTTTATAGGTTGTAAACTAGTTGTTTTGCCTGGGTTGTTGATTGAGACAAAAACTTTTCAACAAAAAATTAAACCGACGAAAAAATCAACTGAAAAGCAAAAAATAAAATGAACCTTCTTAGTCTAAATGATAATTGTAGGACCTCAATTATCGATGATCATTATATTAGTTTGAAAGTAATCAAAACGCAGCCATGCAGCTCGCTGCCATCATTGTACGCTTTACCTAATTCAATTGCTAGTTTGTTTGGCGCCGACTCAAAATCAGTTACTCACATTAGTTTAGGAGCTCAATTATCATTTAGACTAGGATGGTTTATTTTATTTTTTGCTTTTCAGTTGATTTTGACGGATGTAGGAGGGTCTGTCAATGTCAACTACATATGTGTGCCAAAGTTCACAAGTGAAAAATCAATCATCCCCTATTTTTCTACCCGTAGGGGTGGATCATTTCATTCCAAACTGGAATATGTTCAACTATGAGGTATACCCTTTCTAATAAAAAAAGGATCATCCAAATCGAAAAACCCACTACAAAGTTATGCCTGATAGAATCGCTTAACTGACCAAAATTCAGAGGGTGAACAATCAATACCCTTCATTTTTCTATCCTTAGGGATGGATTTTGTTGTTCAAATTGAAATGGGACCAACTTCGAAGTACACCCTGTCCAATGAAGGAAGAACCATCGGAATCGAACGGCTCAGTGAAAAGTTGTGCGTGATCATACATAAAAAAAAATATATATACTCGTCGAATAGAGAACCTCCTCCTTTTCGGTTTCGTCGGTTAAAAACTAGTTTTCTACACGCTTTTCTGGTACAATTCCAGTCACTGATATTTATGTTTGGTAGAGGGGTCAAATTCTTCAAGTTTTTATCGTTTCATTTCCAATACTAAAATTTGAAATTTTCCGAGAGAAATAAAACACCTTAATCGGGGGAGATTCAATCATCATTCTTTTTAGGAAAATAAAAATTTAATAAAACTCTCATTCCATACAAAAACTTAACAAGTAACATTTTCTTTTTCCTTAGGAAAAGATATATAACTAAATTCAACGACTGAGCCTTTTCCTATCGTGTGGAGTGAAACGATCAGTGAATTCAAATGCACGGATACCAAAACATGAGAACGGAAGCGCTGAATCTTACCAATATGGTAAAAGAAACAATAAGTATATACACAACCATTTGGTATCTTCATTCAAAAACACTGCAGAGCATGGAAAATGGAAATGGGTGATGAAGATGAGGTAGCATGAATAAATACGTAAAATGGCACTATGAATTTATTGAAATTTAATGTGTTTATAACAATTATATACTCCGAACTATCTACTTTTTCAACTCTCAACCAAAGATGATAAAAAACAATGAAAAAATAATCAATAATCCTTGTAGTGTTGTTGCACCAGACTTCTCCTTCAAATTCAATGGCCATATTTGCTCTTACATTGAACTTGAAAGAAATCATCCGATACTATGCATGGTATGTAGAACAATGTGTAAGTCTGAAATAAACCACATGTGAAAAACGAATCGACACAAACAAATTTGTGGTAAGCTTGGAATTAGATCAAAACTTTTTAGAGATGGAAATTCTCAAATTTGAACTCACGCCACAAAAAAAGTTGCAGATTTTGAGGTAGAAAATTACCTAGCAATGCAACTTTATAAGCTGTTCGTTTGTCAAAGATTTAGCTGCTTTTCAAATAGCTTTTAAATATCAAACTTCAGGTGTAAAGAGTAGCAGGAGTCAAATTTGAAAAATTCCAAATAAAAAAACCAAAATAAAAACAAAGATGATGGATAACGTGTGAAAAATTGGTAACTATTGATCTTGACTAAGTTTTTGCCTGAGCAATTCCAAATCACCTTATATCTTAAATGTGTTTACATTTCGTATATGTATTTGAAGCTTGAATGAATGATGTATACAAATACCTACTAAAACATCCGTCAAACGATACTTTCAATAGTATGAAATATCACAATCAATCATAATTAGTATTCCACTCGATCTACCTCAATTTGTGTTGACTTACTTTTAATAATCTCCAATTTGTACAGCAACATATTGATTCTTACTTTTTTCTTTTCTTTTGAAGACATACTCCTGACAAATCAATTCTGCATCACAATTAACATATCAAATATATCGGGCTACAGTATAGATATAGGCCTTTTATAAAGTTTACAAATATTCAACATCTCTTCCTCTTTGTACATACAATACCCATAATGCGCTTGAGATTGATCAAAAGTGTGTGATGGATATGGAAAAATGTGACACTCAAGGGTCCGAATGAATTAAAAAAATAAAATATTTACAACAAAAACAGTGAAAATGAATTCGAAGTTAGTGAAAATTGAATGTGGTTTATGTTACTGAATTAAGACATATTGATTTGTAAACTAAACCTACATATATGTCTGCCATACACCGAGGTTAAAAAAATGGACCTATTCACATAAAACATGTCCTAAGAGTTCCCGTATGGTATTGCCACCAACTAGTGAGTGAACAAGTTTGACAGGAAGAACAGACACACATTATTGTTTAGTTGTGTAGTACCAAGTGAATTTCATTAAAATTGTATCAAAACAAAAGTAACCGCGTTTGAGATCGAGCCACAAAATAAAGTTTATGTTCGTAGTGATTGTTATTAATTACTAATCCCGCCTTCAATCCCGCCCACGTTGGGCACCAATTTCTGTAAGTTCCCCCGAGCTATTATTATTATTACTAATCCCCCTCCAAAATTTGGCCCACGTTGGCGCCAATTTCTGTAAGTTCCCCGAGCTATTATTATTAACCCCCCTTCAAAATTTGGCCCCACGTTGGGCGCCAATTTCTGTAAGTTCCCCCCGAGCTATTATTATTACTAATCCCCCTTCAAAATTTGGCCCCACGTTGGGCGCCAATTTCTGTAAGTTTCCCCGAGCTATTATTATTATTACTAATCCCCTTCAAAATTTGGCCCCACGTTGGGCGCCAATTTCTGTAAGTTTCCCGGTATTATTATTATTACCAATCCCCCTTCAAATTGTGGCCCCACGTTGGGCGCCAATTTCTGTAAGTTCCCTCGAGCTATTATTATTATTACTAATCCCCCTTCGAAATTTGGCCCCACGTTGGGCCCAATTTCTGTAAGTCTGGATAGGATTATTTCACTGAAGAAAATGACTATTATACCAGAAACAGAGTTACATAAACGATATATGGCAGACATATATCGGCGCAATGTTTTCCAGTATTACGATCTTGATTCAGTACCATATGCATAATTGAATAACACCAATTTGGAGGAACTGGCTCAAACATACCACAATAAATGTTTCATCCTCGTAATAAATCTACATTTTCGAGCCGAAACTGTAAATCCAACCATAGACAAACACGAATTGCACAAAAAAAATTATCATGAGTCAAGGTGACGTGAGGCGACTTAACAGATGTGATTATCACAGCAACAGTATTTTTTCAATTCATGAAATGTGGACAGATCTGGCTGCTTTTCGTCGAAACATTTCAGTTCGAGAGAGATGTCAGCACAAAACCCAAACAATCGCTTAATTTATAGTGAATTTCAAATAGAATAAACTGCTACTAATTACAAGAATACTTTTGCTATGTCCCATATTCCGTTCAGTAATGTTGAGATTGGGAAAAATATTCTTCAAGAAAGTTGCAGGTCTTCATGGGAGCTACATTGTTAATTGTTTTCTCGAATTCATCTTGTACAATCCAAAGGAGCTCAACAAAGCTAGATAATTCATAAAAAGTAGTCAGATCGTTTTTGATGTGAGAAGCATGATTCCTAAATTTATAGAAATATATTCAACATTAAATATCATAACTCTTCTTCATAGGACTTGTTTCCATAAAATACGATACAATTACGAGTAATAATTCAATATAGGGGGTTTTTCCTCATGTATATATGGCAATCACAAACATTTAGACATTTAAACTATGAATTGTGTATATGTCACCTAAAATTTTTAACTCGCTAATAACAATCGACACTTGATCAATAGAACAACCAGAATGGCAACAAAATTGTAGATTTACAGAATAAAACGTCAGTGGATTTTTCAGATTACATTTGCGAAAGCAAGATCATAAGATCCCATACTTTAATCCATTTTATCTTCTTCCAAGTGATTTTACATTTAAGAAGAGATAGGACCTATATTTGAATTTTAAAATGCTTGTAGCTAAGGTTATGCTGACAAAATAAGATTGCGTTTGCCAAAAAAGCACTAGACTTTAAAACCTAAGCTCCTATTCCGTGCAGAGGTACTTTGACTGTAAGACGCAGACCGTAGGCAGTCCCCATGCTGACGTCAGACCATCCGTAATACTTAGACTGTGATTTATAAGCGCCTGCCCTCTGCAATGCAAACGTGAGCGCAAGACGATAGGCGTGTATTTCTCTACACTGGCAAATCCACGATAACTGAATGAAAGTAGATTACAAAGTTACGAAGGCGTATAAGGGCCAACAACAAAATATTTTTTTAATATTAGAAATTGTCACTTTGAAGTGACAATTGTCACGTTGAAGTGACAATTGTCACGTTGAAGTGACAATTGTCACTTTGAACTGACAATTGTCACTTCGAACTGACAATTGTCACTTCGAACTGACAATTGTCACTTTAAAGTGACAATTGTCACTTTGAACTGACAATTGTCACTTCGAACTGACAATTGTCACTTCGAACTGACAATTGTCACTTTAAAGTGACAATTCCTAATATTTAAAAAAATATTTTGTTGTTGGCCCTTATACGCCTTTGTACAAAGTGGACTATTGCGATACAATTGTAATTCTGGGAAACAATAACATTTAAATTAGGTACAATATATTTGAGAATTGCATTTAGATAAAAACTCTATTTTTAGCGTATAATTGCTTTCATTCAAATTATTTGATCACTGAAATTGTAGTTTTAAAAATGATAAATAGGCTTTATCGAAAATTTTAGCCCAGAATAAATGGTGTTGGGAAAACATAATAATAAAATATTCTTAAAATGTTATTGTGTTTTTTTTTCGTACCGTTTTGTAAAGCCAGATCTGTGGCATAGGTACACAATTTGTGATTCCTTTTTCCTTTATGAATTTTATATTACTCTACTATACTCTCTGGAGTATATAGTGTTCCACTTTCTCGTTGTTTAGTATTAATATTTCCCCTTCCACAAACTTGTACTTTTTTTAAATGTCGAAATAACGCTTATATGTTCGCTTGCACTCACTACACTCATGAGTAGCGTTCACGTTCATTGTTTATCGAATGCTGGAAAATACCAAACACACCCGCACACGCGGGAAATTGGCGAGAGCCTATAAATCACACTCCATGTAACACAGAGTGTTACGAACTTCCTGACGTCAGAACGGGGACTGCGTACAGGCTGCCGCTCACATTATAAGTACCTCATCAACTGATAAATCTGTAAATCTACAAAAAATCATCGCGCAACGGAAATATTGTGGTAATTTCGAGTGTCGTAAGAAAAACATGTATCAATTTGAGGATCGATCGTCTCACAGCTCAGTTAAAACGTTTCCGGTGAGATGTGTCCAAACATTAACAATATTAACAACATGCTATAACAACAATATATGATTTGAGTCACATTTATCTCTGCATATTTTATATTATATATAATAAAGATCTATATGACAAGGATGTAATAACAGTGTTAGAAGTGTGAAATAGATGACTAATAATCTGCTATGACTATGTACACTATGTCATGCCCATTGTTTGTCCCTTAAAATAATGCTTTATGATTGGTAACCTACAAATATACTCTTCTTCTTCTTATCGTCTCTCTCGATATTTGGCCCGCCAAATATTTTGAATCAAATATACATATATTTTGAGGTTTTTCGCAGGTACACAATTCGGAAAATTCGACAAACGAGAAGAAAAATATATCGCCATAAACAAACATTAAACGGTGCATCAAATTTTCAGAACTACTGAAGATATGGCTCCCATAAAGTCGCTGAAGTTTTTCTACCCTCTTATCCATTTCAAAAACGAATCAAACACATTTCAATTGATATTTATGCCGGTAAATATCCGGTAAGCCGAAAATAGCTGTTTGACTTTTCTTGCGTGTTTTTGTCTCCTGAACACGAATCTGGAATAAAAACACGGCGGTCTCTACCGTTTCCGAGTTGGAGCCCTTTATTCCTCTAGAATACGTGATTCTCTAGCACCGTTTTCTATCGCCAAAATCACTCAGAATGACTCCTTTTTTTAACCAGCATAAACTACGAACCCTAAACCCTCATATTCGGTACAATTTCGTACAAAATACGGCCACAGATCTATCGAAAAAAAAAATATTTCAACAAGTACACGTAACTTCTCCTCGCATCATCAATTATTGGAGCATGTCCAAAAAATTTTCCCCAAATTGGAACTTTATATATATTCCATTTCTCCGACACCCACCCATCCACCCGTGGGGAAATGAGATAGATATAAAGTTCCAATTCAGGGGTGCCGAGCGTATTACCACCACGCCATGATAGGCTCCTCTTATCATCAAAATTTATCCAGCCCATAAAGTAAAATTTTAGCTTTCATACTAATAACCAACGTTTTTTCTTCAAAAACCCATTTTTGGAGTTGGATGGTATATATATAACTTGAGATTAACAATTTTTTCTTTGAAAAAGGTATTTTGAAATCTTTATTATCTGTTAAAAATTGAAAACCCAAAGTTAGACAACCAGTCTTGCATCTTCGCCTACAACCTAACCGCAATCTGAGTCATTGTGAGAGGTTAGGATGTACGTGTTGAAGTAAGAATTTTTCGATAAAAATCGGCTGTATTTTGTACGAAATTGTAACGAAAACGAGCGATTTAGGGTTCCTAGTTTATGCTGGTTACAAGGAGGCATTTCAAGTGATTTTTCCGCGAGAAAGGTTGCTTGAAAATCACTCGTTCTAGAAGAAAAAAAGGCTTCGACTCGGAAACGGTATGAAACCGCAGAGTTTTTCTTTTTCCGGGTTCGTGTTCAGGAGGCAAAACACGTAAGAAAAATCTCAAACAGCTATTTTTGGAGAGCAGGAGTGCTCTTACCCGATATTCACCGAAAAAAGGGTGAAAAATATTAACTTAAGGGAATATATTTCAAGAGAACCACCACTAATTTTTGAAAACTCTGAAGCTTGGTTATAGAATGTTTATCACGAGGGGCGCAGCAAAAATTGAGTCAATTCACTTGGAATGCTCAAAAATTTGCCCGGTATGGCGGATATATTTCCTTCTCGGACAATTACCAATCACAAGATACCAAATAATGTTAAAAACTAAGGTCAGCAATCTTTAAAATCAACCTGAGAAAGAGAAAACCACCATGAAAATGTCACAGAAGAGAAAGATGGCAAGTGAATATATAGTTTGAAGCGAAAAACTAAGAGAAATAGAGTGTGAACTAGTCGATAATCTTTCATCTTGGAAAAAAAGACAAGGGAATGTGCAAGTTTTCCTAAAATCCAATCACCGAGTCACTTGCTTCTTTTGAGATATTTTCCATGGTGTTTTTCCGCTGTATCACGAAAGACATACTGAAAAATCACCGAAAAATATACACCTCTCCAGATTGCTGCGACTGACTAAAAAAATACTCACTAAATATACAAGAATAAAATTGCTTCTAAATAGGCTATGTTTAGTAATATGATTGAATGTTAGATCCAACTTTTCTGGTGATGAAATGTATTGAACTGTATAGGAAACTCCTGGATGAAATGAAGAATGGAAAAAGAAATGACCGGCTTAGAGACCGGAAGTGACAATGAATGGTTTAATCACATTTTCGATTTAAAATTCCTAAAAATTCTAAATCTAACCTTAAAAATCAGATCGCTTCTTAACAACTCACCCTATAATTTTTCATGTACTAGACATAAATTCAACAAAAATAAATATATATCTTTTGTTAGCCTTCGAAAAACGTTCGGATTGGTCCTTCTTAGCCAATAACAAAAATAGTGCAGTTATATCCACCCCTACACCTAAAAACACCCAAAAAATATGATTCATAAAAACAATTATCTGTATTTCACAATCACATAGACAAATGACAAAAAAAACAATATTATACTGTACAGGATACAGTTTCCAACAAAAAAAAAACAACATATATATGATCGGAGATCCTCCCGCAATCTTTATGGGAATGAAAAGTTTTGCAAAAAATATGTTGCTTTGAATAAATAGCATCCCAATGAAATTTGGGATACAAAGTGGTATCTACGATGGAGAATTTTTGATTCGATACCACGATGAACAGTTGCCGAGCGGATTCCGATCTGGTACAGTAACAACACAGAAACTGCACAGTAAGTCACATAAAATTCCCTATATCCTTCGAGTAATTTCAAAATAAATGACATCTTTACGAAGGCTACAGATAAAATTTCTTCCCGTCGGGATCCCCCATAAAATACAATTCAATCAATGTGATGACGGCGTAATTTGACGACGAGAATAGATATCCCTTCCAAGTAGACAAGAGTCCCGGTTATTTCAACGAAAATTTCGATTGAACAGAAAGTTTCATTGCACTTTTGATTAAAAAAAAAGTACGAGTAGTCGGAATAATTCTTGATGGAAATTATTGAGGAAATGGCAAACTACAAGTTCTTGTGATGTATCTCAAAAACTACGTTTCTTAGAATAATGAAACGATAAAAAGTTGCGAGCAATGTTTTCAAATAATTCCATAATGGAACCATGAAATGGGGTGTAAATATATTTCACATGAATAATATCGTATACGGCAAGAACATGTAAAAAAGTTCTGGGGCACTTACATGAATAATAACATATACGGCAAGAACATGTAAAACAGTTCTGGGGCACTTACATGAATAATAACGTATACGGCAAGAACATGTAAAACAGTTCTGGGGCACTTTTCATAGCTTCTCAGCTAGATCCTTTGCGAATTAAAATTTTGAATCCTTTGCACCATCCTTGTCTCAATTGTTAAAAATGTTTTATTCAGCTTTGGATAATGTAAATTACCGAGCTCATTGTATAAGGAGAGCCAAAGGATGTTTAATTATTTATATAAAATTAACACAAAAATCCCAGAAATTTCAAAGGGATGATTTGGTGCCCTCCTGCTCATAGAAGAGGACGAATGCTTCACCACTTACGAGGGATTCTGGTGATATCGGTGATACTCTCGAGTCATTGTACTCATACCATGTGTCTGCACAAGGGTGCCTACAGTAAGCCGTGTAGTGTCCGCTATAATTTGTTCCACTATGGTTGGACACAGCATGGAGCTATGTTATCTGTTGCATAATTACTCATATCTAATCCTTCGAGAGGAAAGTCAATGGTGACATTTAATTTTCCCCTGAATCTATCCATCGGCGAAAATCGTTTCAAGTGAATGACTAATATTTTGGGGAATTTATGTATAGAAAATGACTTTGTGTATTTCATCTGATTTTTCGAGGAAAAATTATTTCGAAAATTAAATAAATATAATTATACCTACCCCATTCCACCCATTATTTCATTGACCTCTTTTTTCCTTAATATGTCATAGTTGTAGAGATACATCACAGAAACTCCTAATCAGAAGTTTTCACGTATTCAAACTTCTTTGCTCTCTCTAAATTTACACAAAAATGCAATGAACATCGCTGTCCAATCGAGTTTTTCACTGACCTCATTAACCGGGAACCGACCTGACCTACTATTGCGTGTAATTGATTTTTTGAGGTTAGGTTCGCGATTTTTTCGAAGTTTGGTAGGAGAATCACTGCATTGCGAGCGTGCCGAGACCGTTGTTTCGGGCACGTTTCATCTCTTCCTCGCTGATGCGTTGCTCGATCAGATAGTGCGCCGTCGTGATGGACTGGGGGTTGCCTGTGATGGTCACGATACGGTTGCGCGTGCCAGGAGCGAAGATGCCTTTTTTCGATATTTGGATGTTGGCACCGCTGATCTGTTGGATTTCGACGAGGGAACGTCCGCCGGGGCCTGAAATGAAAAGTTTTCAGAGAACTATATCATAATATATATCCAAGTAGTAAATAAGTGATGAGTGTGTTTAGAGTGAAGTGAAAAGCTCCATGCTTTTCACTTCACTCTAAACACACTCATCGTGGCCAATTATAATCATGTTATTGATCACCGAATATGAAGTAGATAGTAAACGAGCCGTTATCCAGAAATATATAACCTAAAATGCTCAGATGGTAAATTAACTTCTGAACACCATACATTTTATAATAAGATGTAGAATTTGTGGATTTATTAATGAAGCACACTGTATTGGGTCAATTACTCAAATACCGAATATTAACTTACCTAATATCGCTCCAACAATTACTTCAGCTATTTCGACGTTCTTGCTGTCTTTGTTGCCGTTCATATCGGCCGGGGTTGGACTTTTACTAAGCACAGCCATCTGTTGTCCTGTACCCAAACCGAAACTATTGTTGTTCAACGAAATGGGAGCCGTCGCTGCTGACATTTGATGTCTGAACGGATCGAATGCCGAATCGTACCTTTCCATGCTAGATCTGGGAGCTGCAGAATTTGCACCTGGGAAAATTATGTTAAGGTAGATATTCAAAATAGACAGAAAATGTAAAAACACAAACTGGTTTAGTATCTGAATCAAGCAAGGAACATTTTACTGTTTTGTCCTCCCAAAAAATCCATGATATATTTCCAAAATATTTTCTTTCATTTGTGGGTTATATTTACGATCACAAAATCTGATAGTTTTATAGTTGACATAAATTTCAAACTTGAATATATATTATAAGCAATATTACTAATTACTACAAAATTGTCAATGGTCTATGTATTAATAATTTAATAATTGTAAATTTAATTTTAAGCATACCGTCCTTGTTTTTGGTTGAAAGTTGTTCATAATTTATACTAGTCAATTCATTTGATATCTAACATTGGAGTGACACTTTTGTGACATACGAATATGATATAGTAACCGATAAATGTGTTTCAATAAAATCTGTAACGAAATCTTATAATTTTATAAAAAACTGGCAAATATCCCACTTCATGTTTCTCTTCTTGGATTATATATTATACTTTATTCTCTAGAATATGATGAAATTTATTTGAAGAAGAAAACTAAATTTTTAATTGTCGACGTTTCGAAACTTTATTGTTTCATCTTCAGGGCTGCGAAGTATAAAAAACAAGCCATTTGGAATAAACTTCTTAAACAATGTATATATAAAACAAAATGAAAATATTGCTTAACATGACCATGAATCATCGACAATGAATCATCGAAAAACAATGTTACTTACATTTAGGTTGGTTTTCTTTGTTCACAAAAATAGAAAAGAATAAAACCGACATAATACATAAATACATACGATGTGGAAAAAATTTGCCGCCATATACGATTTCCAATGTGTTTGGATTTGAATGGTGTCTATACCGGGTGACACAGGATATCGGGCAACCCCTGTAACTTCTGCATTCGTAAACTGATTTTTCTGAAATTTGGTACAGTTATATAAGCAACCATTTCGGATATGATCACATTACAATCCAATATGGCGGACTTCCGGTTTTTCTGGAAATGCCAGCAACTTTGTTTTTTTCAAATGGAACACCCTGTATATTTTTACATATTCAAGTTCAACAGGTCAAAACAAGTCCAAACCTTGTCAAATGTCATTTTTTTGAAACAATTAAAATGAAAATTGGTTTTTCATTTTACCTCGTGGATAAATGAGATTTGGTCAAGGCTATTCACAATGAGTCGCACAAAACAGAGAAAAATTATTTTTTGTGTCACTTATTGATGAATCAATTCAGCCGCATCACATTTTGATCAAAAAATATTTTTTTTTTCAAATGGAACCCCTATGGGCCACCTACATGTCTCTCTAGAACATACATTCAGGAAAAAAAAGATATATCATTTTTGTATTTCGGTGCAGTAACAAATTGTATACATTCAAAAATCTACAACTAGTTTATGAGTTTCCTAGCAGTTCCAATAATTTTTCAACTCAGTGAGCTGTGGAAAACAATATTTCTGAATCTTGTCAACTAATAGTGTTTCGCTGTCATCTTTCATCTCAACTCTCGAAAATTAGTTAACTTCCGAGAATTAGTTGAAATGGAAAAACAAAATTATAGGTTTTCGAGAGTTGAGATGAAAGATGACAGCGAAACACAATTAGTTGACAAGATTCAGAAATTTTTTCCACACTACAAGTTGAAAAATCTCTTTACCAAAGGTAAAATAAAAAAAAAATTAAATTCAATTGTTTAAAAAAAATGACATTTGACATAAGGTTTTGATCTGTTGAACTTGAATATGTAAAAATATACAGGGTATTCTATTTGAAAAACAAAGTTGCTGGCATTTCCAGAAAAACCCGAAGACCGCCATATTAGATTGTAACGTGATCAAATCCGAAATGGTTGCTTATATAACTGTACCAAATTTCAGAAAAATCCATTTACGAATGCAGAAGTTACAGGGGTCGCCCGATATCCTGTGCCGACGTTTCATTGCATGCCAGAAATTATTTGCTGCAATAAATGTAACAAAGAATTTATCTTCTGAAAATAAGTGTTGTGGTTCCTTTTTGCCATAACGGCTTTGAAAATGAAATACATTCTACGAATTAAAAAACATAACGTAACTTGTGAAAAATAAACAAAAAATTGTATTCTACGAATTAAAAAACATTATGTTAACTTCGAAAAAATAAGCTAATGTAATAAAGGTTTAAATAAACCACCTTGTTGTGCCAAGTAATAGCCAAATCTGTCAAACAGAGATAATCTCATATTGCTGAGCAGATTTGGCGTAATGTTAGTGCAAAGTTGGATAATTTTCCCCCTTAATTCATCAAGATTTGTAGCTCTCTGAAATTCATGTCGATAAGCGGATTCTTTCAGTTATCCCCAAAGAAAGAAATCACTTGGAGATAAATCTGGTGATCTGGGGGGCAACATGATCGTACCACGTGTAGATATTACACGATCTGGAAACGTAGAAATTGTGTCACTGCTCGTGCATTGTGACTTGAACAACCATCTTGTTGAAACCAAATGTCCCCAAAATTAATAGGAAGTAGTTGGGCTGGCGGAATAATTTGATTTTGAAGGAGTTGTAGATATTTGACAGCGTTCAGGTTACCATCGATAAAGAAGGGACCTATAGTCACCTAACATGCCTGTCCAAAGATCGAGTTTTTGTGGGTATTGAGTACGCACAGGAATACTTAGATGCTGATTTTCCCGAGACCAATATCGTACAACGGATGGATTGTGTTTCCTATGTAAAGAAAACGAATTTGCCTATTTTCAAATGAAACAATAAACAAATTTATTGTATCTTGAATCGAGTGACTCCCAAAATAACACTTAACAATTTGTATCTTTTCTTCCTTTGTGAACGTGAACATTTTAGAATTCGCAAGAACTTTTTATTTTCAATCGTTATGGGCTTACTACTAATGCGAGTGAGTACTTTTAGTAGACTGCCTGGCAGGTAAATGTGCTCGAGACAAAGAGTGCAGGAAGGGGAACAGTGGTCCAGTTGAGTAATTGATTCTCTATTGCGCATATTTGTTATATTATGTGCTGGTCGACTATAGACACCATCCAACATCCAAACACATTGGAAATCGTATATTGCGGCAAATTTATTCCACGTATACAGGTTAATGAAAGACGACCACCATACACACAAAGATGAACAAATTGAAGTGTTGGCGTATGCCACTCGTGTTTGATATCTACCCAGCTTTTTTTAAATGATTTCCCATTTAAACAAATCTACGAAAGGACAAGAATTAAAAGTTAAAATAAACCACCTGCTCCAGGCTCCGATTTACAATTTATGTTTGATCTTTCCCATCAGGTTGAAATATGAAGTGTCAAGATTGTCGATGTCCGATCTTTTATGCACACATTTTTCTTCATGTTTCGTTATTTCTATCATTTCGTTAAGGAGTCTTTTTTTCAAAATTGTTTGTTGGCCTATGATGGTGACTGATTTGAAATCAAAAGTATGGAGGGATGACTGAGTGGGATGAGTGTTCTGCAAGAGGATTTATTTTAATGGATTTTGTATATTTTTGCAGTCTCTTTTGTGTTCTATTATCCTGGTTTTTGAATGTCTTCCTGTCTGTCCTATGTGTACTTTCTCACAAGCACCACACACATATACACACACACAAAAGAGACTGCAAAAATATACATGTTCCATTAAAAAAAAAAGTTTTTTTTCCTTTTCTCCGATGATGATTAATTGCCATTTTGAGAAATCTTTTTGATTTTGTTTTGTATACACATTGTTAAAAAAATGTATTCTAAACGTCTTGAAGATGAAACAATAAAGTTTCGAAACGTCGACAATTACAAATTTCTTCTTCATCATTCCGACTGAGCTCCCACCAATCCAATACTTGAAATCATATCAGCAGTCGCTATTCAACTAAGTAAAAAAAAGTTATTCCACTTACCTAAACATTCTCCTAAACTAACTTGACCAATGGCCCCAAAAACACCCGTGTTGGCATTCGTTGCTCCCGTTTGATCCATCACACTGAGATAATTCGAGACGGGCAACGCCCCAGGATGCGGCCCTCCTATTCCTGAAGCAAAATTACCCGGTTAATTTTTCTGGAAGTGCGTCGCTCTTTCAGTTCTGTTTTCCGTGACATTTTTACAAACGATGATTTATTTATTTTAATGACCAATATTGACTGCCGATAAAATGATCCTACAGTGAAATAATTTCGAAGTAAAAGAAACATGTTTCAATCGACAGATTGTAGTTGCAATTCACAAAATATGTTTTTGATCAGAAATAATTAGAGGAGATACGATTTTTGTTCTCTATTCAATATGGAAAACACTTGAGTTGAAAAAATATGTCTCTCCAATATGAACTTTTATAATAGTACGTAGAGCAGTACAATCTTATCTAGAAATACCTCTGATCCTCAAATAACTAGTTACTTTCACATTATTTAGTATAGAATTTTTGTAGGGAATATTATTAATATCTAAAAATTATATTTCATCTGAAAAATGCGCATTTTGAGAATTATTTTCGCAACGCAATATTGCACGATATTTTTTTATTCGGAAACAAAATCTATAATTCCCTTTTTCCGATTGGACGAATTCGACTTCCGGCCATCGTCGGAGACAGAGTTATTGCGCAGCCATTCAACGTGCATAGCAAAATTATTTAATTTTTCGGGCATTCGTGTTATCACTTAGAGTGAGATATCCAGTTTGCACACCAAAGGGGAATCGAAGTTGTGGCTATAATCCCGATACTGGCATATTGTCGGTAGTAGACAGGCCAAAAAAAGAACACGCAAGCAAGTTCTTCCGATAGAACCATCTTTGATAGATTTCCAGAAATTAATTTCACCAAGTTATCATTTACTGACCTACGAACTCGCACTTTTTCAATAAGAACATTATTCAAATGCAAATAATGGTATAATTTACCCACCCATTTGAAAAATATAAGATCGGAGGTGATTTATTATATTTTTATGCATCAAAACTTCCGACGATACGCTACGAGTACAGAGCTACATAGGTGAACCTCAGCGTTTCCAATGCAGCATGTGTTCTGTAGTTACATCATGTAGTCTTGAAATATGTCCGTAAATTGATACTGTTCCAAAATACTATAATATCGTTTAAACACATGATGAAGCGAATTCATGTATTGTAATGTTTTTTGCTATGTTGTTGTGCGAATAAAACCGAACTCACTTTTAACCCCACCAGCTTTGCGGCCATTTCCTACTATGATAAAAGGAAAATAATTTTTGGTTTGGTCTCCCACTTTCCAAATCAATTGAAGCCATATGCGACACATCAAGCTAATTGTTTTGGCACATCTTTCCAATTTTTACAACTCATTTTGGAGGGGACTAAAGCAGCATTTGTAGAATATATTAATCAGATTTGACAATTTATTTTCATTCATTTTTCTTTGGTGTGTGTGATTTTCCTGTATAATCCTCTTATATATTTCTGGAAAAAAAAGATTTGATATGGCTTGATTTCATTCGACAATTCCATGACGACCCCCCAATTTCTAAAATTTCTTCTTATAAGAATTGAAGCCATATAATCAGTTGAAAAATTCATTTTTGCTTTTCATGACCAAACTTATTCAATTCAACATTCGATTGTGCCTTTCAATTATGTTAGGAACATTTTGAAATAATAATAAAAAAATACAAGGGGTTTTAAAAAAATATTTGACTTCTAATGCTAAATTGATGATATTCGAGCATCATCTTGGTATTATTACAGTTATAGTTGTTAAATGTAAAATTTTGGGGTATATCACATACCTCATCTAGTATGGAGGAACTGCTATTGACTATACAAAGATAATACATTTTCATTTCTTTGCAACTTCTTCTTATAGTATTCGTTTTATTTAAATCAATTCACAGATTCGGAAAATATTCTTCTATATACCCTGAAATAACACGCACAACAGAGAACACCATGAGAAAATAGAGAGAAGTATATTATGTACCGGTTCAAAGCAGTACATATTCAACAATACCTTGCCTATAGCTCACCCTGTACTAAAAATATGAGCGATGGCTCGTTCGATTCGGGACGTATTTTTCGATTTTTTCTGCCGACGAAAACTTGCTATTTTTTTCTACAAAAAATTAAAATGGACTTTTCTGGCAATAGCTCAAAAACTATTGATGATAGAGAAAATAAAAAAACAGGTTCTAGAAGAGGAGGAAATTTCCCATGAAAAAGTCCCTACTCGCGGAACTCTGTCAATTATTTAAAATTTTAATTCAAAGTTGAAAATAGGGCGTTACGGCAGGAGTACATCACATGCACATAAAATATATTTGTAATACTCTTAAATATGAATTTAAAAATTCAAAAAAATAATTGTATCATCTGAACACTTGAAAAAATTTAATTTCGTTGGAAAAAATTTTTTTTCATTGAATTTTGATAATGTGAGGCTATTGTTAATTGAGTAATCCCTCTATAAACAGCAATGTTTCTTGGGGTCAATAAAAAAAAATTAAAAAATAAATAAATATAGATTTTTCAGTAAGTAGTTTTTTTGGAACCGCCGATTTTATTAAAAACCTATTAATTGTTTACAGAATGACTCCATAAATTTTTTGCTTCCTGTAGCACATTTTACATGTGTACTCAATAATATGAAATTATTTGAGAGTAGATTATTTTGATTTGTTTGAAATTATGAACAGGATGTTCATAAAATCAGATGTGGAATCATCTGCGACTGAAAGATAAACTTTAGTCACTATCTTCCATCGTTCAAGTTAACCTCTTGTGGGGTATTCATGTTGAAAAGGGAAACATTCTCAATTGAATATTCAATTTAGAATGTTTGCCTTTTTAACTTGATTATTTTGTTAATTATACATTATACAAAGTTAACAAAAGATGAGAAATATTATCAGATTATGTCTGAAAAAGAAATTTTGCAACTTTAAAAAAAAAATTAAGATATTTGTTTATAAAAGATTGAAAAAAAAAGATAAGTTGAATATTTAAAAAAAATGTTATGATTAAAAAAAATGTTTTTAAATTATTTATTAATAGTTTTTTTATTTTTTTATTACTCAAATAATATATTAAGAAATTGTTTTGTCTTTAAAATTAATAATTGGTTATTCTCTACCTAATAAGAAAATGTTTTTATTAATAATGTGATTGTTTATTTACTTAACAATTAGTTATAAACAAACTTTGATTGGCAATATTTTTTTTTATGTTACAAAAATAACAAGAACAACCATAATATACGACAAACTGTTCAAAAAAATTTGTTTGTAATTTTTATAGAATTTTAAATTCCAAAAAAAATTGGGAATTTGTCGTAGATGGTTGTTTTTTTTGTACCTTTAAAAAAATATGATGCCAATCAAAGTTTGTATAACTAATTGTTAACTAAATAAACACTTACATTAGTAATAAAAAAAAATATTTTTATTAGGTAGAGAATAACCACAAATTATGAATTTCAAAGAAAGAAAAATTTCTTAATATATAATTTAAATAATAAAAAAACTTATAAACAATTTTTTTTAATCATTGTTTATAAATGTTTTATAAACAAACCTCGTAGGTACATTGAAAAAAAACGTGAAATGCCTTCGTCATACATTAAACTGATCATAATGTGAAATATCAATAAAAAAAAGTTTGATAATAAATATTATCGCGATTTTTCATATTTTGTTAACTTTAGAAATTTATAATTAACAAAATAATCAACATTCAAACAATTTCATTCAGTGAAATTATTGAGTACACATGTAAAATGTGCTCCAGGAAGCTAAAAATTATGGAGTCATTCTGTTAACAATTACTTATTCGGTTTTTAATAAAATCGGCAATTCCTAAAAAACTACTTGATTAACAATTATTAAAATTCAATGAAATTTTTTTTTCCAACGAAATTACATTCAAGTGTTCAGCTAACACTCTCATTTTTTTTTAATTCTTAGAGTCATATTTAATAGTATAAAGACGTTGAATTAAAATTATAAATAACTGAGATCCGGGAGTGGGGACTTTTTCATGGAAAATTTCGTCCTCTTCAAGAACCTGTCCTTTTATTTTGTCTATCAGCAATCGTTTTTGAGCTATTGCCAAAAAACTAAACCCGTTTTAATTTTTTTCGTTCAAAAAATTGAAAATGTTCGTTGTCTTTTTCAGAATGACATCCCGAATCGAATGAGCCATCGCTTATATTTTTAGAAGACTTGGAATGATTTTTCGCAGGAAACTCACTTCTCTACTAGACTAAAAACTACTTTGGACGATTCTAAGTCCCTTCAAAGCAAAATGGTGTATTTCTGCACGTTGCAATAGTGCTATCTCTCTCGCTCTGTATTTATTGGACCTTGCTTATTTTACGGCGCACTTGTCCAGCTTTCCCCGAAGTCTCGCTCTAAGAATACTACACCCAGAGTGTTTATATGATAATGCAAGCTATTTATTGTTGGTGATTGCACGTTCTTGTGACGGCTATGCGTGTGTTCTGTGTAGGCTTTGTAACTCCATACTCCTTAGGAGCAGCAGTTCTTGGCTAAGCACCGTAATTTATAATTGATATTTTTAAAATAACAATCTCTGCTCCCTGGCCGAGGATCCCTAGTTCCGAAATCGGACGTTCTTCCACCGCCCCAACCCTTTGCAAGAGTTATTTCAAGATTTATAGAATATTTTCCGAATCTGTATAGTAGACCAAAACTGCTTTAATATTCTTATAATTTTACCAAGCTATTTAAACATAGCATTAGTGAAAAGACTTCCGTGACTAAATTATTGAATTTTATATCAAATACCAAAAAGTCAGTTGATGAATGATGCGATGAAAGATTTAGTAGTGAACTCCTAAAATGAATGGATAATCAATATTATAATCTGGGGTGGTAAGAACGAAAAATGAATGTAAATAAAACAAAATGCCTAATGAAAAAGCTGATTTAATGGTACCAAAATCGTTACAAATGATGGCCTACATGCAATTGTTTCTGGAAAAAAAGTTGCGACGACCGGATGAAATGAATTGAACCTTAGTATTCGAGTTGTAAGTCTTCCGAAATTTCACCAACAGATATGAAAGAGCAACGGAAATAAAGCACTGCATTAGAATGATGAAAAATGAAACGCTCAAGTACAAAAAGTACCTACACACCTTTCGTACCATTTTTCATTCAAGGCTAAAGTTTCATTTCTCATTCATCTATGGTCGGAATTTATATTACCTAAGCCTACTGAAATGATTCCGTATTTCGCCAGCACCGATAAAGCAGAGCATATTTCGACAATCTGACTGTCTCCATATCCTGAATTCCTCAGTTGTAGCTGCAACAAAAGAAAACCACATTTCAGCCACAAAAACATTCACTCCTATTCAATGTTGCATGATAAGTAATTAATAATAAATGTATGCAAGTAGGTCTGTTGGGACAATAAAATATTGTTTTTTGAATGAATTATTAAACAGTAATTGGAATGAAAGGATTTACTTATATGGGTGGGTTATTGTGGACACAGGTATACCATTTTAGCAAATAATGCCCTTTTTGCTTCATATTCGCTGAGAATAGTACATACTTCTACTGTAAAAATGGGGAAACAACCATATCATGAATTGTAATTCCCAATGTATATATATATATATATATATATATATATATATATATAATATATATATATATATATATATAATATATATATATATATATATATATATATATATATACAGGGTGAGTCAACAGGATTCCCGTGGTTCATTGCTCCTTAATGTACCACTATTTCGATTTCTTATATTTTTTTTGTCAAAGGGACCATCTAAGACCAAATTCCAAAATAATTTTCATTCATACAGGGTGCATCATTGATGCGTGGCTAACCAATGTTGTTCTTTTTCAAATGAAACACCCGGTATATTTTCATATATTCCGATCGGCTGTTCCACGGCTGCTTAACGATTTTTTCAATTTTGAATTCCGTTGTTATTCAAAAGAAATCTATTTTGTAGACTTCTTTTCGAAAAATTACCTATTTCACATTTCGAAATATTTAGTAAAGATAATTGGGGAATCGTTGGTCGATATGATGATGTTCATTGAGAATACCAAGAATTTGGAATTAATTGTACAGGATGTTCGATACAACAACACAAACTTGGCCATTTTCAAACATCGGTATTTTGATTTCTTTCAAATGGAACACCCTGTATATTTTCATTTAAATCAACTCCTTCTTAATAACTCTACACTTTTCATTCTCCATGTCATGTACCTAAAACAACTCGTTTCCGAATATTCTACATCAAAAGAGGATATTTTTCCACAGAAAATATTAAATTTGCCTTTGGTTCAATTTGTAATTAAACTTTGCATAAAAATCATATTTATTCGAATCTAACAGAAAATTACAATACTTAATGCAGCAAATGTTCAATGTGCCTGCCATTTTCACCAATACACACTCTCAATCTGTTTCGGAAATTAGTATCCACATGTGCCAGTATGTCCTCTGAAATTTCCCTGAAAGCAGTACGAATTCTTGCTTTCATATTTTCAGGAGTTGTAGGCGGAGTTTGATAGACAACCCATTTAATGTTTCCCCATAGAAAAAAAATTATTTTTGCAAGGTCCGGTGACTTTGGAGGCCACTAAACTTGCCCTCCTCTACCTATCCATTTTTCACGGAATTCATTATCAATGTATTCCCGCGCACATCAGTGTGGTAATGTGCAGGCACGCCATCTTGTTGTAGCCACATTCTCTGCCTTATTGCCAATGGAATATCATCTGATGAATTTGAAACTGACTTCGCAGAAATCTTAGATATTTTCTTCCATTGAGATGACCGTTGAAAAAAAGGCCCAATTACACGCCGTCCAATGATACCTCCCCAAACATCAGTGACCAACGTTGTTGGTGATTGACATATCTAACAAAATGAGGATTTTCAGTTGCATAATAGTGCATATTATGCCGATTCACATGGCCATTGTTGTGAAACGTGGCTTCGTCCGAAAATAGAACATACTAAAAAAAATCAGGTTCTTGGTTGATTTTATCTACACCCCATTGGCAAAACCGCATTCGCTTTGGAAAATCTCTTTCAGTCAGCTCCTGCATTAACTGCATATGATATGGATGGTAATTGCATTTTCTCACCATCCGAGAAACACTACTTTGAGATATTCCCAACTCCCTACTCAAAATACGTGTACTCACATGGGGATTCTCGGTAATATGCAATGCAATATCAAGAGTATTTTCATCATTCGTTACAGGACAAGCACGTTCAAACTTTTGTAAATTACTTTTCCGGTTTACTCAAATCTTGTTTTGAGGTCTCGAAATGCTCGCTGGTCTGGATTCTTCCTCAGGAAACTTTTGTTCGTATAATCTAGATGAGTAAGCAATTGCCATCACTTTCCCCCAAAGCATACACCATTTTAACCATGTCCTCTAAACGATAATTCATAATGCCACAATAATTTTTAACACAACTGGATTGTAGTTTGACAGTTACCTCTATTTACAAATTCCGATAGTCATTTTTTCAGCGGTAGTCATGGATAACTAAACTAGAAAAAATAGTTACATTTGAAAATTTCTTTTGCTATGTAGTTATTCATGAGTTGCCAAGAATGCTTTAGAAAATGAAAAAATTCAAACATCATTCAGTATCAGTATTTTCTATGAACAAACATGTAGATAAAAAATCTATAGAATTGTTGATTTGATATTGAACAATTCCTTTAAACCAGAAATCTCGGAAACAGGTTGTTTAAGGTACATGACGTCGGGGATAAAAGTGTAGTCATTAAAAAGGAGTTGATTTAAATGAAAATATACAGGGTGTTCCATTTGAAAAAACCAAAATACCGATGTTTGAAAATGGCTAAGTTTGTGTTGTTGTATCGAACATCCCGTACAATTTATTCCAAATTCTTGGTATTCTCAATGAACATCATCATATCGACCAACGATTTCCCAACTATCTTTACTAAATCTTTCGAAATGTGAAATAGGTAATTTTTCGAAAAGAAGTCTACAAAATAGATTTCGGAATTCAAAGTTGAAAAAATCGTTGAACAGCCAATGGAACAGCCGATCGGAATATATGAAAATATACCGGGTGTTTAATTTGAAAAAGAACAACTCTGGTTAGCCAAGCATCAATGATGCACCCTGTATGAATGAAAATTATTATGGAAGGTGGTCTCAGATGGTCCCTTTGACAAAAAAAATATAAGAAATTGAAATAGTGATACATTAAGGAGCCACGAACCACGGGAATCCTGTTGACTCACCCTGTATATGTATAAAAATGGATGTTGGCATATACAGGATGTAATCTAACCTCTTGAAAAGCCGTGAATGATGCCATATTATAACAAATTACAGTAATTAAAAATCTGAAAAAAAATTGAAAACATGTTTTGTTCTTTGTAAAATTCGAAAAAATGTTGGGTTGCGCCGCCCGCTTGATTTCAGATGACCTGCTCAGAGGAAATCATTGGCAATTGCCGAATGCAATAAACATTTCACTCGACATTTGATGTAGATTGTTGAACTGAGTGTGTGGTAAATGTCCACAAAGAGAACATTTTCATTGCAGGCTGCCTGAGATAGATATTCAATGTGATGAAAACAAATGAACCTCGTTATATCCAAACTGGTAGGTGAAGTCAGAACTAGTAGATGAAATCAACACAGCTTTGAGACACTTATCGGATAACAATTATCAAAAAATCAGTTGTAATAACACAAAAGGCACAGTATTGTAATTGTTTTCAAAATATAATCGGCCATCATTCTGACACAGTGATTCAGAATAATACGTGAACACTGTTGACGTTGACAGCTAGTGTTTCCAAGATTCCCACACGCGCCTACGGACAGATCCTACTACTGTTTTCTGATTGGCTGGTTAATGAATATCTTACTTAGCAACCAATCAGAAAACAGTACGCGATGATCAGGAGAATTAATTTGAATATTCTTGTCTTTTGCTGGTTTGAACACCGAACTGTTTCGTACGTATTTTGAAAGACAAGAAAAATCACTGGTCACATAATGAATGAAGTAGTAAATTTCAATTCCGGTTGGATTCTGGAGTCTCCAATCACGAGTCAGAAAAATACTTCGCATATCTAAAATGAGTAAACCTTCGGGCGTGTTCGTACTAGAGATATTAACATAATATAAATAATTTTTTTATAGACTGTAAAATTTTTGAAATTATATCGCGATATTAAGGCTCAAAATTGACTTGAAGAGATCTACAATTCTTATGTAAGAAATGCATGATTCATTTTATTAGTGGTTAGCTTTGACTTTAAAATGCAGTCGAAGATTTGCTTATATTATTGAATCTGAAATTGCCAATCCATTTAAAATGATTAAATAACTTCTTCAATCCTGAGAATCCAATCAGAAGTTTTAATCCTGGCACATAGTTATCTAATTCATAGCCGATGATATAATGGATCATCTATTATTTTATATGGATTGGCAACGAATAATTCCATGTTTCTTATTTAAGATTCAATAATATGAGCAAATCACAAAACTTTGACCTGCGACACTAATGAATGAATCATGTAATTCTGGCAAAAGGAATTGTAGATCTCCTCAAGTCAATTTGGAACCTTAATATCGCAATATAATTATAAAAATTTGCCATTCTATAAAATATATATATATATATAGTACGAAAACTCCCGAAGCTTTACTCATTTAGATATGCATAGTATTTTCCTGACTCCTGATTGGCGACTCCAGAATCCAAACCGAATTGAAATTTACTACTTCATTCGAGTGATTTCTCTTAAAAATACGCACGGAACAGTTCGTTGTTTAAAACAGCAAAAGACAAGAATGTTCAAATTAATTCTCCTGATTATCGCGTACTGTTTGGTTGCTAAGTAAGATATTCATTAACCGGATCTGTTCGTAGACAGTGTTTACGTATTATTCTGAATCACTGGGTCACAATGATGGCCGATAATAATTTGAAAACTATTAAAATAATGTGTCTTTTGTGTCCTTACAAATGATTTTTTGATAATTGTGATCCGATAAGTACCCCAAAGCTGTGTCGATTTCATCTACTAGTTCTGACTTCATCTACCAGTTTGGATGTTTTCTTCAATTTGAAATTGAATATCTATCTCAGACAGCCTGCAATGAAAATGTACTCTTTGTGTACATTTACCACACAATCAGTTCAACATACTACATTATTCAAATGAAAGTTGTAAAGTGTTGCATCATACTTCTTACAATGAATTTTGTATATGGGATATTCCCACCTACAAAATACCTACATCTGCAGGGATCAAAGTCAGCTACGCTTCCCTTCATGTCAGTCCAAAGTTGACATTTGTAAACCTCCAAAGTGATATATTTGCAGTTTTTTTTATATTATAAAAAATAGTAAAAAGCTTCTAATTCAAGATGGAACGAGTTTGTGATAGTAGGTACATCGTTATACTATATATTGAAACAAATTTGACCAATATTATGGCAAGTTGTGGAATTAAAATAGAAATAGTTAGGATATTGTTTAAAATTTTGTTATAAACTCTACAGTGCGCCGCTAAATTATGGAACAAATTCGATATTTCACAAACGATATACTTTTGACAAAAATCCTGAAAGAGATCGATTTGTGTTTTTAAATGCCGATTTTTGAATGTATATTCTAAAGAGGTTTATGTCACTGGTTTTGACGTGGTGACGTAATTGGTAATTTTTTTAAATTAAAATAGATGTCTTGTGATCCTTCATCTGGAAGGTCATTCAATACTGCATTCAATGATTATAAATAATTTGATTTGTTTGTACAGGGTGAACAAAAATGAAGATTTTATTTCAGTAGGAGAATAACTTTATATCCAACAAAATACAACATTTAAATACAATATTAATTTTTGTTCATCCTCAATCAAATTATTTATTATCATTGAATGCAGTATTTTAAGACTTTTCAGATGAAGTATCACAATACATCTATTTCAATTTAAAAAAATCGCCGATTACGTCACCACGTCAAAACCAGTGACATAACCTCTTTAGAATGTACATAAAAAAATCGGCATTTAAACACAAAAATCGAATTTGTTCCATAATTTAGCCGCGCACTGTATATTGTTGAAGGTTTCGTTCATTACGTAACATTTTGGAGCAAAAATATTTGCAGCAGTTTGTATTCTAATACAGTGCTTGCGCCCATTTTTGCCCCTTTTCTAGAAAACATTGAAAAAGATGCACTTGCACCCAAAATTATCACATAAATTGCATTATATTATTGTATCCGGTGTTTAGGAACTAAATATTGGAATGTTTTGAAAAATCTCTTTGCATACACCAAAAATGTACTGAGTGACTCGAAGGGGTTATTTTATGTTATATAAACTGCACGTCAGCGGCGATGGAACGAGCAATATTTCCGAGAAGTGGGAACAAAATAGGCCGAAATTCTCTTCGGATTCGTAATGAAAACAACGCGAACGATTTTACCAATAATACCCTTATTCCTGAAAAATTTTCAGTTCTTAAAAATCTGAATTTGTCTCACTTTTCATGGAAGCACCCCGTACCTATAGTAATTATCGCGATTGAATAATGAATATCTTTGGACTGATAAAAATACCACCTACTAACTCATTCTACCTAGAAAATATGAAAGGTACGAATGTGTTTCCATAAGAAGTGAGACAAACTCGAATTTTTCCGGACTGAAATTGTTTTAGGAAAATTGGCAAAGTTGTTGTTCTGATTACGAATCGGTTGTTCCATCGGTGTACAGTGTATAAATTGAAATGAAACCTTCGAGTCGGTTAGTACATTTTTGGTGTATTCTTCAATTCAGCAAAAATAAAAAAATTACGTCAACAATTACGGAACTTACGGGGGTGTCTCTATGAGAAGTGGGACACACTGTATATTCATTAAAGTTACCTAATTTATTCACATTTACAGTCGCCATATTTATCCTATTTTCAATTTGTTCGTTTTGATGTCAAATTAATACTGAGGGACCCCAGAAACCTTGTAAAACCAGTTTGGTTAGCAAACATTTTTTTTTTCATTTAGCAGCGGCCGTATTGCATCCATTATTGTGAATTCCTCAATTGTGATAATAAATTCTTATTCAGTGACCCCAAAAACATACTCATATAAACTTTGAAAGATGTATATTTCTTGCCTGATTTTTGGTCAGGATTTCGTGATTTTACAACACTTGAGGCGTTCCAAATGATCTGTTTTGACCTGATTTTTCCCGACGGTTTTGAACGTGATCGTGCGAATCGTGTGTGGTGCGGGAACTGGTAGTCACGACAAAGATTTTTGTCAATTTTTCAGTGTTGTACTTATTTGGTGAATATAAAATGGCTGATTTGAGGCAATGCACTAAACAATTTATGACTGAATCAATATAAATGTACAGAAACTGTCCATGTCTCTGAAAATTAACAAATTAACGTGAGAGAATTGTTTACTTTTTAGAAACCACTCTTTTGCTCATTTAGAGCGTTTTCTCTCAGCATATTTAGCTTTTATTGCTAAGACCGCCGCTAACGCCACTGTCATATCCGTAATCACAATACTGAAGGAAAACCTAATAAAATTCACTTGTGTGTGGGCGCCACCAAGATTCGTGATTTCCCGAACAGTTTTGCACGTCGGGTAATCCTGGCGAAAAAAAACGACGTCTTTAGGGGCCTTTACTGTTTTTCAAAAACCACCATCTTATGCCCCGTTGTGGCTTGGCCTGACTACCGTATTTAATTGGCTATAATATGTACAGAGCGAAGGCAACCGCAGCAGTCAATTACCAACTAATTGGCTCCGCCGTCACCAGCAGTCAGAAACGTACTATCGGGACGGGAGGCTCATACTTGTATCAATTAATAAAAGCTCCGGGATTTCACTAAATAAAACGGCTAGCATGCTCCGAATCTATTTTGCTTTCACCTCATATTTCAGATACACAATTGTTTGATTGATCGAACAGTCCTTCTGGTCGTCACTTTTCATTCTGTCTAAGGGTGAATTTAGTGAACTTTTTAAAAGTAATTTTATAAGTAATAATGTTGAAAGTTATCTAACAAGTGACCTTGAAGACCCCAATCTCAAAAATCTGACTACTACTCATGCCAAAATATTGTTTAATATTATTATTATTCCTTGCACCTTTAGTATCTCTTATCCATTGTCTAACTCAGTTAACAATGCTGTAACTTGGATATCTCTGAGATATCACATTGAAATATAGATAACAAGATATTATTTGAAAGGTAAGCTAGACATAGCACATAGACGTAGATTCTTCATATCGCCTGAATGTGAGGGGTCGGACTAAGAATAACCCAGAAGGAGAGAGATATAAACACCTCACTTATAAGATGTATACATACAATGCTGAAAAGTATGAATCATTGTAGCTGCTCTCGGAGAGGAAACTGTCAGGATGACAACAAAAAGGTTGTCCCCAAGGCGGGGAGGCATTTTCTGTGGTCATTGACTATGGACAATCTGATAGTAAAGCTACATGAACCTAAAATTACGACTCAAAGTTACGCTGATGACCTGGTAATTATTATTATGAGATAATCAGAAGCTGGTGCGCAAAGGAGGGACAGAATGTGTATCCTAACAAACCAGTGCTGGTTCCATTCACAAGCAGGCGAAAGTACGAACTGAAAGCCCTGACCCTGAATGAAACTCAGCTAACTTTTCCCAAGGAAGTCAAATATGTGTGCGTTATAATCGTTAAATTTGAAGTCGAAATAGGAACTCTTGAATTATTATTTTGGCGAGTGATACCAATAATTGTCTCATATGATGCTTTATTTTTGTGTACTAAACACACAGTTTCGAGAATAAATAACGAAGGAAGGGTCAGGATTTTTTTATGAGAGAACAACGGCTTACAAGATACCTGGTGTATTTCGGATAGCGTCACATCCAGCAATGATGCGTTGATGAAGTTGTTCTTTGGTTTCTATTGGCACTGTATAAACTAGGGACATGTAGGTGGCGCCACCCCCACAAAAGAAACAAACTAACATCAAATTTGATTTTGTCATTGAAAAATACTCCCAGATACCAAATTTTCAGACGGCCTCAACTATAAGAATTAGGGAAAAAGTGGATGTCAGTTACACTGGTAATAATAAAATATGAGTTCTACGAGGGGAACAGGTTCTATATTTCAGTGATAAAAAGATGCAATATAAAATTGAGATTTGAGCGTTGGTATTTTAAAGTTGTCAGTTTTCTTTCAACCACTCAAAATATGAGTGATTTTATTTTTTACATTTTATTTTTTGGTCGAAATTATTTATTCGACAAGTGTCGAGTCGCAATATATTTTTTCGTTAATAGACGCATAGAAGTTATAGTTGAATTTTAGTTGAAGAAAAAGTCATTCAAGAAAAAGTACTATTCTATTTATTGAAAATAAAAGTTATTCAAAAAAGACCTCGCATATTAAGCCGAGGGCCGAATCAATGTTCTAGAAGACTAAAATGGTGACTAAAAGAAATAGAGACAGTGCCTTACATTTGTCTAGTATAAAAACACTCTATGCAAAGTGGTGCTATGTGTCGAAAAATCTAATTTTCCTTCATATACCCTGGTGACAGCAGCTGCCCTTATAATATATAAATGTGTGACTATACTTTACCAGAGGAGTTGAACTAATATGAAAAATTTCATTATGTTAATTAATCGGGCGTACGAATTGATTTCCAGTTCGTCCATTTTGCGATAGATATTTTTGGTTGGAAAAAAGTTCTTATACATTTTTTTATTTTTTTTTAAATAAAACCGAGTACGGTCAAAAATCTGTTACACATTACAGTTTATATATCGATCGGAAAAATTATCTCAGCGGATGCGGCAGGAAAAATAATAGCGCATCGAGAGAATTGTTTGATTTAACTTTTTCTGTGAACCAATCGAAGCTAATCATTCTCCGGGAATAAATTATTACATTAAGCATTTTTATCGAAATGATCGATTGTGAACTGCGTCGTGTCCCGTGCGGGGAAGTTCTGTGTAGTAAAGGGTCGTGTTTGGGCTGACGGGAAATATTTTGCGAGATGTTAATGTTCATAATAGAACAATTGGGCCAATATTCTCGATATGTTTCTCACCAATAACCCCGATCCTCACAGCAAAGTTTTATTTGCAGTTATTTGGCCGATTGGGATGATCTCAGAATTTCCTTGGCAACGAGGTTGTACAAATTCGAATAAATTTCTTCGCACATCATGCACATTTTCAAAGTTAAAAACTATCTACAAATATTTTATTAGATGAATCGTTTAAAAGCGATAATAACTGTAGCAAAATACATGTTGACTATTCAAACACAAATTCTTTCTCTTCAAAACTCGCGGAAAATCTCAGTTTACAGAAATACAGGGTGTTCCAAATTAAGTCGGCACCATTGCCAACTCCGTTATTATTGTTGCTACGATTTCGGTTAAATGGGCAAACTGGTAGCATTTTTAGTGGCCATCTCGATGCCGAAAACAAAAAAAAATTGACAGTCGCGTTGTCATAATATTTCATAAAATGATATTTTTTTCAATGGAACACCCTATATTTTTTCATGCATTTAACTTTTTTTCGTAAAGGTGAAAATAAGACAGTTGTATTAATAGGAAACATTTATAACAAACGGGTTTGATAAAGCGCTATAAAATATCGAGTAACTGTTCAAAAACACCGCCTTCTTGTTGAACACATATTTGGGCCCTTCTATTGACACTACGTGTGGCATTCAACACAGTTCGGCCATCAATTCTATTAATTATAGTTTCAATATAATTTTTCATTTCATCTACATTATTATGTTTTATTTTGTACACCTCATTTTCAGAAATCCCAAAAATAAAAAATCTAGGGGGTGTCATGTCTGCGTGAACGGGGGCCACTTAACAGGACCATTTGTAGCAATCCATCTGTTTCCAAAATAGCCTCGCAGCAGTCGTTTTAAGCCACTGACATTATGTGGTGGTGCTCCATCCTGCTGAAAATAGATCATCTGACTAGCCTCCAGATCAAGATCATCGAAAAACTCTTCCAACATTCTCGTTAATAAATTAATGTAACGGGGTCCGTTCAAAGAACCATGGTAGAAAAATGGACCGATAATTCTGCCTCTAAATAGACCACACCAAACATGAATACTAAATCGTCTTTGCGGATTGTGGGGACGGACTAGAAATGGATTATGTCTTCTCCAAAAATGAAAATTCTTTCTATTATACATCCCACGATTTGAAAAATTAGCCTCATCGCTCCATATAATATTTCTATTGAAGTTTGGATCTTGTCTGCATTTATTCATAAACCACCGACAAAACCCCAATCGTCTCTCAGGATCACCAGGTTCTAGTGTTTGCACTGGTCTTAACTTATAAGGAGAAATCTTATGTTTCTTCAGAATTCGTTGAATACCAGACAGTGGAACAGCTATTTCTCTAGATAAATCTCTGATGGAATTATTTGGATATACCTCAAAGTAGGATAAAACGTCAATTTCTGTATCTTCGGATATTACAAAACGTTTTTTAGTTCTCCTCTTCTCAAAAACTTTTTCATTGTTCCTGAATCGACGATGAAGCACAGCAAAAAAACGTCGATTAGGTAATTCACGATCGGGGAACGAATTGCTGTAGTGTTGGAGTGCTCTTACGCTATTTTTCTGGCAAACCAAGTAGGATTTTAACATATCACATTTTTCTTGATGGAAAACGGCATTTCGAAAAATATTCGAACAGTAGTTGACAGTTACAATACTTTATGACATTGTCATGACATACTTGAGAATATTTGACAAATAGAATTTCAACAAAGTTTCAAGGCAACTTGATTGCTCATAATAATTATGTTTTATCGAATCAAACAAATTTTTTCCAACCACATTCATATGACCCTCCAGTATTTTCTGTTCTGTCTGTACAAAAACGGCTTCAAAGTTATCATTACAGCAGACATATTTTGATTCACAAAATAAGTGCGGCTAGCGGAATGGCTTTAAGATGGAAATTATCGTTTTGTACATTAATACCAAATAGCTTAGTGGTGTCAATTGAGTGGTGCGACATGATGATCACGGGTTTTACGAGTTCACTTCCCAGCGCAATTTTTTCTTTTTACTGTCTTATTTTGCTATAAGTAACAAAATATTGTAATTCGTATAAGTACAAAAAATGGTTGTTTGGACAATCATGAGGTTTTATTCGCCAAAACAAATAATTTTTTTGTACTAGTGAAAGAAATAAATATTTCCACATAAGTCGCTCATTTTCCACTTTAGGAAGAAAAGTCAAATGAGCTTTGTTGTTGAGAATGTTATTACGAATCGAAATGCATAAAAAAATATAGGGTGTTCCATTGAAAAAAATATCATTTTATGAAATATTATGACAACGCGACTGTCAATTTTTTTTTTCGGCATCGAGAAGGTTACTAAAGATGCTACCAGTTTGCCCATTTAACCGAAATCGTAGCATCAATAATAACGGAGTTGGCAATGGTGCCGACTTAATTTGGAACACCCTGTATATATTTGTTTGTTTCAAATGGTCTCAAATGGGCGACCTTTCTGAGAAACCATAGTATGGGGTATAGGCCAGTAGAGATAGAAATTCATTATTTTCCCAAAATTTAATAATAATTACAAAAGTTTTGAAACTTCAGTAGAGTGAAGAGTACGTTCAAATGATAATTAGTCTGATTTTGCAACCCTTTTTTCTGAACAAAAGATGTTGAAAATCAGAATTTAATGAATTTTCAAATTATTAGCGCGGAAAAATTTGCAAAAGTTCTGCAAACTTTCGATGTTTTGAAAAATAGTAATTTACATCCTCCGATAAATTTGCAACCATTCAAACAAAACGGAAATGTTTGTTTAATCGAAAAAAAAAATGTTATTAATTCCAATTTTTGGATTAAATTTCCAAAAGTTCTAAAAACTCGAAAAAATAACTGAAATAATGTTCTTGAGAAGAGTTTTACTTTAGAACCTCTTGCGTCAAACGAAAAATATATTTTTTCATTAAATTGTTTTTTTTTATTGAGAATGTTTCCCTTTTCAAGTATTGGAATTATTACAAAAGTTTCAAATAATGGTTGCAAGTGGAGATGTCCTGACGTATAATGTCTGCAATACGGAAATAAGGGTAAAATCAAAAGAAAAATATTTTCGTATTCGTACTCTACCAAAAAAAGCAAAAGTTCTGCAAATCGGGCAGACAAAATATTTTACCAATTGGTGGCAGTATAATAATTTGCAAACTATGTTACAATGTGAAACATTTTTTATTTCTACAATACCTGTGTTATCTGCATAATAAATATTTTTATATACGTAATAAATGACATTCATTGTGTTACCAAGTTGAATGTCGTCCAACGGTAGGTGAAATCATTCAATGTTGAAAGATAATGTTTTCGATATGAATTCATAACATCATATTACAATTAGGAATTTGCATACAAAAACCTCTGAGTACGTTTGATGGAGGATCGAGAATCTCTCGGCACGTTTTCATAATTTTCTTGATTCATTACAAATTGGAAGAAATATTGATATTGAAAAAACACTCGTACAGTTGTATTAATAGAGCAAACAATAGCGCGCCACAGGAAACAGTCGAATTTCTTCCTCACCCTGCCCAGGTTGAGTCTGTAGGCATATATTTACCAAGAGTGGGAGTGAAGATAGTGAACTGTTTGAACATTGGCAACCCAGCTTCTGTCCGTTCTCGATTTATTTTGGATTTGGGTATTCATTTGAGTCGATTGCTGGATGGAAGCAGTGCGCCGACAAAAGTTCACACAACCTAAACATCCGATTTATTTCATTATTTGTTTTTCAATGTTATTTTCTGAGGATGATTGAAATCAAGTTTTTAATGACCATATACATTATTTTTTCTACGACAACCTCGATAAATGTTCATTTTATAACCGTAACTTCAATCATAAACAAGCACATTTTGTACAGAATTTCATTTTTGCATCGGTTGCTAGGCGAGTTGCTAAGCAACAAATGCGAAATGGAATATTTCGTGTTAGGTCTAGGTTCACTCTAAAATCTCGACGACTACGGCTTGTCAAATTATGAAGTCCAGCGACAAATTGATGAAATGTCAGCAGATCGTTTCTGTCAAAGTTTTAGTAGGTAACGAGTAATTTCATAGTTGTTTTCTATAAAAACTATTGATTAAAATGGAAACTGATGGTGATATTGACTTAGATTTGACACCTCCGAACATAATAGAAGCAGCGAAGGTAACAACACTGAATTTATTACCGGAAACGTCAAAGAATATGTATCAACGCGCTTATAACCTTTTTTTGGAATGGAAGGTAGATCAAAAGACAAAATCGTTTCCCGAGAACGTTTTAATGGCTTATTTTGGCGACTTAGCCAGAAAAATTTAAAAGTTTCACTTTGTGGTCACACTTCTCAATGCTGAGATAATGATATAGATATTGCCAAATATTTGAAACTGAAAGCATTCCTCAAGCGGCAGTCTAACGGCTACAAACCCAAAAAGTCAAAGATCTTTACAGCAAATGACATCGATCATTTCATTGAACAAGCTCCAGATGAAATATGGCAACAAAAGTAAGTTTTATATTTCCATTTGATGAAAAATATGTTTAAGTAAACTAATTTACATTGTAGGTTGCATTAGTTATGGGAGTAATGGGTGCATGTAGAAAGACATGAATTACATCAAATGAAAATTACTCATTTCAATACCAGACAGTAAAACCAAAATAGTACGAAATTTTACTGTAACTGGCAAATTCTAGGAAATTTATAAAAAATACGCAAATCTTCGCCCTCAAAATGCTAATGGTCTATGGTTTTTCATTAATGATCAAAAAGGAAAGTGTACCATTCAGAGAATAGGTCTGAATAAGTTTGGAGCTATGGGAAAAGACATTGCCAAGTATTTAACATTGCCAAATTACGAATTATATACTGGGCACTGCTTTCGCCGATCCTCCGCAACAATTCTTGTTGATGCTGGAGGTGACATAACCACGTTAAAACGCCACGGTGGCTGGAAATCTACTACAGTCGCTGAGGGATATATTGATGAATCGAAGAAAAGTAAGCTTGACATAGCAAATAAAATTGCAAATGCAATACAGAACATACCATCAGGTATACTAACGAATTTAGAAATGGAAAATCGCGAGAAGCCGTCTACTTCAACGTCGACAAATTATCAATTTCGAAAAGAATTAAGTATTCAGCAATCAAGTTCTCCAAATATGATATTCAATAATTGCACATTCAACTTCAATTAGATACATACATACATTTATAGGCTTCTATTTCTGTGTACCTATTAGAAATAGCAATGAAGAAAATATTTACATATTTCTTCAATTTATATTTTAATTCTGATAGAAAGCCCATTAGCGGCGAATTCGGAGTAATGAAATATCATCAGTTTATTTCTTTCAAAGTTTTTGCAATGTATGCATGTATTAAACGTGAACGATATGTTGTCATAGAAAAAGTATAGTATGCAACTCGCAACAAAATGGCCATTTTGCACCCGTATGAATTTCATACTCGTGCAAAATGGCCATCATTTTGTGCTCATTGCATAATATACTATTTCAATTACTCAATGCTAGAGTCGAAATGTATCGCGAAAAACTAAGTAATTTCCAATGATATACAGGGTGTGAAATTGATTCTCAAGGGTAACTGGGGCCGAAGATATTATTAATTCAATGTCAAAATTGAAAGATGGCGGAATTATTTTGTGATTCATGTTCTGATTCTATCAAAAATTGTTATCTGGAGATCGGCCAACATCAGTATCACGTTGTAACTGTCAACATAATATAAAAAAATGTAGGCCTACTAAAATGCCGTTAATAGATATGACGTCATTGAAGTGACGCGTCCGACGGCTTTTTATTGGATTTGCTTAAACTGCCGTCAAACGGTTGCATTCAAAAATTTGCGTTATCCGTCAACTTTTCGAATTCAAATGTGAGCAATAGTTTCCCCTTCATTTATGTGTGCAATTGTTGTGGGCGGTGATTCATTTATTACCAACATGAAAAATAAGGCAAAGTTACTAAATTCCATCTGTCAAAGTGTGAAATTTGTTCATTTGGAACTGTGTAAGAAGGAGGATTTTTTCGATAAAAACGACGATATTTTGTGCAAAGTTGTGCCGAAAATAAGTGATTAAGGGTGTACTGTTTATGCTGGTAAAAAGAAGGAGGCATTTTGAGTGATTTTTGTGCGAGAAAACGGTGCTTGAAAATGAGGTTAATTTTTTTTCAATTTATCAACTCAAGAACGGTATGAGATCGCCGCATTTTTCTTCCGGATTCGTGTTCAGGAGGCAAAAACACGTAAGAAAAGTTTTTTCCCTATATTCAGAGTGCATGTCTGATAACGCAATAATTGATTAACGGCATTTTTAGTATGCTACCGTTTGACGGCAGTTTGAACAAATCCGCTAAAACGCCGTCCGACGCGTCACTTCAATGACGTCATATCTAATAACGGCATTTTAGTAGGCTACCGTTTAACGGCAGTTTAA